>MPDP01000068.1:600000-911947 GCA_030869315.1 Colletotrichum cuscutae
TGAAGAGACCGCGAAGGGCGACGCCCTCCTCCTCGATCAGGACGCCGTAGTCGCGCGAGATCTTGTGAGACTTGTCGGCGACGAGGGGGAGCTGGAGGTCGGAGCCGAGGCCGCCCTGCTTGCGGGGCTTCTCGGTCCAGGCCAGGTGGGAGAAGTGGGAGTCGGTCGAGACGCCGAGGACGGTGGTGTTGATGGCGCTGAAACGGGGCAGCGCGTCGTTGTACTGGATGATCTCGGTCGGGCAGACGAAGGTGAAGTCAAGGGGGTAGAAGAGGAGGACGACCCTGGAGAAGATCAATGAGTTTAGCTCTAGGTTGTCTCGTTTTCGCCGCGCCGTTTCGCTACGGCTAGTTCAGCGTGAATCCACATACCATTGTCCCAAGTAGTCGGACAGCTGAATGTCCTTGAACTCGCCGCCAGGGAAGACGGTGGTGGCCTTGAAGGCGGGAGCAGGGCGCTGAACGAAGGCGGTAGAAGACATCGTGATGGCAATAACGTGTATCTTTGCGTGATCGGAGGTGGGACAGAAAGGAAGAGAGCTAGCTATTGTGGATGAGATGATGACAGTGTCGATAGCTTTGCGCCAGGAGGCGGAAATTTTCCTTATCTATGTTTCACTGGATTCGAGCTCCCGACTCAGATCCCGGAAGTTGTGGATACCTTCTTTTGCCATTGGGTCCACAGATTGCTCCATGGTCTCATTTCGCTAATCTTTTCACTGGTCATGGCGTGATGTATTAAAGTGCTCTCAACGCGTCGCGTTTTTGGTGGCTTAAGCTTTCACGATAAGGTTAGTGTGGGGGCTGAAAGATAAGATCCTCCGAAAATCCGATCATCGTCATGACGTGAGCTTGTGTGCTTGTGTACCGTTGGCAACCGACTAGCAGTTGGTTTGCGTTATTGAAAGTCATGTCGCTGAGGAATTAACGAAATTCGGGTGGAAGAGCGCCCTAATGAGACAGCTCGGGAACCCAAAGCCATTCGATTGATGACAATGTCATTTCCTCCCCGGCCCGCGATAACTCTCAATCATCCGAACAACAAGCTCAAATAGCTTGACCGTCAACTTCGACGCCTAATTCATCGAATAAAACACACCTTAGTTTACGCTTACCTGCGTTCAAGTATTGTATGAAAATTCTGTCTAAAGAAAGGGTAAGAAGTAGGCTGGATGGCATCGAGGTAAAGCCAGACCTCCAGGTCGGGACTGACCGTGTTACCTACCCCAATTCTCGTTAGACTAAGAATTGAGCGTACGGGTGTGCTCCCAGCACGTACCACAGTTCAATAGTTTTCCCAACTTCACGTAGGCTTTATCATCCTAATAGAAGAAGAATTGACACCACGGCCTACTGCTGCTGCTGCTGCTGCTGCTGATGATGATGATGACGATGATGTTGATGAAGTATCGCGGGGCGCTTACCCAACCAATGAGAAAGCCCAGATCTTCCTGCTCACAGCACGACCATAGGTAGCAAAGCTCGAGAACCGCGAACGCCTTTTCGGGATTCTGCAAGAAGCTTCTGCAAGAACCTTCATGGTTGAATGCAGTGATGTAGCTCATCTGCGAACTTGTTTGTTCACGCAGGCAGGATTGACGGGAGATCACGCCTCCCGTGTGACGTTCTACTGCTGACTGCGAGTCTTTCTGCAAGACATGCTGGCCAGCCGGGGGACGCGGGGGAAAAGCAATGTGTGAGCGGGGCAGCGCAGCATTCCCATGTAGCAGAACGCCCACTCCCGCACTGCGAAGAGTCGAGTTCCGTACTCCGTAGGCTTTTGCAGCCAGCCAGTCTCACACGGCTCCCAGGGCTCGTAGGTGATGTGGAGAGTGCTGGGTGCCATCCGTGCTCCGTGTCCGTAGGCATAAACTGTCGAAGGCCCTTCATATCCATTGTGTCAACCTTTTGCAGTGTGACAACGCAAGATCTCGTATTCTTTGCGCTCGTGGCTGGTGCTGCACACACAGCCAGCGCCATTACCCAAGGTTGACTCAGTGGCACAGTGAGGGTGTATCTCGATTCCCAAAGAGGGGCAGCTGCATACCTACTCCATGTCCGTTGTCAGCAATTGATGCAAAACGCAGGCAAGCTGTCTTAGTGTCTTCCCAGGGAGTGTTGTACCCCCTCCCAGTCGGCTGACCAGAGAGCTCGGCGGAAGCTGGAAAACGCCCATGTATCCAGCGCAGCAGCTGTGTGCCTCGAGGATCGATGTTTGAACTCTTACAGTTTCGCCAATCGTTGTGCAACGGCGCATTCTTGCTGAGATGAAGAGACCCGCTGGTTAGGAGGAATAGTCGAACTCGAGGGGATGTTTCTGCAGGTTGGCGAACTGCCGTTGCTTTTGCGGGCGGACTCTCTGCGTGTTCCAGATTGGGTCACGCACTCCAACCTCTCTGGAATTCTAACAACACAACCCCGCTTGTGGGCTTCCCGTGAGTAAGATGACGCCGAGTTCAACAAATATTGGATATTTCAGAACATAAAGAAGCACCGATGCCACTGCCCCCTTTCCCCAGGCCTTCCTCGTCATTTTGCCACCCTGACATTTCCAATGCGGCTTGACATCGTCAACTTTCGGCTCTGCCACAGGACCCAAGGGTGGCTTGTTCACCCGGGCTGATTCTTGGGCTGACTAGCCCCCAACGTGCCCGTCTGGTCATTCCCAGGGTGAGCCGTCTAGGAAACTGGTGTGGCAGCGTTAGCTTGCGCTCGTCCGTCAGCATCAGTGCCAGAGACGTTGACCGAAGCAGCAAAGCTTCACCGCAACAGCTTAGGGCATACACACACAGCCTATGCTCCGCCTCATGGCCGTGGCATGACACCGTCTCGCTCCCTCTTCTTTCCTTCTCTATTATGAGCTTCGAGTGTTCCTTGGCGGCAAGCGTTCGTTGCCTAAAGGCTAACGGCGACTCATACAGTATCGACGGCAGCATAGCGGCGTTACCTAAGAGTAAGGCGGACCGCTCTGCGAACCAAGGCGACCCAGGTTCGTCCCCACTCTGACGACAAGCTCCTGCTTCCTTTCCTCTCGTCCCTGCTTGCCATCAGTGGCCATACATCCCTCCTCGAACCTCCAACGAGTCAGCTGTGGCATCAACAAACCCAGGTCCGCTAGTGAAACGCTGCGACCGGGGGCGGGGGGGTTCGAATTTATCGTCCGGGTGCCGGAGACCATCGACAGGGGATGCACGGGGCCTAGGACTGGCTATGTCCAGTACGTCCAATCCTGTGAGGCGTCTTAGCGGGAGTTCGGAAGTGGATTAACGTCTACCTACCTTAAGCTCCGCCGGCCGCCAGTGTGCACCTTACTTGAAGATGCCACTGGGCTGGTGCTTTTGCTGCCTGGGGCGTCGAGTGACTCTTCGCTCACACGTGCAATCCTTATAAGGACGAGGGTCCTTCTCCAGACTGACCTTGAACTGATGTCCAGATGACAATCACCAAACAGCCTTTCTCGATACTTTCCCCAAGCACTCAAACACGTCCAGACGTATCCAGACGCATTCAACCATCATCAAGATGAGCAGTCATAGATCTACAGACTCTGGTCGCAAGTCATCAAGAAAGACCACGACGGTGTCGACTCCATCGCCGTATAGCCCAGGCCAACCCTACGTTACCACTCAGTATAACGGTTGGCCGGCGACCGCGCCGGTATCTAGACAAGCGGGCGGCGGGCAACAATACACTCATCAGCCCTCGTCCTCGACCTCAACGCCGTACCCCGTCTACACCGATAACTCGAGTCAGCCTTCGTGGAATAGTTCAACAGGGAGCCAAGGGTACGTTGATCCCAGTAACGACTCAACTTATTGGGTTCTCCTAACAAAAGAATAGTGGAATTCAGTACGGCGATCCCGTCAGAGACGCAGACGTGGCTTATAGTCGTCAACAATGTGCTGAATACGCTCGAAATCTCCCGGCCACCACGCAACTCCCTTCCAGTTATCGTATCAACCACCAAGAGCAGATCGCCGACTTCGACCAGAGATTCCAAGGTCAGCCATCGACAGCGACGCAGCCGTATCAACCTTCATCCCAATACGCCCCCACCCTTGACATCGACTTCGGTCCAAGCCAAAGCCAGAGCCAAAGTCAAAGTCAAAGCAGAAGGGACGACAGACGCGGGGGCTCATCGGTCTCTGGAAGCAAGCATCATTCCTCTTCGTCTCGTCGTCATAAATAGAGCCCGTTCTTTGCCGAAGCCTGCCAAGGTATGCATCATCGTTTGACACTTGTCCACCTCTCTTCTGACTTCTCGTGTATCAGTCGTGCTTGGTACCAGCTACACTTGTAGCGTCTCACATAGACTCGTCCCAGTTGGATATGTCGATGACTTGCCGTGTTGACGATAGACCGTTTCCTTTGCCATAAACTTTGCACCTTCTAAGAACAGAGAGTGGTTCGCGAGGACTACTGAGAAGTAAAACAAAAAAGAGGAAAAAGAAAAAAACAATGAAAAAAAGACGGTCCGGCGCAGATTGTATTTGTTCTTGGGTGGCATCATAGCATCTGAAGCCAAGGGGTAAGGAGAGGAGTAATAGAAGGAAATGCTTCGATAGGTTTGACTTACATTGATATTCGGGTTGTCAGGTTGTATCCTTGCTTTGCTATCCATCGACATCGTCTGCTTTTGTGGTTGATAATTCAATAGTCTTGTATAACATGATTTACTTTACAATACTGCAAAGTGTCCGGTGCATCGTCCATTTGTGAGGCGGGTTGGGTCTTTATACTCTCATGACTCCATGGCATGTAGTCAAAAGAGTGACTCAACTAAGCAGCGCTTTTTGCGGCTCCCTGCCGCGTCGAAACCTAAAATCGTTATGCCGTGCTAGGCTGCCTCGAACATCACTGGTTGCGAGTAAGTGGGCTCGTCCTGAGGTGTTTCGCTGGTCGACTTCTCTGGTCGAATCACAATCTGACTGATCCTAGGCAGACAGCAAGGAACTCGCAACTTATAAAGGTGGCTGTCCTCCCTCTTCCAAATCATTCGCAATGTTCGCCTCCATATCTCGAGAAAATTTGCCTCCAGTCTTTGGTTCGACGACTCGAATGGTCGACGTCGTCCTCGGCATGACTCGGCGGCAGCGGCATTGGGGATGCGAGGTGCTACAGCTGAGGTGAGTTGAGGCTGTGCCGTGGCGGCGGCAGACAACTCCGGGGTCTCGGCCTTCACAGCAGTCCACGGGTCTCAGTTGCGCCCTATTACCGGCGCCGCCGGCTGTTGATTGAACCCTGAATGCACTGCACATTGGCGGTGATTGGTTCCTCTGTCCTGGAAGGACCCCTGTCTGCAGCAAAGATCTCCGTTGCGCCCCGGGGCAAAGCAATGCCGTGCTGAAAAGTCGCCTCATCGAGAGAACATCGCGCGGTATATCTCCGGCATTCGTAGTCGAGCATGGCAATATCAACAAGGTCCTTCCTGGAGGCCTCAAGGCGGAAGGGAAGGGGTGAGGTTGAAAAGATCTCCGGTAAGGTCAAAGCGGCGCCGAAGAAGGCGGATCTCGCCGAAACCTAATACTTCCGTGTCTCCTGTTTGCGGCAGGTGCCAAATGCATCACACCACTATGAAGGAGCAAACGCTCAGAACGGGAAACAATGCACAAAACGGTTGGATAATGGAAAGCAGTGAAAGAACGAATGTTGGATTGCATGGCATTGTGACAGAGAGCCAGGAACTCGGTCTGCTTTTGTACCTTGCCATGAAAACGCAGGTGCTAGCTCACTTTTACGACGCCTTAGAGGCGCAGTTTGCAGACGAATGCGAAGTGATTCCGTTTCCAACACACGAAGGATTTTGGGACATTGAGGATCAATTAGACTGATGCCTAATTACTCATCCGCAACGGATCTTTTGGTTGTACTTAGCCGCTCGAGTAGGCTCAGAGACTAGAGACCTAACCAACATTCGGCGTGTGAGTCAAGATGGCGTTCAGACTGAAAGCTGAATATGCCTGTTTATCCGGCTACTTCAACATCTTTCTCCCAATGGTCCATTGAGAAATCTCGTCTTCAGTAACGAAAGCAGCCGATTCTCACCTGCGCCAGCGACTTGACTCTAAGTAAGACGGACGTTCCGCGAGGTCTCGGACTTGCACCCAATCATTAAGTACTTAGCACCGCTTACCCCCGTAAACCAAAGTTTCAAGTATCACCATTATACGACATACACAATCAATCCGAATCAGAAGAAAGCATGTCCCGCAAACCTATCGAAATCGACGGGCGGACCGGCGAAGGAGGCGGACAATTAGTCCGCGTCGCCATAGCCCTCGCAGCAGTCACCACTCAGCCAGTCCGCATCACAAACGTAAGAGGGAATCGTCCTTCGCGTGGCGGAGGTGGAAGTGGGAGGAGTAAGAAAGGCGACAGCGGTAGCAGCAAAGGAGGCGGTGAGCACCCGCGCGTTCACTTATACACAGCCCATCTCAACCAACACCGTGAACTAACAACAACAAAACACAGGCCTCAAAGCTCAACACGTCACCGCAATCCGGTGGCTAGCAGAAGCAACAGACGCAGAGGTAGAAGGCCTCTCCGTAGGCAGCAGCACCCTAACCTTCATCCCCCGTCTCTCCCCCTCTGCTGCTCTCGTCAACAAGTCCCGCAAGATCAAGATCGTGGCGGATACGAGCGCGGCGAGCACGCTCCTGATTCTCCAGGCCATCCTCCCATTCCTTCTCTTCGCAGGCGGAGACGAAGCTGAACCCATCGAGCTAGAGATTCAGGGCGGGACGAATGTAGATTTCTCACTCTCGTACGAGTACCTAGACCAAGTCCTCCTCCCACGCCTAGAATCTTCGTTCGAGGGCGTACACGTCGAGCGGAAACTAGCTAACCGCGGATGGAGTAAAGGACCGCAGAGCAGGGGCTCCATCATGCTCACGATCTACCCTCTCAAACCAGGCCAGCCGTTGCGTCAGCTATCTCCCATATCGAACCCATACGACGGTGCTGCCTCAGAACGTCGCGAGGTAGTACACTCCATAGACGTCACAATGATCGTCCCTTCCTGCGAGCAAGCCATTCTCCAAGAAACACTAGCAACGGAAATCGCCGGAGCTTTCCCCCCCGCAGAGCTAGTGTACAAGCACGTCGAGGACTCGGGCAACGACAAGCGGTTGTATACCCTCCTGGTAGCCAAGGACGCCTCTGGGATGTTACGTTGGGGCTGCGACGAGTCCGCGTCTCCGAAGCAGAGCCGGCGTAGACAACATGGGCATGAGCCCGACGACTTCGCGTGGGCCACCAGCCGCGCGGTCGTTAGCGGCCTACTTGGTGAACTATCAATACCGGGCTCGACGGTGGACAAGCACTTACAGGATCAGCTTATCATCTTCCAGGCTTTGGCGGAGGGCACAACGTCGTTCCCGCGTGCTACTGTGCCAGAAAGTAGCAGTGGTGATGACGTGAAGATTGCGAGTCAAGACATGGCGCAGTTGGATCTAGGGGAGAGGATGAGGAAGGATAAAACCGATAAGCCATTCGGATACGGCAGCTTGCATGCTCAGACGGCGAGATGGGTGGCATCAGAGATCTTGCCTTCGGTGGAGTGGTACAACAAGGGAACGATATGCAAAGGGGTTGGAACGAGCTTCAGCTAAGAAAACTGGATATCGAACAACACAACTTGGAACCTGAACAGAAAGGTTCAAACACACATAATCAGTCTGCCTCCAACTCCGTGCCAATAACAAGCGCCATGTAACAGATGATCCCATACAATTTTTAATTTCCCAGCCCTCACTCCGCCTTGTTAGCAGGAGCAATCGTCCACTGTCCCTCCTTCAAGCTGGCAGGGCCACATTTCCACGAGCATCCTCTCCTCAAGAACGGAACAGCTCCCTCGTTCTCTTCATCCAAGTCCGTCCAGGGACGAGCCTTGACGACGTGGCCTTCTTGAGTCTGCCTGCTCTCAATGAGGCAAACCTGCCACCACTCCAGCCACTGCGTTGTGGGTGCCACGAAGGACTTCTTGCACGCAGAACAAGCAAGTCCGCCAACTTCACGCTGGTCGGCAGCACGCTCGAGGAGGGCTTGCAAGTGAGGCAGCGAATCAGGGATGTAGTCGGGCAGGTCGCCAAGGTCGGAGCTCTTGTAGGCACTGCGTAGTGCCAACTCCATCAGACTAGGAACACGGCTACCCTTTGCACTCGGAACGCTTCTTCCAGCGGACTTGGAGTGGTAAGGTGCCGATGACGGTGGGGAGATGAGTGATGTGGTGTCTCCGGCGTCATCCAGCCGCTCCGTCTGCACGATTACTCCCTCCGGGTCAAGGCGGAACTCAGAGTGCGAGAAGCCCGAGCTATCAAGA
Source organism: Colletotrichum cuscutae (assembly GCA_030869315.1). Classification (NCBI taxonomy): domain Eukaryota; kingdom Fungi; phylum Ascomycota; class Sordariomycetes; order Glomerellales; family Glomerellaceae; genus Colletotrichum; species Colletotrichum cuscutae. Next base: position 608,320 of record MPDP01000068.1, read on the forward strand.
TAGTGGACCGGTGATCGTACAAAGAACCTGCCCGCAACACCGTCAAAGCCGGGTTTCCACGCCTCGGTCAGTTCCGAGCCTCCCGAAGCGTCGCTCTCGAGACTTTCCAAGTCAGCCAGCGCAGGCCGCTCAGCCGCCTGGAAGAAGTGGTTGCCCTGTAGAAGCAACTCTTCCAAGGCGGAGGGAGCTGCCATAAGATCCAGAAGCTCGGCCGGGAGGTATCTAAGCAAATTCTGGGCCAGGTTCAGGGTGCGAAGACACCGCATCTTGCCAATCGCAGGGGGCAGCTCCCGTAGTCGGCATCCACGGAGCGAAAGCACTGTCAGGTGCTCCAGGTCGAATATGGCCCCCGGAAGCCGCTGCAGAGGGTTGCGGTACAGATACAGCTGCAAAGCGGGATCCTTCTGCTCAAACGGTACTCCTTCGGCAACAATGGGAATGCAGGAGAATTCGGACAGAGGGCGAATGGTAGCATCGGTGAGTGTCTTGAGTCCCATCATGCTGTTTACAGTCAGATCTACTTAAGTGCCTGCAGTTGGATCGCACACTCACGATAGATCAATGTACTCGGTTCCAGAGTCCAGACATTGCTGTACCCTCTCCCGCGCTTCCAGTTCCTCGGCCGAGATGACGTTGCGCCGCCGAGCCATTACCCGGTCGAGCTGAGGTAGCTTCGACTGCGTCGGCAGATCAGGCATCATCACGCTATCGTCACCATCTGTGCTGTCGCTGCCCATCCAGACACCACTGTCCAGGTCGCGCTTCAAGGTTCGCTTGCCCCTCAGCGCTGGCCGCGGCTCCCCGGTTGCCGAATCGGAAGATGCAGGCTGTTGGTGGAACCAAGAGCCTACATACTTCTTCTTCTTTCGCCGTCCCTCGACGTAGTTGTCCAGACCTGGGTCGTCATCGCTGGAAAACACGGCGGGGTCACTAGAGTTGGACCATGATGGCGGCGCGACAGAGTGGCTTTTAAAGTTGTACCTCCGCTTTCTTGGATTATTGCTAAAGCTTTGGGTCTGGGCGTTCCATGAGATGGACGGCAACAAGCTGGGAAGACTGGGTTCGTCGGCCATGGCGAAGATTGGAAAGAAGATGTAAGAGAGACGAATCTGAGATGTGTGCGAGGTTCAGCCGGCACCAAGAGATTGGGAAGCTCCCGTCCGAGGCCCGCCACCACGACCCTCGCCCGCGAGTGGGACAGCGCGTGTCGTGGCGCAGGTGGGGGTTCGAACGCGTTCGGCCAGGGTCAAGTTCCACAGGGGTATTCCGCTCACACGATCTCCGAAGATAGCTCCGAACACCCTTGTACTGAGTTCCAGAAGCTGTCAAGGTGCAAGTTGGAAGACCTCGGAGTTATCAACTTATTCAGTCTCTCGAAACCCCATGAAAAAGGCATTGTTTACGTCTTGACGCGACCAACACTTGTCTACTGGCCCTCCCGAAACTTAGAGGACCTTGCCCCAAAGCGGCCTAGCCTTCTTTCCTTCCCCGGGAGTCAGGACACCCTGGACCCAACCCATGCACAGGCCAATCGACAGCCGTTATCTTCAGCCTTCAGGGTCTCCGCAGCGGTAACACGCGGGGCATCAGATGCACGAAATCCAGGAACCAAGATTAGCCCCTCGTCGTGTGGTGACACTTTAACACCAGCTGCCCAAGACACTCTCTCTCGTTGCGCATTGCTTTTCACTTTCGCCTGAAGGCTTCCTAGGTCGCATGGTGATCAAGTTTTAGTTCTTGGTGACCGTCAGATTCCCCATTAATGTATGGCCTGGCCATCTCTATTGAGGCGAGTCCTCGTTCTGAAGAGCTTAACACCTCAGTGCTTGAGAAACGTACAGATGAGGCCTACAAGTAACATGACTTCGTAGACGTGGAGGCGCAGAACTCCGTATTGAGTCAAGCTGCGCATGATGTAGAGCCTGCGGACGATCAAGGCATCAATCCCGTCCCATCCATCTCAACCGGGGTATCACCGCACATCACGATGCATTCACACTGACAACCCGAAGAAATCTCTCAGTCCCAGTCGTCATCGTCGCTGTCGTGTCCTTTGGACTTTGACACGTTTCCTTGTCGGATACCTTTGCCCATGGCCCTCTCCTCCTCTTCGTCCTCTGCTTGCCTCCGGCGCTTGGCCACGCGCATATCCGTCTCAGGTACAGCGCCGACCTCGACCAACAGGTTGTCCAGCTGAAGCATGTTGATCTTGACGCCTCCCATCTGCACAAGTGTCACGACCTGCTTAGCAATGTCGCCACTCTTGTAGACCAAGATCGTCGGGCAGTTTCGTTCGGGGTAGTTCTCGATGGCCTTGTCCGCGCGCATTTCACAGAATTTGATCTCTCCGTATTCCTGCGCTGCCTGCTTCCAAAGCTCTGATAGCACTCGCGACTCGACGTTTGTGCCCAGTGATGACGTCAAATTGACAAAGACCGGGCCGTTGTTGGATGCTTCTGTGACCTCGCGCGAGTATTCGGGTTTTGAAATCGGGTAGACGGTGCCATGGAGGGCCTTCTTGGTAAGCTCGTTGAGCTCTTGCATTCTGCGCTGACGGTATTGTTCCAGGAATGCCTCATCTTCGTCATCCTCCAGCTCATCGAGCTCGTCGAGATCCTTGCCCTCAAGTCGATTCTCATGCGCTAACCTGCGACCTTCCGCGATGGCCTCTTCGATCATGGGAGTCGGGCTGGGAGGCTTCTCTGGGATGACGCCATGTTTCCGGAGAATGTCGTTCCTGGCAGCACGTGTCAGGAGTCGCCGAGTAGCTGTCGCGAGATAACATACCACTCGGTATCTGCATTGGGATCATCGATTGGGACTTGTATCCTCTGGTCCATCGGCGCTGCCATTGTGACGATATTTTGTATACGAGCAAGCGTAAGTGCAGTAAGGTACGTAGGTGAGAGTGTTTATGTGTCCAAGGCCAGAGGCTAAATGTTGGTGGATGCTACTGACACCTTAATGATATGGGCAGTGACTTCAGGCTGCAGGTTAACATCGCAGATGCCTAAGTACCCGACTGCCTGGAAAGAATGACATGGAACATGGAAGCGGCTCAAGGTGACCAGCGGCCAGGCCAGCGGTGACACCCCGCCCTCACCAAGCTGTTTGCGGGTGCACTTGCCTTAGGTAAGATGGCCGGGGCAGTAGGTCCGCAGCCAATCATAGGCGATAGTGCAGTGTAGGCGTCAAGTCCCGTGATCCAGCCCTCCTCGGCACACTGTCCTCCCCTAAATTTTTAATGTGGGTCCTCGGAGAGAGGATTTTTGGCGGACGGGTCCCCTCTCTGGCTCACAATTCCACCACCCCATCATCACCGTTCTTTTGCGAGTGCTACAATCTGCTCTCTCAACACCACCAGATTCCCGTCAAGCCCGACAGCACTCGCATCCGATAACCGATCAATCAATTCTCGATCAGATCAGTCAAGATGGTAAGGCCCTCCTGCTGCCATGGCATTTTATGCCTGGCATCACCCGTGTGATGTTGTCTTCTTCCACGACGAAACGAAACCCGAATAAACCGACCGCATTGGGAACACGCGAGTGGCGAAAAAAAAAAATCATGGCAAGAGGAGGAAAAGATGGTTACGGCTGGGCTGTGGAGGAAGGACACGACGATTGCGCATGCGACATTTGATGAAGGAACCATCATGCTGATGGCTTCTCCCCCAGGTTCTCGCCGTTGATCTCCTCAACCCCTCCCCGGCCGCCGAGGCCCGCAAGCACAAGCTCAAGGTACGATACACCCACGATACCCTCACAACATCTTCACCTTACCTCACCTTACCCTACCCCTCCACACCACGAACATATGGTGACAGACATGATGATACTCACACATTGGACAGACCCTTGTGCCCGCGCCCCGCTCCTTCTTCATGGACGTCAAGTGCCCCGGTTGCTTCACCATCACCACCGTCTTCTCCCACGCCCAGACCGTCGTCATCTGCCAGGGATGCACCACCGTCCTCTGCCAGCCTACCGGTGGTAAGGCGAGACTCACTGAGGGCTGCTCTTTCCGCAGAAAGTAAACTGTTCGCCTCGACGGTTTTCTTTTAGCCCTTGGGTATTAACGACTTGGACGGTTCATCACTGGTGGGACATCTCGGATCTGCAAAAGCAAGCGACCTGGGCATGGGCGTATAGACAACCCTGGCACGGGCTCTTAGAGTCTGATGTCTTCGAACAGAACATAATCAGACACCTTTGCGGATAGAAGATGGAGCTTCCAAAAAAATCTCTTGACCAAAAAACACAGGGGCGTTTGGGGTCTCCGGATATCCTTTGCATCACCAATCGACGCATCTTTTCCTCAGTTTTCTTCTCTTTCCTCGCGCGGCCGACAAAACAAGCAAACAAAAAGGCAACCAATCACTCACCACGCACACACTCCCTCATTCTCTGTCTCGTTCCGACGCCCGTCTCTTTTTGATGCGCTGCGTTTCTTCAGTCAGTACACGACAATGGGGAGTTTTATGTCATCTCTCTGCATGGGGGGTGGACAGCTGGAAATGGCTTTCCGCATGAGCGTTTGGGTGGTCCACGGGATGACCTGGACGTGAGGACGTGGAACCGCTGGTTGATGATCGCTTCATACCCGGAGTGCAGTGAGTTTCGGAGGAATCAGCACTGCTTGCGAAATTCAATGGTTTCCACAAACGCCCCGGCCGGCCTCTTGATAATGTGTTTTTCTCGTGATCTTGTGGTGTGTCTTTGGATGTGGTGAAGTGACGTGCTCGCGTGTACCTTGACGGATCTGCAACGGACCCCACTGGGTACCCACTTATTTTGAATGTTGAAGTTGCTAGTGAAGATGCATGGCCTTGGGAGGGCGGGCTCGTGTGTCTCGACCTTAAGATTTGTTTCACCTCACACCGGCCTCTCCGTGGCTCTCCAAATGGCTGGATTCCCGAGTATATCTCGACTTTGCGTAACACTTCTCTCCGCAGCCTAGTGCCAGTATCAGTGGCACACCACTAATTTGGAGAGCCTGATGCTGGGATTGATAAAGCCCAGGGATGCCTTGGCAGCTATCTCTCCATGGAACAGAACATCTGCCAAAGAAAACGTTGAAACTGTAAGGCCTCAAGAGGGTAGGTAAGGTTTGAGCCATGCTCTGAACAACGCTTTCGCTGTTGCACCACTAGAGCTTCTCCTCACGGCCTGCAAAGTGCCCTGTTTGTGTATTCAGTTGCCTCAATTGGACAATGGAGGCGCACATCAAGGCCGTTTCTAAGGATGATCGCCTATCGAACGCGTCACCTTGCTGCGATGGCATGCTAGATGACACGACCTTCATTACCACCGACGCTTAACCCACAAGGGCAAGAGAGAGTGAGAATAGAAGGATGCAACAATCGTAATGGGAAGCATTGTTCAAAATCTCATTATAATACAAAACATGGATGAGATAGAACTCCGCCTCCTTTGCCCTCTCGGCCGATTCTGAAGAGGCCGTGTCGCCCGTTGTCAAACGGACTCCCGTTCCTTGAGGCAAGAGGCGGCCCGTGGAGCAGCAGCAAACTTGAATGAGAGAAACACGCCCCGACCAAGGAGGGGGCAATGGGAATAATGGGAATGGAGCGCAGGGGCGCCAATCATCCGCCGGTCAATGTCAGTTTCAGGGCACATGGTCCCCCACCAGCACAGCTAAAGTGGTTTCTAGTGATTTTAGTGGGCTCTGGCCGCGCGAGTCTCGCGAAAAAACACGCCCAGACGCGCTTTCTCTCGCCTAATCGCCCAGCTGCCGCGGATCGTCGGATGTCCCATGCGTTGTCCCTCCGTTTCTCTGCCACTCTGGGCTGCCCGTTTCTCGCAACCTTGGAAAACCGCCCGACCCAGCGGCCCAGGTCCTTCAGTATCCCCCCACCACCACCCCTTCCTTCCCCCTTCTTCTCGTATCAACTTAATCTCCCATCATCTTCCCAACCACTTCTTTCTCCCCTCCTCCCCGCCCATCTCTCTTCTACGACATATCCTCTCTCGCTTCTGTACGTCATTTCTCGCTTGCGATCGTTTCTACGGTTACCACTTCCTACGCTTTTTCGGTCGACGAATTGAAACTCTCCACTCTACACCACCGAACTGCATCTCACGATACTTTTTCCTACGCCGACCGGGAAGAAGTCAACGCTTGGACCCCATCCTCCACGACGAGCTACGCTTCTTCCTCAACGTCAATTTCGACCAGTCTTCTAAAGGCCGACTGTATCAACTTCAGTTAGTTTCTCGACTTCCTCAATCTCATCACAACCATGTCGGCCCCGAGAACGAAACGTCTCTTCGCCGGCGCATCAAGCGACCCCTCCCAGCGCCAAATCACCTCCTTCTTCAGCACTCGATCTGGCCCAGCTCCTCCCCCGGCCGGTCCCTCGCCCAACGTCCAAGACACCATCCCCTCGGACATACAATCCAACCTCCTCTCCGTCGGCATGCGCGTCCGTAAGTCCGTGCCAGAGGGCTACAAGACGGGATCCTACAGCAGCTTCAAGCTGTGGACCGACGCCACGGACCGCCGCACTCCCGTCGTCCGGTCAACCACCACCACCTCTACCAACCATACTCGCAGCGCCGCCTCTCAGCGCGAACTCCTGCCCTTCTGCGGCATCAACAAGGTCGGAGGCCTCTCCAGCCAGCCGGTCCACCACTCCAGCGACGAGGAAGACTACGAACTCGACGACGGCAGCGTGCCTGGGCTGGACGATATGCCGGGCCTGTGCAGCTCCCAAGAGAGCGTGGAAAGCGTCGAGAGCACGGCCAGCGACGGACGGAGCAAGAAGCGCTTCTTCGCTCACGACGAGGAGAGCGACGAGCCGGTGCAGATGTGGGTGGACCGCGCGACATGGTTGGAGGGCGAGGTGAGCCCACGGAGCCTGGCCCCGTCTGGGTGGGCCAACGCTCGCCCGCTGGCTGTCCCGAGGAAGAGCCGTCATAGTTTGAAGACTAGGCTGGGGCAGGAGAACGTTGTCGTGGATGATTTCGAGGAAGCGGATTTCCTCGTTACGCCCGACACTGATATGAGCGATGCGTAAAGGAGGCTTCCTCCTTCTACGCGGATGTTTAGATGGAGATGGAGTTGTTTGTGCTATGATATTGTTTGAGTCCCGAGATGGTACGGAGGCGGGCGCCTGGAGTTTTCTTTTAGGTCGCAGAGATTCACGGAGCGTGTTTCTGTTTCACTTGTACTCGGCAAGAGCTGCTTTGAGGACATTTGTTCAGTAGGGCGCGTGGAGGAACCGTGAGCAAGAGACGACGAATCTTGTTCGCGTGCGGTATGAATAGTCGAATTTGTATTACGCCTCTTCAGAGGCTAATGGTCTGCGCCATTGTGTTTTTATTGTATTGGTATCATAGGCTAGCACGTTACCCCTGAGCCCTCGCGAGCCAGCAAATTTGAGTCCCCTTTTGATAAGAGTTCCCTCTAGAGCCCTTCTCTATCCGTTGTCCTCCTATCTTTCTCAAAGTTGATGCTTGAATTTGCTTACATACCTGTAAAAGGATCTCTGAACTCAAGCAAATCGCGCTGCCCATAAAACTCACCGGCAACAGTCAGAATCATGTTAAGCGTAGCCCGCATGTTCATCCGCGCCCGCAGCTGGTCCGAAGCCTCACCATCGCCCTCACCGTCTTGGGCGGCCTCCTCCACGATGGGTTCTTCTGATGGTGCCTCGGATGGCGCATCCTCGACGGCCGCCGCAGTGTCTATCTGGGCGAGGAGTCGAGCGCGTGCTTCCTCGAGCGTTTCGGCCGGCGGCTGCTCGTCTTCCGCAACCTCGCCTTCGTCGATCTCGCCGTCTTCGGAGACGTCCATTGGCGCCGACTTTTGGTCTTCGTCGATTTCTCCGTCCTCGACTTCGCCGCCGCCAACAGGGTCTTTGGGTATCGCAACATTCTCTTGATGCTTCAACCCCTCGGCCAGGACGCCGAACTTTCCATCCGACGTCTCCGGCCCAGACGTCTCCCCGCTCCCCTCCCCATCCCTCTCATCGACCTCCATCTCCCCCAGCGCCTCCTCATCATCAGAACTCTCATCAACAGCATCATTCACCCCCAAATCCATCCCCTCCCCCTCCAAAGCATCCCTCAACGCCGCCATATCCGCCAGACTCTGCATCATCAGCACCGCCCGCCTCCCCAGATCCCTCACCCACCCGACCTCGACGTGGTTCATCTCCCCGCGCTCCGGTAACCGCGCAAGCAGCGCCCACAGCCACCGGCTCGTGCGCTCCTTCATCTCGCTCCCGCGCCGGAGGAACGCGCCGCCGCCCAGCAGCACGCGGAGGACGCGCAGCACGCCTTCTTTGTCCATGGAGGCGAGTTGTGCCGGGAGAGGGTCCGCGTCGCGGAGGCGGTTGGACCAGGTTTTGTAGGTTGCCGATTTGGGCGCGAAGGCGCCGACGCGGAAGTCGTGGGGGGAGCCTGGGTGCAGGGCGGCGACGGCGGAGGCGGGTGGCGTGGCGTGGAGGAGTCTGCGGAGGCGTTCGAAGCGGGTGAGTATGGCGGCGAAGTAGGCTTCGCGGATGGCGGACTCGGAGTCGGCGCCGGCGTCCGAGTATTGGTCTTCGGCGTCGTCGATACCTTCGTTGCCGGGCCACTCGCCTTCCTCTGCTTCGTCGTCGTCGTGGGTCGCGTGAGGTTTGCCCCAGTTGTCGGGTCGTGCTGTGTATGCGCCGTCGGCGTAGTATCCTCTGAAATCGCCCTCGCCTGTGGTGTAGATGTCGCGATCACCTTCCTCCGCTTCGTAGGCATCGTCCACGTCGCCGTCATCGTACTGGAGCTCTTTCGGTAGTTGCGGGCCGATCGGGACCTTTGGTGCCACAAGGAGGTGCGGTATACCGTTTGCTTGTGTCCTAAAATACTCACCATATCAGCATCAACCCGCGCTACTTCAAAGACCAGTTCAGCACATGGGAAAGAAGATAGCCTAGTGAAAAGGGGGCATTTCTTACCTCACTGACTTGAGATACGCCATGGCATCTCCATCATCTTCAAAATCCAGCTCCGGATCCACCGGTACCGTCGTCGAGCCCGTGGCAGATGAGAAGACGTATTTCTGTCCCCACGTCGGATCGATGTGAGCATTTTGGTGGTCGCGCGCCTTGTTGTTCTTGTTGCGTTTGGATGCGGGCTGCTGCGCGCCTTCGTTGCCCTCGGAGGCTTCGTAGCTGCGTTTCGAGGCCATGCTTGTGGATATCTTGGAGTTTTTTGCCGCTGGGCCCAGGAGGTGGTCTGGGAAGGGCAAAGAAAAAGTTGGCGATTCTTGTCCAGTGCTGGCGTTTGCAAGAGGTTGACGGTCCCGGTCGCGAAATTTCCCCCTGGTTGGAGCTTCTGCCTCCCGGCGCTGATCCCCAACTTTTCAGTGGAGAAATGTCTTTATTTAGTGGGGCTTCGTCACCGGGCTAAAGCCATCCGACTAGCTTCGGGACAGGGAAGCTTTTGCGACATGTCTTGAGAGCAACAATCACTGTTGTATGCCATGTGCTGACAAGCACCAGATTCCAGGACATAGTATGCTAGCTCCGCTTGTGCATTGACGGTAGACTAGAACTAAGTATCGATAAGAAATGGATTCTGAGGTCTGAAGAGCAATTATTCCTACTTGAATACATGTTTTCAATTTCATGTCATTAAGTACTAGACTCAAAAAGAAGTAACAAGTTGACCACCATGACTGGTTTGCGAGGGTCAGGTCAATGAAGATATTACGCTCATTAGCTTGCCAATAGCTATCACGCTCTTGTAATTTAGATTTAGACAAGGCAAGCGAGACAAAACTGGGAGGGTTCAACAAAAGGGCGTATGTCTGGAATTTAAAGTGAACAACCGCTTCTCTCAAGGCCACCGTTGTCTGGGTCTATGGCATGCGACGCCCACCATATGTTATCCAAGCAGCTGTCATAACACACGAAAAGTATCCGAGTTGAGGTGGTCAGTCTTAAACTCTCATAAGGTAGCCTGAATAATATCACATCGACGCTCAGCCTCAGGTTTCCCATTCAACCACACAGGTATCAAATGCCTCGCTCCTTCCCATCGCAAGAGCTCTCCTTCCATCGCTGGCGTATGCCCCTATATAAGGGATCTAGTCACATTTCTGTCACCAGCACAGCAGCGCCCGTCTAGGTAGGTTGGTGAAGTCAGGCCAAGCTGTGTGCGAGGTGTTCGAGTGGTTTAATAAACAAATACTCCTACAAAGTCAGACTTCGGGTTGACTGAGGGGAGCGCTATTCGATCCCGGACAAGGGCATGAACTACAAGGTCAGTGTGCCCCCTCTGATTCTTCTTTGCTTTTTGTAGAGTCTGGCTTCTACTGCAGAACTACTTCGTGTGATTACTGAGAGCTAGAACAGTGACGAGCCAGAGGAAGCATCTTTTACTTACTCACTCACCTGAGTAACTTCCTTAATTTCTCATGGAGCCCATTCGTTCCCGTCTCAGATGAGTATGATGTGTTTGATAGACGTGAAGCAGATTTCGGAATCCTTGGACGGCCCCTATGATTCGATTCCCACAGCCTTCAAGTTGGCTCGAAAAGATTTTCGAGTAGAGAATCTATCGCTCAAGAATCTAATTGTATTCTTGTGAATGCATGAGTTGATCTATGATATTTATTCCAAAGTCTCTTTGCACTTATAATTTGTAGATGACATGAGAAGGCCTCTCATGGCGCATAGCACGGCCTCCGATTATGTATTAGAGTCCACTTCTCTATCGTAATATGTCAGCAACCCTGCTCTCGTGTAAGAGCTAGAAGGGACTGCAATCTCTATTACCCAGAAGTGAATCTAGTCCGCATGAGTAGTTCGGATGTACGTTGCGCGCGAAGACTACTCTACTAAGTGCACCGGGTGTGGGAGAAGGCAAGTAGATACAGGTCTGTCAACCTATCGACGCTACCTTGTCCGCCAGAAATCGTAGATCGGAATCTCTGCGTTGATTCCATCAAGAGTTCTTGAGGTAGATGGAGGTGCTGAGAGGCTTTGGGAATTCTGACAGTCTCTTGAAAAACACAAGCAGTGTATTTGTTGTCATGTCGTCGACATTGTCGCTGAAAAGGCCGATGTGTCTGGCAAGCTACCGGCTTTTGTGCAAAGTCAAATTCGCTAATGTGCTCCTTTAACTCGAATGAGCCTTATGTTGCTATTATATAATAAGCAATTTTGGACGGTCCTCTTCCGGGGTATCTTCAACCAAGAGGTCGACTTCCCTGGCTGTGTTGATGAGAGTGGACTCGTGAGAAGATCATTGGTCTTGTCTGAGGAATTGGCGACCCCAAGATGCGATGGAAGGCCTCTTTCCGCTGCTCCGCTTCTAGCAGCACGCAGGAAGTCGGGGGTTCCGCGGGGTTCTCCGAGTATATTCACTGAGTGATATACCATTGAAGATGGGAGCCGGGTAAGACAATTTTCCTCCTTTAGGGTTATGGGAGCGAGAAAGGGGGCCGGCAGTCTATATATTGTTTTACTTACCGCTTGTAAGCAGCGAACCACGAAGAGCATGATGAAGGCGTTGCTCGCTTGGGGATAATGTATGCAGTGGTTATCCACCTTGACCCTGGACCAATCCTGCCTCCCTCACACCACCTCACTACTGAGAACTGCCCCAAATCTGGTCGGTTTGAGATCTTTTGCAGAGAAGAGAAACGCACAAACTGTCTTTGAGGCCAAGCTATGGCCCCCATACACGAATCTAGATAGATACATAATCAGGCACATAATCTTATGTAACCAAACGTAATGTGGCTGCCCACTTAGCCTCTGTTGGCAGCATATCTTGGTAGCCAGAGAAGACTATCAGTCGGTCTTGTTCATATTATTACCTTTTGTGGACAAATATGGTCATATTCTTAAGAGCATCATGGACCAAGTGCTGTTCAGGCTTCACTCCCAAGGATTTGAGTTAACTTGATTATGCAAGCTCTGTCACTCCCAATCAGCCGTTGGAGGAGCTAGTGGACCCCTGTCCAAGCTCCAGATTCAGTCTAGGTCCACTTCCGTCCATGGACTCCAATCTACCTTGCATTAGATCCCCCGAACTTCACAATCGCATCCCTCCCAGGCACGCACACCACCAGTTGCGACAATGGCGACAACAGTACCAGATCAACCGCCCCCTCCGCCCGACAATGAACCAGTCTACGGCGGCTACACGCGATTCGAAATCGAGCTCGAGGTAATTACACACTTCATCTCCCAAAGGCACCCACCCTCACGCGCGCACTCTACTTCCCCATCGCAACAACATGGAACACAAAATGACGAAGTCAATCATGAGAAGCGAGAGAGCCTCCGCTAACCGCTTCACTCGCGCGCAGTTCGTCCAATCACTCGCGAATCCCCTCTACCTAAACCACCTCGCGACCCAGAAACTCCTCACCCGCCCCGACTTCGTCGCCTACCTCGCCTACCTGCAGTACTGGACCCGCCCGCCGTACCTAAAGTACCTCATGTACCCCGGCCCAACGCTCAAGCACCTCGAGCTCCTGCAGCAGGAGCAGTTCCGGCAGGACGTCATCAGTCCCGATCTCGTGCAGAGGCTGATGGACGACGGGATGCGGGCTGCGGTCGACTGGCACCGGAGCGATGCGTGAGGCTTTGGACGGAATGCGCCTTCATAGTTTGAGAGTGTCACATGGGCACGTCGTTGGTAATCACGCGATTGGTTCCTGTTCTTTTCATGGATTGGGACGACAAGCCTTGGGTGTCTGCGAGATTTGCCGCGAGCATACGGCTAGCATTAGAGACCATGGGATCGAGGAGCCAAGGACCGTTCGCGATATGAGGCGAGCTGAGGCGGGGAGACGCGCGCGGGCCTGAAGCAGCATGACAGCAGACATATCACGAATTTAATGACCAAGATAGGGCAGGGTCATAGGGAAGCGTCAGTCATACGATCAGGCAAGTCGTAGACAAAGACTCGCTTTGCGGAAGCGATCCACTAGGGAAAGCAACCTCTGAACAAGCTTCCAAAACATAGAAACGCAGCTGCAGCGAATTGCGTATAGCAGGACCAAACAAGAATAAATCCACAGGTCGTCCCCAACGCCTCGCAATGCCCAGTGAAAAATCCCAAAGCCTCCCTCTCGTCCAGCATCAGTTTTCTCTCCACCTGTTTCCGCACGACATGCACTGCAAACACACCCAGTCAGCAGTCCGCCCTATCAGCAAGAGATATCGACAACAGCATACCTTGTAGAACGTAGTCATAGGCTCATCAGCACTGCGAATCTGGACCTGGAAGAAGGCGGCCTCCTCGCCGTTGCAGCCGTCCTTGGGGCACTGTGCGCGCGCCTTGTCGGCATTGTCCCACTCGCCCGGCCCGCCAAAGACGTCCTCGCGCTCCTTGCGCTCAAAGTCGCGGCGGGAGTAGATCGGTTCGGTGATGGCGTGCTCAAAGGGGCAGGTTCGGCACTCGAGGCGGTTGCGCACGCCGGCGTAGGCGGAGACGGTGAGGATGTTGGCGCAGTTGGGGCAGACTGTGTTTTTGTTGTCTTGTAAGCGAAAAGCGCTTGATAGAAAGAGGAGGAGGGGTGGGGGCATGGGAGCTTTGGAGTCTTACAGAGCAACATCTTGGCGGTATGTGTGGTTTGCAACTAGGCAGCGGTCGTTTGTGCGAGCGATTGAATGGTCACGGAGGTATGGTTTGCTGCTTGGTGATGTGCTCAGCTCACCGCGAAATCGCTCCTCGGTGTGATTGTCCTGGAAAATTCAGCGGGCCTCGAATGTGACGGTGGGGGACGAAGCCGCCATTCACCAGCCGGGGAACAGTCACCAGCGACCAGCGTCATGTAGGGGGGTTGAAAAACGTACAAGAGTCCATCCCGCCGGAACCCGGCCGCAATAATGTTCCGTGCCCCTCCAAGAGGCACCCGTTCTCACCCCGCCATACCCGTCCCGTCCGTCCACCTGAAGTGCAAATAGTTGGGTTGGCGGACTGTTTCTACGATTGCTGGCCCTTTGTTCGTTGTAAGCGCTGCAACAAGCTGCTACTGAGAAGGTTTACCTTACTGGGCCACCTAGCAAGTAACTGGACGTATTCGGAGAGACGGGAAGTGACTTGGGCGCCTTTCACGGTACCTAAGGTGCTAAATTAGGACCTTCTGTTCTGGATCAGGGGTTTGGCGATCACTGCCACCTCCTTGACACCACAAAACTGGAAACTGCCGCGTAGCCTCTCAGCCCCACGAGCCTTTGCATAGGTAAGGTACTGTGTAGAAAGGAAGTTTGGGTACCTACGTAGCTGCATCTCACCTCATCTGAAAGCCAAACGGAGCCCGAAGTTCAAGTGACGACTCGCAACATCTCCCCGAACCCAGATCTACCTCACAGCGCGATCGGACGTTGCGCGACTCACTTTCTTCCTCTTTCATCCACTGTGCGGTATTCTTCTTCCGCAACCTCACACATTCACCGCCCTGGACGAGCCCTTCGTACCTGGCCTATCGCCCCTCACCTTCCCCCCACGATAACGCACCTTGAGAAAAGAACGACCACCAGGGCACCACTACATACTTTTTACCCCTCACCGTCCTTTCTACCTCAACTCCTTCCCGCCGTGACCTCCGACCCACGAACCCCACCAAAAAGCAACGTCTCCCCGACCCAGCACGGAAGGCTAATTCGAAACACCACCTTCCTTACCCAGCACAGCACAGCACGGCAACAGCAAACCCTCGTCATTTCCCCTTCGTCCCCGAGAACGCCTCCATCCCCACGATAGCCTCGTCGTGAACAAAACCGCACACCCACACCCACACACATACACAACTCCACAACCATGGCAGGGGATCACGAGGAGCACGAGGTTCGTTCACCCACTTCTCTACCACACCGAAGCATTCCCCTCGTAAGAAATGTAAAGTAAAGAGCTGACACGATACCTGCAGGGCGCCTCCGTCAAGGAACTCCTCATCGAGGCCGCGCGGCGCGACAACACTGAACTTTTCAACGACGTCATCGCCGGCATCAAAGACGAGAATGAGCTCTCCCGCATCCTCAACGAGACCACCACCGTCATGGGAAACCACCTCTACCACGAAGCTGCCTCCCGAGGAAACTGTACGTCTTGCCATCACGCACTTCACCTCGACACTCGAAACTTCCCTCAACACCGCCGACTTTCTTCCTCTCTCACACCATCCCCCTCATAACTATATAAAGGCAGAATGCTAATTCTAATACCCTCCCACAGACGACATAATCGACCTCCTCCTCGACCAACCAAACTTTGAATGCGACCCCATCAACCGCCAAGAAGGCGACACACCCCTCCACAGCGCCATCCGCTGGATCAACAACGAATCCCAAGCCAACCGCGAATTCGGCAACGCCCTCGTCGACATGATGCTCGAAGCCGGCTCCAGCCCACGCATCAAGAACAAGGGCGGCCTCACCCCCCTCCAGCTCGTCGACCCCCGCAACCCGGCCCTCCGCGAACTCATCCAGAAGCACGAGTACGCCTCGCTCAACGCGGGCGACTTTATCAACGTGGACTCTTCGTCCGCGGGCAAGAAGAGCAAGAGCGGTGCGAGTGGTGCGCCGCCGGCGTCGGCGCCCCCTGGTGCGCCTCCTGCGATTCCTAATTCTGCTGCGCCGCCTGTGCCCGCGGGGTACGCCCACGACGAGGAGAGTGACGATGATGCCGAGTTTAGTGGTAGTGATGACGAGGAGAGGGCCGAGTGGGATCGGAGACGGAGGGAGCGTGCCGCGCGCAAGGGCTGAAGTCTTATGGTTGTAAGGGCGTTTTGATGACCTCACGGTGAAAGGCAGAGAAGAGGGAGGGCTTTGCAGATTTCGAGCACAAGTTGGTTGCCTTTTTTTTCGCCGGTACATCTGTTCCATGTCAACCCCTCGCCTCTTCCCAACAACCCTTTCGCATTAGATGACGGGGGGTAGGAAGAGGCGAGGGTCAAGACACGTACAAAAAACAACACGGCAGTACGGAGTACGGAGAGAGAGACAAGAAGGAAAGAGGCGATGTAGGAAGGAAAGAGAAAGAAAAGAATTTCACAACTGTTAGACTTTTTTTCCAGTGTCACGATTCATGGGTCAAGGTGTTTTTTTTTTGGGGGGGGGGGGGGGGGGGGGGGTTTTTTTTCACTTAAAAAAAAATAAAAAAAAAAAAAAAGCTTTATTGTGAAATTGCTTTTTGTGGTGTGGTGGTTGTTGGGGGGTGTGGGGGGGTGGGGGGGGGGGGGGGGGGGGGGGGGGGGCGGCTTTCATCTCACGAGTAAGACAGAAAACAGAAAACCACGTCACAAGTACCATGGGATGGAAAGGTGGAATTCGATGGGGATAGACAAACAGAGTCGGGAACATTGAGCCGAGCTTTTTTCGAGGCACATTATTGCAATCCAAATTTCCCAGTAGTTGTCAAGTCGAGGTGTCCCCGTTCAGGCGTAGAGCATGATGGACTCATGCCTACTTTTGATCTATCTAAGCAAAAAAGTCCTTCTGAGCTGAGAGCACACCTGATAACGATATATGCACAAACTACCCCGACTCCGAGGCGGCGGATCTCGTCTCCGTCGGTTCCCTTCCGAAAGGTTAAAACTCTCCGCTTGTCGCACACAACTACCGGTAGCTGAGCTTGCAAGTAAGCTTCGGTAAACGTTTGTTTCCTCAATGATTAGAAACCTGGTTATGATCTTGTGGTCCTCATTCGGAATGCATAGGCTGACGGCGGCTCCTCATGGTCACCCAATTCATGAAAAGCACAGTCTCTATAAAGTATGAAGTGTATTGTTATTATCATGGGTATAAGTTTTCTAGGTACTCGAAAGGAAGGTTGTGGTGGTAGTGTCTTCTGGCTCACATTGTTGAGCCTCTGTATCATCGTCTTGCGCCATGCGTCTATCGTCCATCCCTCGTACAATCATTCCAGGGTATCCCAATGCCAAAAAAAAAGCCCCAAACTTGCAAAGAAGCACGGCAGATTGCGTGGGTCCAGCCCCGTCGTGCTTATTCCAGAGAAAGCAAAAAAACAAAGCAAACAACCCCAAGGCATCTACCAACCCAACAGCATGGCAGCGGTTGTAGCCGCCGCACAGATGGCCCACAGAGACGACGAAGCCAGGCCTGGAGCAGCGTTCTTTTCGCTCTCAGACTCTATGTAGGATTGATTCTTAACCAGGTCCAGGTTCTTCTGGCTCAGGAACCCGGCGCTCGCGAGCTCGAACAGCTGCGGTCCCATGGTCCGGAGAATGTTAGTGCTCCTTCCAGCGGGGCAGAAGACAACCTCCCAGCCGCCGCCTGATGGGATGATGAAGGTCGATGTTTGGTCGTCAAAGGCGAAGCTGTATGCGTCGGGGCACAGGGCCTTGGCGTGTCTGGAGTACAAGCCTGGCTTGCACTTATTGGGGTCATGCCATTTGCCTATACAGCAGTCGTGATCCGAGTTCGTGGCCGCGCATTGGCTCTTGCACGGGCTGAAGGTCGGACGCTGAATATTGTCATCGGGATAGGGATAGACACCGTCGCCGGGCTTGTCTGGCGGGTTGGAAAGCAGTGGCCATGGGCACCAGTCCTTGGAACTCTCGTTGGACTCAGTCGGTTCCCAAGGAACAGGGTATGTGCTGTTGGTGTAGACGGTGCCGCTTGCCGCGCGTTGTGACAGGAAGCCTGTCGTTGCGATGCAGGCACAGTTGGTCAGATTTGGCGGGATATAAGTGGTGTTCTCGGCGGGGATGTAGTTGATGCCCACAGGGATGTTGT
The DNA here is from genome assembly GCA_030869315.1 of Colletotrichum cuscutae. Lineage (NCBI taxonomy): Eukaryota > Fungi > Ascomycota > Sordariomycetes > Glomerellales > Glomerellaceae > Colletotrichum > Colletotrichum cuscutae. The sequence continues at coordinate 626,036 of MPDP01000068.1, forward strand.
AGCCATCGACAAGGGAGATATCGTAAAACGTTTGGCGTCCAGAGACACCGCCGGCCAAGTTGAACTCGGCGAGAGTTGCGGGAACAGCACCCTAGGTTAATTAGCCATCGTCTGTCGCATTCGAGAGGGCGAGACTTACACTGAATTCGCAGTCAAGCTTTCCAAAGCAATCACCCGTCTCGCAGCCTGCCGACTCTCCATTGACGGTACAATTGGTTCTCCCCCAAGCGCGGCCTTGCCAAGTTGGCCCAACCCACATGTCTCGACTGTCACCCGAGGCAAGCTCGAAACCACCGATTCCAGGACCGACGCCATGCTGCGTTGTGATGCCGGGCCAGATCGTGTCAGGACATGAGTTGGTGACCTTCAAGGGGATTCTCCCATTCCAGTCCTCGGGTGGGCCTCGTCTGGCGGGGTTGTACCGCTTGTTCAGTTGAAGGTAGTCGGTCTTGTAGTTGGGGTGATAGCTTGGGAACACGATTGCGTTGGCTGCTGATAGCTGCGAGGATATGGCCAGCGCGAAGAAGAGGCTCTGGCTTGTCCTCGAAGGTCGCTTGTCGCCTCTCCTCGAAGACGACGAAGGTCTCATGGTTTCGTAGGCCGGCCTTCTCTGGCAAGTCGTTGGTATAGCCCAAGAGAAATAGCAAAACTGAGAGTGATGACAAGTCGTGTAATTCGTCGACTTGAAAGGGTCCAATGTAAGTTTACGCTGGGATGCTGTGACAATTCATGATTCAGAGGGATCCAAGCTCCCGCGGTACTCGAACGACGATCTGGAGGTAGATATAATGACCGCCAGCACCCAACGATGTTGAGCAATCAGACGCCCACCAATAGACTGCGACGGACCTGCGCCGAGTGACGTACGGGAGCGTCGACGTGAGAGCGAATGAGCAAAAGCAAGGGGCGGCGGGATATGCCCAGAGGTGAGATCGGCCTGGCTGATCCAGGGGCCAATTCCTGATTATCCCTGCACGCGCGATGTAGCGTCAGAGTTCGACCAGGTGGGAGACGCAGGTTGGTTGGACGGGCACGGAAGGGTGGAACAGGAACTGGGTTCGTAGGGCAGGGAAAGGAAAAGTAGGTTATTTTCTTTCGCGCTTAATAGACAAGCGTTATCTGGCACTAATGATGCAGAAAGGGACCGTCGTCAAGTTTTGTAGGAGGGTACGACGTAGAGGTTTTCGTGGCATACGATAGCCTCGAGTGACCCGAGGTTGATGAGATGTCGAAGTTCAAGCAGAGAGAAGAACACACCATCGCATAATGACACTACCTCCTGAACTACAGTACTTTACTTGCTGTATTCGCCGCATACTTACCTTACCAACTGAGGGGGCATTGGCTCGTCCCATTTACCTGCTGCCACTGTCGGTTGTCGAAAGGTGCAAGATGCAGGGCCCGACCTTGGGTCGAACTTCCCAGCGGTTCATGTTCAGACGATGACGCAGGAGCAACTGGCTGCCCGGTTTCCCGCTGGCACTGACCAGGGTTGATCTGGTCTACTTCGGCTCGGTAGTGACCAGGGCCTTCCTTGCTTGGCTCTTGCTCCCCCGCGCCGTTGACCAACTGGGCCAGTGGACGGAGCCTTCTCCAGTCTCCACACATTGAAGTTGCTGTGGCTGAGTCAGAGCATGTTATGACCGGTCAGCCTCTCAAGTAGTCTCTCGCTCTTCTCCCCTCAAAAATACATCAGGTCAGTCGCTGTCTTATCTTTCGGCATAGCCCCCACAACGTTGCTCTTAGCCATCATGAACTTGGTCATGAACCTTCGTCAAAATAGAGGACTTGGTCCCTCACAAGTAAGGATACAGGATTAGGGTGTGTTTTGATTCCGGAAACCGCTAGCCGGCATCCATGATCCTCCACTCCACGTGGCGCTCCCAGCTCGCAAAACACAATTCTTGGCAAGTCTTGTTCTGGTCGACCAAACAAAATTTGCTTAAGAGCTGGTTAGGTATATACCTACCTATAGCAAGTTCCCATGTATTCCGCGATTGCAGCCAAAAAAAATGCAGAAGCTCAGATCCCTTCCCCCTTACGGAAGACCTTCAAAATCCAATAACTAAACCGGCTCTGGTCCAACGGTGTGTGAGTGTGAACCTTAGGTTCTGGGCAGTTGGAATGAAGGGTGATGGCTTCATCAGGCTTGGGTACGACCTTTCCCCGGACTTGGGTGGATCTCCCTACAACCCCGTCAGGAAACTGTAGTCTTTTGAAAAAAAATCTTGATTTCTCCCAAGCGGGGAGTGTCGTGCGTCTACAACACTTGACAATAGGCCATAATCCTTCCGCGTCATAAAAACCTCCAAAATCCAATCCTCGTCTTCCAGTCATCTGTTCTGGGAGGTCTCTTCGTGATATGTACTCTCGGCCATGATCAGCCTCGGGGCTGTCCTTCTGGGCCCCATCACCTTTTCGAGGTATCATCCGAGTGTATGGAAACGAAATGCCCAATGCAAGCAAGCAAACATTATCAGTCTCTCGCTCTCCCCCCTCTCCCCCTCTCTCTCCCCTCTTTCTTCCGACACCGTCTTTACCTGAAGCGCGCTCTGCAGCGGCCCATGACCTCGCCTTGGCACACCAGCTCTGCGCTGAATTCGGATCCGTCGAGCGTCAGGTAAATGTCGAAGTAGACACGGTAAAATGTGCCCTGTGGTGTGTCCATTCTCTCAAAGTCCTTCTCTAGGTTCTTCCGCGACAGGTCCGAAGTCAGGGTGACAACTTCCTTGATGCCTGTGTCCGAGATTAGCAATGGTAAATTGTGAAAATCCATTATTGAACTTACGAGGATCCTTAGTATACTCAGGGCAAACATCATCATCGCAGGCGTACAGAATGTCCTCGTACATGAGCGTCGCACCTGGTGCAACTTGACGGAAGAACGAGACCTTGACAGGCTCGCCAATCTTGACCTTTTGACCCTTTTGCACAAAGATTTGACGGGTGAACTTGCAGCGGTCCTTGCCATCGAGGGATGGCACACGGTAGGCCTCGGGATGGTATCCTTCCTTAAAGGGCTGCAAGGTGGCCATGAGGTAGTGACGACGGGCAACACGGTGTGTGACGACGCGCTCGGTGATGCCGGCAGTAACAGCACCCTTGACGATAGCGGCCACGGAGTCCATGGGACGGACGACCTTGGACTGGAACTGGGGAGGAACGTGGAGCTTGATCTGCTGGAAGAGGTACTCGGAGGCACCGAATCCACCAACAACGAGAATGTTTTGCAACGTCCGGTTCTGGGCCTGGATGGCAATGATCTGGTTTCTGACGAGCTCGAGAATGCGGTTAACAACGGGCTCGAAGCACTGCAGAATCTCCTCGTTGGTGAACGTCATGTAGCCCTCCTCGATACCGGCCTCGGGGAACTCGGCCTCGATACCAACGTCGACAGCCCACTTCTGGCCGTTGTTGCGGAAATCGGCCTTGATACGGTTCTCAAAGTCCATGATGCACTTGGCGTACACGCGGCCGGCCGTCTTGGATCCGTCGGGCAGCTTCATCTTGCGAATCTTGGTGCGGAGGATGTTGCTGAAGTTGCGATTCAGCGCTGTTGAACCGCAAGAATCACCAGATCCTGCCGTGCACTCGGCAACGGTGAAGGGGTTCTCCTCCTCGACTTCGTACGCGATCAAATCGACAGTACCACCGCCACAATCGACAATCAGCACGGCGTCGTGGACCTTGAGGTTCAAGAGTCCCGTCTTGGAACAGAAAATAGCAGCAGCTTCGGGCTCGGAAACTAGCGTCAGCCGGTTGTCGTTTTCGTCTCTCAGGAAACCGGCCTGGATAGCAGCAGCTCTGGTGGCGGCCTTTCCTGCATCGTTCCAAATGGCAGGGACGGTGAGATAGTAACGAATGTTCCGCTCCTCACGGTTGAATACTTCACCGAGAGTCTTTTGCAGAGCCGAGCGCATAGCCTGGCGGAGCTTGAACAGATAGTCGGCCGCAACATCGATTTCGGACTTTCCAGGAGGCAGAGGAGGCAGGTTGATGGGGTCGATATATGTGTTGCCGGACAGCATGAGCTGCAGCTTGAACCACTCGACCTTTTGCACGCCGGGCTTTGGGTATCCAGTAGGGGCGAGGGCGTCGGCGATGTCGGGACCCCAGCCAACAACCTTCTGGTACTGATCGTAGTAGAGAACCGTGGGGATCTAGAGAGACAAAAGAGCGTCAGCAAAGTACAAGGGCAAAACGCATCACGCTTTGTCTATGTCTGGGGACCCCTAAGTTCTTCCTACCTTTTGCTTCGTGTATGAACCAGCGCCAGGCCATTCTGTTATAATGTCTTCCTTGGCTTCGTTGTTTGTCGCAAAAGCAAACGCCACACCGGAGAAAGTCGTACCCTGTGGGTCATGTCAGCAAGGCGGCATATGACAAACATTGTCTTGATCCCAAGAGTCCACGTACGAAATCGATACCGACAATCAGCTGAGCCTTACTCCTGCTGTTGCCTTCCACCTCGGCCGCGCTGCCGCCTCGCTGGTACTGTGCCATGGGCCCGCCTTGAGGAGGACCCGGGGGAGGATAGCCACCGCCGCCGCCGCCGCCGTACTGAGGAGGACCGCCCATGGGGTGTCCCTGACCGCCGATGGGAGGAAGCTGAGGGGGGTAACCGGCGACGGGAGCACCAGTGTTGATGGGAGGAGGACCGCCAACCATCTGCGAAGGCGGGGTGCGAGCCGGACCTTGACCCGTCATGGGGCTGGTGCGACCCATGGGAGGAGGACCGCCTTGGGGAAAGTTGGCCGAGTAGCTCGGAGGCCGGTTACCGGCGCCTGGGTGTTGATTCATGGGAGCGATTGAAGCGGAAGAGGTCGAGGCAATGGAGCCTGGGCGGACGGGAATCTGTTGCGGTATTTGAGGGGCACCGGAGGGGTGACCACCCTGAGGAGGAGGGGTCGGGCTTGGGGTTTGGTTCGGATCGGGTGTCTGGATACTAGCAGTTGACTTGCGTTTGCCGAAACCAAAGCCTTTCAGGCGGGAGTTGGAAAAGCTCATATGGGATTACTGAGTCGGGGAGGAGAAGAGGGAGAAAAGCGAGGGCCCAAGGTGGGCAGGACCAGCAGAGGGTATATCGATTTGAGTTGCAGGGCGTCGGCAGCCGTGCGGGTGCGGGTGTGTGGTGCGGTGCAGCAGAGCAGAGCAGAGCAGAGCAGAGCAGAGCAGAGCAGAGCAGCAGAGAGGAGCGGTGGTGGTGGTGGTAGTGGTGGTGGTGGTGGTGCTCTTGGTCGTACTCGAGTAATAATCGGCGGGATGATGGATTGGATGGCCTGGGCTTAGACTTTTAGGACTTGTTGCTGCGGCTGCTGGGCTTGGGCTTGGACTTTTGGGCTGGGGTGTCGGGGTTGGGGGGAGTGAAGAGGAGGAGGGGGAGGGGGTGGGTGGTGATTTTTTGGTAGTAGGCAGTGGTGGTCCGTCCCGGTCAACTTTCAAGTCAGACGCAGGTCAAGTCACGGTTCTTAGGTCAGCAGAGAAAAAGTCAAGAACCCTTTTTTAGGACTTGGCTAAGAACCTTTTTCTGCAGGTCTGGGAAAGGGACCAGAAATCCTAGGACTCTTTCTCTCTCTCACACACACAGCTGCTGGGCCTGCTGGGCCTGCTGCTGCTGCTGCTGCTGCTTGGTGCAACGGGGCTCGGAGCTTGACAGGACGAGAACGAAGACGAAAGACGGGAAGGCGAAGGGGGAGAAAAAAAAAGAAGTGGGAAGGAGTGAGAAAATAGAATGCGGTGCTTGCTGGGAATGGGGGGGTGGAGGGGGTGGAGCGTGCAGCGTGGGCCGTCCTTCGTGGACCGTGGACCACCGTGGGCGCTTGAATGAATCCGCCGTTTCTGGGATGATGCGGGTTGAGGTGTGCCGTATCTACTCCGTACAGAGCGGTGCAACAGAAGGAGCAGCAGCAACAGTAAGGTAGGTATTCGTAATGTAGTATAGCAGAGGGCACACGGCAATGGGCAGAGAGAAAGAAAGCGAAGGGGATTGATTGTGAGAGAGCGTGTGGGAGAGTGCGGGACCAGGTGAAGAGAGACTGCGTATGAGTGAATGCGAGCAGATGTGAGAGGATTCAACAAGGTAAGGTAAGCTAAGTTCTGATGGACGACGGGGATGGTGAATTGGGTTGGTGGATTAAGATGGGAGCTCTTCTGTCTCTTTCTTTTGGCCAAGACGACGACAAGCAACAGGAGCAGGAGGCCTTGCAATTGTGAGGCACCCAGGAAAGCAACAAAATGTACGGATAGGTACCTTTTCAGCCCTTCGCTCGCTTACTCTGCCTTGGTGAGAAAGGAAAGCTGTCTGGCGTAGATGAGACCTTGATGTAGCGCAGGTGCGGGACGGTAAGCATGCGTTGCTTGCTGACGGTGTATTGAAGAAGACGAAAACAAGGGTGCAAAGTGCTGCAGTGAAAGACGATGAGCTGTGGATGAAGCAAGCAGGCAGGAAGGCGGGCTAGGCATGCAGAGGAGGGCGACGAGGGAAAGCGACCATGGGCGGTACGAGACGCTTCCTTCCTTCGTCGCCAGGTATCTAGGTAGAGACAACCTGGAGGAGAAAGAGGCTCACGCAAAGGTGGGCTGGGCGGCTGGACGCGGGGTCGGGTGTCCAGGTATGGAATCCGTAAGAGCAACACGAGCAGAAGGTAGCACACACTGGCGCACTAAGGTATGGTGAGGTAAACAAAGATGAAGCCACCATGAGAGGGAGAGAAGCCATCCATAGTCTGCTGTTCGTTGTGCTAGGTATTCAGCTTCTCTCTGGTCAAGGAATCAAGACTGGTAGGCCAACCTGTTGAGGAGTACATTGTTTTGGTCTTATTCAAGGGTACTCGAGTACGGTCTTGGATATCCTGCCTGCCCATCTATCCGTACGCATACAAAAAGCTAGCTGTTTCTTAGTCCTTCTGCTGGCCAAATTGAATTGTCTCGTCTCGTTTCGTTCTGTTTTACGGTCTCGCTTTGCTTCAAAGGACCACCCCGTTTGCCCTCGCCCTCGCCCTCGCCCTCGCCCTCACACTTTCCTTGGTCCCAGCCCATGTTCCAACGAGTGCTTGCTTGCTTGCTTGCTTGCTGCCCTGTGTCCCCCGTTTTGGCGCATCCAACATGGAAGGAAGCCTTGAGGTGAGGTGCGAAAGGAAGTCCTGTGCGATGACAGTCAACTGTGTGCCTGGAGTGGGGAACCCTTCCGACGACACATGTCACTCTCTGCTGCCATCAACTGCGAAAGTGACATCGACCGGGATCCTCAGCCAGACGGTGGTCCGGCGAAGCTATTGCTAAGGTACCCACGAATACTCCCGCCAGCCAGCTGATGGCACTAAAACGAGCTGCGGGTGCGCTAGGTGGAGGAACCCCCTCTCGGGTCGCTTTCTGGGCAGTGTAAGGCTGAGAGGGCGCCCAATGGCCCCAAATGCTGCCTCTGGATTGGACTGCGCCGGTTCAGACTGGCTGCAGGGCACTGGAGCCCCATGTGTACTCCCTAAGAGCTCACTTCGCAAGTGTGTAAGGAACAGACAAAGTACCGAGTTGGGCTCTGTGTGTACCTCCAACGTATCCATCCATGTACGACGAACATGTATTGAAGGACCTTCCCACCTCCAAGTGGTACAGAACACACACTACTTGCATCTCAGCACACAAAGCATCGTGCGATACCTGGCTGAATAGGATACCTTCCTTGGAGTGCTTGACTGGCCAGCTTTCGTCTCATCTGCGGCCAGATCAGATCACCGACGGGTTTCGTCCCGTCTTCCGTCGCCGTTGTCAACGTCTGGGACCCGGGCGGAGGAGGGGGCCGTAGCCATCTACACGAGGCATCTCGAGACTGGTTTCTCGCTGGTGTCCGTATCAGAGACTCAAAGAACCCCAAAACATTGGACGACGTCTGTCGGGGTTTTTTGTCTGCCCATCCCCACCCCCGTAGAAGGACAAGACATGACAAGGTTGACGGCGAAGCTCGAGCTGGATATCAATGTCTCAACCCCGGGCGGACACTTGCTGTACCTGGATGATGAAGGATGCAAGCGATCACACTGAAACGGCCCGTGGGAAGACCTAACATCAAGGACAGTCAGTCGACCGCAATCTTGGTGCCTGCAAAGGAATAAACAATTAATTACCTTAGCCCTGCTGTTCCCGTCAGAGGTGTCTGACAGCTGACACGCTCTGACGAGCCAGCGCCAGCTGTTAGGGGCAGGGAACATGCTGATGTGACTTTCGTGGAGAAAACTGGGGACGGGATTCCCGATGCGTGGTTGCGAATCTGCTAGGCGTTGGGAAATGGGACAACTAAGACAGGGGTATGGACTTAATCGTCGGTCTGCGACGATACCTCGCTGCGGGGAGTTGGGACCCAGAAATCCGGCAACATCTATTCATGTTTGGCTGAGTCCTTTTGCAGGAACTCCAGGGCTTCAGGTGTCAACCATCGGATGTCTGTGGCCAAAGTCAGTCAAGGACTTTATGGAAGCGTCATGGGGCACAGCTCGCCTTATCTGTATCTGTATAGGAACACGAGCACTATCAACGCCCAATGATCATAGTGCCATGGAACCTATGACGAGCAATGAGGGATTGTGTCTCTGGATACTGGCTCTTCGAACCCTGAGAATTATTGAGGGGCCTGGTAGAAACTAGAGAAGCAGACGAGCAAGGCGTCTCAGGGCCAGGATTCAATGGAAGGGATGAGTCTGACTGGACCTACATACCTACCTAGTGGTAGGATCGCAATGCAGGACTTTTGACGTAGGACTTTGGGAATTGAGTGTACTCCGTACGGGTACTCCATACGCAGCACCAAGTACCTCGAGGTACATGATGTGCCCTTGACGCCGGGGAGGCATCCGCACCTGCAGCTCGCCGTCTGTAAGACCTTGTCTGGCCGGTAGCTTTTCCTTCGGGCTGGGTCATGACAACTCGGGAATCGGAGGCATCAGTTAAGAGATCGAAAAGTGCTGCCATTTTCTTTGCCAGTCTACTTCCCTTTCCTTGGTGAATCTGGCCCAGAAGCGCTCGAAGGCAAGGTACGTCGGATCAATCGCGAACCCACGGCTCTTTCCTTTGTCCTGGTAATCGTATCTGGGGAGGAACGTGGGGGTGGGTGGTGTAACTGTAACTAGGGGAAGCCTTTAGGTAGCCTACGGAAACATACCTCGTAGATAGGCAAGCATCTCGCGTTTCCCCTCTCTTTCCTGGTTCTTCTTTCTCTTGTGGCTAAGGTACCCCGCCAGGTCAAGGAAGCAAGAAGTAAGGTAGGTAGGCACGTACGGTAAGGTAAGAAGGGACCTTGGGTTCGTCAGCACTTGAGAAGCTTGGGTTCCTGCCAATTTCCCTCCCGCCTTGCCAAACGGCAGGAAGTAAGAACATCGAAAGGCGCCTTCCGTTACTAAGATAAGATAGATAGTCATTACCATCCAAAGTCTAGGTTCCCTTGCCCTCGCCCTCCTTGTCCCTTTCCACAGTATGTTCCTCACGGAAGCGCTCAAGATGTATGGCTGCACAGTGAACTGGGCTTTCAGTTTCCAACGAGACATTCGTGTTCGAATTCTCTAGATACGTCAGCATTCCGCTTAGCGCTCGACCTTACAGAATATTGATGCAGATGCAAGAGGCCTCACCCCTTCTTCGCTCTCGCTGCCAAAGAAGCAAAAAGCCTTGCTCACGTCAATCTTTTCCCGTCTCGAAAGCACCAGCTGGAAGACCGACCGATGCCACAGCTGTACCTGCAATCCCATCCTCGTACGACTACCTGCGAGATACATCAAGACTTGAACCCGAGGACGCCATCTGCAGACAGTTGGGTGAGGGAGACCTCTCGTTCCGAGCCATGCCTCGTACCCTACTAACCCTACGCGAGATAATCTTGTTCCCACAATATCTCACTAAATAGAAACCAGCCGTCTAAGTACCTTGTTATCGAAGAAAGTTAATTCTTCCTAAGTCATAAGTACAAAAATACAGTTTTAATAAAATAATATAGTACCTATTTAGTACTTAAATTAAGATATTTTTTAAACTTATTATAAAAAAAAATAATTATATTACTAAGTGCTTATTATTGAGGTCCGTAAGTAGTACTATAGTTTTAATTATAATAGCTTTATTTATAATAAGTAAAAAGTCTAATTATAAGTCCTTTAAAAGCCTTTTTTAAGAGCTATAAAAGCCTTTAAATTAAATTAAAATACTTATTAAAATATTAATAAGTAAACTAACTTTATAATAATAGCTTTAATAAACGAACTAAAAAGCGAACTAAAAAATAATACTAAAATTCTTATGATTATTAAGTACAATTTATAAAATATAATAACGTAGTTATAGAGTATTAATAATATATTTTATATTAAAAAGACTATTATTAATATTAATAAAACGGATAGGGTTATATTAATATTATATTTAGTTTTTTTTTTTATAATTTAAAAATTATAACTTTAAATAGTATTAAAAGTTTATTAAAAAGCTTTTTTAAATACTTTAATATATTTATTATTATTATTATAATAATAAGACTCTTAGTATTTATATATAAAAATAAGTTACTTATTTCTAAATAGTAATATTAGCTTATTAATAAGCTATTAAAACTACGATTTTAGCGATTTTTTAATAAGAAAAAGGGTAGAATAAAGGAAAGGATAGGTAAGAAAAGGGTTATTAAATAGTACGGAATTCGAGGGCAGGGTAGCGTCTATATATACTGCGGCAATCCTCTAGTAATGCAAAACGATGGAGTTAAACAGTGGGAAACCAGCCGTCGCGAGGCGTAGCACAGCAGCCATGCTAAGCCCCGTGGTCGTGCAATAGGCCAGACAGGGAGCACCCCTACTTGCCGCCGTCCTCTGATCCAACTCAGCAAGCTCAGCCGCACAGCTTTTCAGGTTTAGCAGCTTTCCCCAAGCCGGCGCCGAAGCTTCCCTTCTCTCCAGTGCGCCAGTCTTACTTTGGCCAGTCTTCAAGCCCCCATCACTTGGTGCGTGAACTCTCAAGAGCACCCTCAAAGTTTGATGCCGTTGGAGCATACAATCCTTGGGTACCTACTCGGGGCCAGGGGATGGCGCCCATGGCCCTAGGCCCCCAGCCTCCCACTGATCTGATGGTTGGAAGGACTTTGCCAGGTTTGCTATTACGGCACACCGATACCCATCCCGGCACGCCGTCGCTCCGGTCGGGCTGTCAATGTCCCGGATCCTAGTCGCTGGCACGCTTCCGTTGCGTCGTGTTTGTTCGTGCTGTGGACAAATGTTACGAGGGTCCCACGCGTCCTGGACACCGCCAAACTCACCTCCGCCTTGCCCACTGCGACCTAAGCTTCTCGAATCCGCGTAATTCCAATGGAAGCACTGCCCCCCAGCCCCGTCCGTTCGGTGGGCCTAGGTTCCTCGGAGCAGCTTGGAGGCTCCGGACTGGCTACGGCCAGGTCCGAGTAACTTCTACCAGGAACATGGAAGAATGTGGACTGCATCTGCCGCGTGGACAGTCCCCAGTATCGCTGTCGCCGTGACGCCGTGGGCCGGGATATGTCCACGTGTCCGGAAGGGCGCCGTAGGGGTCCTTCGGGGCTCCGGCCGTTGCCCCCGAACGCATTGAGCCCGCGTCCAATCGCTCCCCACCCGCTTCTGGTGAGAATTCTGGAAACCTGTCGATTGAAACCCGAGCCGTTATGGCCGGCAGCATCCTGACATACCGGCGGCCGGGTATCGGTGCGATGAGACATGCCTTACATCAGACATGGTTTGGTGAAATACGCACTTAACTTGGACGCCGATTCACGGCGATTTTCGCGCATCCCTTGCGGGTCTTTCTTTCTTTCTTTCATTTCATCTGATGCAATGTGCGGTCTCCCATACTTGCCATTGAGCTGAGGGGTGGTGAAATTGCCCTACATGCTTTCAACCAGCTCTATGTAAGTGCGGGGGGAATTTGAGGGAGGCTTTGCTCGCAAGTCTACGTGCCGCTTCTCTCCCTTCCTGTCCCTTTTCTAGGCTTTGATAGGCGAGACAACACGCCGTCTTCTTACGTGCCAATCGAAAGGAATGTGCAGGTACGATCCAAGTACATAGTACAATAGTCAAGTGTCCTTCGAACAGTTCATGGTGAACAGCTGAGTGTGGCTAGTGTCCGCCACCAACACTTCCTTTCTCATTTCAAGCTTGGGCCGAGAGCTGGGTGCCAAGCTGGAAGCTACGGACGACGTCTCATTGGCCACAACTTTCTCCCTCCCGTCCGTACGCAGTACACGCTGGATCTGTCTCCGCTGGTTTGGAACAGCCGCGGTGGCAGCAACATTTGGGTTAAACTCAGGATACCAAGCCAGCCAAACTCTATCAGGAAGGGGAATTAGGGGACCGGCAGATCGCACGCAGAAAATGGCAGTCGCGGCAGGTACAACTGTAGGGGCCGCGTTACAGATTCAATAGCGCAGCCAAGCCACTGAATCAGCATGGCGTCCCATGTTGACGAACCTGTCCTCTTTTTCATCCGTTTCCAGACAGGGAAGCATACCTAAGGTAAGCCGTCGCAGCTGCTTGCCGATTGATGTTTGGCAAGTGCAATTGGCATAACGCAGGTCCGCAGGTACCGTGCCGATGGGAGAGAAGGAACCAAAGAAAGAAGCGACTGCCCCTTGCCATTCTTGTTACAATGTGATAGTCTTCCCTCGACATCGATTCTGGGCCTCTGTCTCTTCCATCATTTCAGTACGCTCCAGCTTCCTCCAATAAATGCCAAGCTGAGGCGCCACCGACCAAAGGGCAGCTGAGACACCACGAATGTCAGGATATCCCAAGATACGCGACGCCTACTGATACTTGGCTCGTGGAATGCTGGTCTGCCGCGTCGATAGCCTTATTATACCGATCCAACGTCCCACAAGCTCTACAAACAAGACTTTACCTTTCTACACAACTTGGAAAGTCACACTTGCGGCAAAATGGCTTTCTACCAGATAAATCTGGCCGTTTTTGCGGCGGGCAACGGGTATCTGCTCTATCAGCAGTACAAGCGCCAGGAACAAGAAGTCATCGAGGAGCTGAAGCAGGAGGCTGCCGACTCGGAGGAGGGTTCCGACGGAGGAGATGTCGAGCATCGGCAACTGCTCTCTTCGCCCGTCGAATCTCAAAATGCAGTCCGCCAATTCCAGCTGGACTTCTTCCCGGTCTACGCCCTGGCAATGGCAGCGGATTGGCTCCAGGTAATGCGCCGTGCGGCCACTATCATGGAAGCAATCAGACTAACATAGGGACAGGGCCCCCATATCTATGCCATCTACAGATACGAGAAGAACATCCCCGAGAGGGTCGTGGCTGCTCTTTACGCTGCAGGCTTCGTGTCTGGCGCCATTTCCGCGTCCTTTGCCGGCGAGCTGGCAGATCGATACGGCCGCCGCCTTGCCTGCCTTACGTACTGCGCTACCTACATCCTCACCTGCATGACGATGCTTACCGACAACCTCTTCATCCTATTTCTCGGCCGATTCGCCGGCGGTGTTTCGACGACACTTCTGTACAGTGTGTTCGAGGCCTGGCTGATTACGGAATACAACCAGCGTGGTCTTTCGCGGACGAACCTCAAACTAGGCTCCATCTTTGGCAACATGACCACCATCAGCTCCATCGTTGCAATCCTGTCTGGCGTCGTTGGTGACATCTTGGTCAACTTGCTGGGTGGCCGCGTCTGGCCTTTCATGGCAAGTGTGGTCTGCTCCGGGGCGGCCATGTGGTTGATCTTGAAGGGGTGGAGCGAGAACTACGGAACAAAGCAGCATGGCCCGGCAACAACATCACTCGCCGAGGTCAAGAGCGGCATCCAGATGATTCTGGCCGATATGCGAATCCTGTCGTTAGGCCTGACGTCGACCTTCTTCGAGGGAGCCATGTACCTCTTTGTGTTCTTCTGGTCTGCTGCGCTGAAGAGCGCGCGAACCAAGGCTGGCTCAGACGAGGAACTGCCTTTCGGGCTCATCTTCTCCAGCTTCATGTGCGCTATGATGGCTGGATCTTCCTTCTTCTCGCTCTACACAAAAACACACTCCAAGGAGACGACATCGCTTATCCTTATGCTGGTCGTGCTTGTGGTGAGCTGCTGTCTGTCCGGAGCAGTCGTGCTGGACAATGAGAAGTTGTTGTTTTGGGCGCTGTGCATGGTTGAGGCCAGCATTGGAGCCTACTTCCCAAGTATGTCCTTCCTGAAGAGTCAGGTTGTCGAGGACGGGGTGCGTGGTCGCGTGTACAGTCTGCTGAGGCTACCTCTCAACGTGTTTGTTGTCGTGGCGCATAGCTTGGATGAAGAGGGTAAGTTCCTAGGATAAGTCCAAGTATCGGAATCGTTGCTAACGAAGAAACAGGAGATGGACATCGAAACGCCGTCTTTATGACTTGCGCTGCTCTTCTTATGATGTCCTTCTTCATTGTCAAGAGGAACTTTGCCCAGGGCTAATTATAGATGGACGAGGATCAGTGGCACAGTGTCTATCTCCGAACGAAGTGAGGTTGAGTGAAAGGAATGGAGTGGGGAGTTTGGCAAACAAAGAAGCATTACGATATCAATGGTATCGATGGTCCAGTGGGTAGAGAGCACCATTGAGGAAAGTTGATGATACGTGGATGGGATTACTGCTACATACAGCATGGCACATACCTAGTGGAATGGAAATTTCTGGAAGTTAACAAAAGAAAAAGACCAAGTGTCCTATCATGTCGCTCGTGTACGGGGCTCCCCCAGCTGGAGATGATATTGAGTGCCGGGTATTTTGCGGCAGCCGCCAACCAAATGCTGGGGAGCGACGTCGTGGGGGAGGTACTCGTGCCCGCCCCCACTTTAATAAGAACTCGGGACTCGTCACCTACTAAAGTAGGTACTTTTTACCCAAACGGCCTCCTTAGCTAAACGGGCAAATAATCGTTAATTATATACTATTATACTTAAACCTTGACTACCTCTTTTTTAATAGGTACTTATTATTTAGATTATTAATTATATATTTATTTATATATTCTACCTTTACTGGCTGCTCGGGCGGTTCTTAGTATTATTTATATAGTATTAATACACGGTATTAGTAAATACTCACACTATTTCGCTAGACTATTTTTTTAGATTTTTTAACTTTTTAACTTTCCCTCTTATAAAGTTTATAATTATAAATTATTAATAGCGATATTAAGCGCCTAACGCTACTACTTTATAAGCTTGCTACGTACTTAGCTAAGTTAGCTACCCTTTTAAGTAATAGTAGCTTATAATAGTATAGTATCGGAGATACCCTCGTTACTATTATTAAGAATAATACCGACCTTACTAATATCTTTAACTTTAACTCGTATATATATATATTTATTACCTCGTTACTTTTATTAAAATTAAAAACGCTTCCCTTATTATCTATTATTATTATACTATTATTATTATTATTATTATCTAACTATCTATTTTAAGTACACTTTATTAAAATACTAAGACGTTATTAATAGCTCGTCGACCCTTAGGGCTTCCTTAATAGCTAGAAGTTCGATCTTATAAGTATTATACTAAAGGACCCCGAGCTATAAAAAGACCGTCTTAATAAATACTATATCCATAATATTAACTTATAAAAAATAGATAAATATATTATAATAAGCGTTACCCTTATTAGCGCCTTTTTAATATAATAGAGTAGTATAAATAAGCTTAGACTTAATAGTATAATTAAGAGCTTAAAAAGAGCGTAAGTAAGCGTATTAAATAAGAATATTAATAGGGAGAGGTTATTATTAAATAAGATAAGGGGAGAAAATAAGGGGTAGTATTTAGTTATTAGGAAGGCGATTAATATACTATAGTAGCGGGGTTATTAGTATCTTAAGTTTAGTTAGTATTAATAGTTAGTAACGACTGCGGCCGGTTATAGTTAGTTATAAAGTTTTATTAAAGTACGTAATAAAGATACTCGATATTAACCCTAATAAACTAGCTTGCCCGTGAAGGCGAAGATGGCCCCTAATGAGGCGGACCGGACCCCAAAGGGATTAATTATATATAAAAGCTAAAACTAGCTAATATTCCTTATTTTTCTAGCTTTTTTTCTATTTTAAAAGCCCCTTTTTTAATAGCTAAGTAGATCTTTATATTTATTATTTTAATAAAAGCTATTATTTTAATAATCTTAAATACTTATTTTTATTTAATTATACGTTAACTATCTTTTATTATAATAATCTTTTTAATTTATAGCTAACTATTTTTACCCTACTTATAAGCTCTATTTATTTATTAAGCTAATTAAGTTAGGCTAAGGTCTCTTTTTATTTAAAAAAGCTTAGAACTTTATACAAGTACTTTATAAATAAACTATTTAAAATTCTATTTAAATAAAAAAACCTTATTAGTTAAGTACTAAATTTCCTTATTAAGGGTATTTATATCCTCTTATAAACGCTAAGTAACGTAATAGAGCTTTTAAATAGTTATAAATATAATAAATCATAAAGAACCTAGTCCCTAAAAAGGTAGTATAACTAATTAAGAATCGTAACTATAATTATAGATCTTTTTAAGTATAATTTATAAATTATATAAATAAATACCTATCTTTGTTAATACTAAAAGTATTATAAAATATTTAAATACTTCTTTATAAATAGATTATATAAAACTAAGGAATTTTAGTTTAGTAATATTAGCATGACCTTCTCGAACTACAAGGTTAAGTACCTTAGTATAATAATACTTAAGGGGCTAAAAAGCTATAATATTAAGAAGTTAGAAAATATATATACTATATAATAGAAATCTAAAAAGAATAATATCGTATTTACTATAATACTTAATAAACTCGATAGTATAATAAGATCTATACCTATTTATAAATAATAGTTTCTTAGTATAATGGATTTAGGATGCGTATAATAATAGGTTGCTAATAAGTTAATAATTAATATACGGATTATATTTGAAAAGAACTTTTTACGAAGTAAAGCCCGTATAAAAAACTGTATAAGCTTAAGTTTTATAATATACTTATACTTATATTATAATCTTACTAATTAAGTACTTATAACTTAATTTTTTTTATAATTCTCAAGTTTTTATTTCTATAAGAAAACTAATATAAATAATAATAAATTATAAAAACGGACGAAACGTTAATAAAATAATACCTAGTTATTAATAAAAGGCTATTAGTATTAACGAGCTATAGCTATTTAAAGTTAATTACTTAACCCCTTTTTATTTAAAATAATAAGCTTATTATAAAATAAGCCCTATTTAAATATTAATATTTATAAAAAAGCTAAATAGTAAAATAATTAAAATAGATCGCTCTTATAGGCTAGTTATTTTATTAATACCCCGAGGGCCCTATTTATAAGAAATAAGGCGTTTATTAATAAATAGTTATGAAATATACGAGGTTTAAGTATATATAAAGGCGTAAGTAATATAAGAATAATTAGTATAATAAACCCTATAAGCTTAATAATAACTTATTTTTATAAAATAATAAAGATAATAATTAAAAACTAAAACTAAAAATAGTATTAACATAAAAAGCTTATTTAATAACTTACTTAGTAACTAGTAACGTATCAAAGTTAATAAAAATATAAAAAGCCTTCTTTTTATAATTATAAACTAATTAAAAAAAGTTTATAAATACCTAAGTAATAAACTAGATTATTATTATAAGAATAAGTAATAATTTTTATATAAAAAGTACTATAAAATAGTATACTAAATAGGCTTTATTTAAGTTATTTTTATTATTTTAAATATAATAATATAATTGTAAAAAAAACCTCTAAGACCCCCTTTTTTAAAATAATTTTTTAGCGTTTATTTATTAATAATACGTAAACCCCGAGACTTAAAAACGGGAGTATTATAAAGAGTTAAAAATAAAAAAGTTTAAAAAGGGCTAAACCCCTACTTAGTTTTTTGTTAAAAAGTTAGTAATTTATTATAACTTAAGTATAGAAAATATAAAAAAATTCGAAAATAAAAGCGTATTAATTTCTTTTAATTATTATTTTAGTTATAAAACGACTTGATTTATTATAAAGTCGTAATTAAGAAAGTATATAATATAATATATAAAGCTAATAAATTATAATTATTAAGTTAGTAAAAAAGCGGTAATTAGTTATAAAAAATAGTAAAAAGAGGCTATACTTATTATCTAAGTAACTACGTTAGATACCCCTTTTTTATAAAAAGAAAATAGGGAGAGCTCTAAGGGACTAAGCCTTAGAAACTTAATTTAAAAAGCGTTATAAAAGCTATATAATAAAAGTATTTATACTAAGCTATTATAAAAGTATTATAATAATAATATTAAGTACTTTATATATAATAAAACGGGCTATATATTTAATAAGTATTAGAAGAATAAGTTAAGAAGTAAGGGCGACGATAAATTAACGTACCCCCGATCAAAAATAGTATTAATAACTATTTAACGGGTTATTACTAAGCTAAGAATTATAGAAGTTAACTTATTAAAAAACGAATAAGTATAAATAATATACTTAATATATTTATCGCCGTTAAAGATCCGTGGTTATGAACTTTGCAAGAGGGAAAGTTGAAAAGTTAGAAAATCTAAAAAAATAGTCTAGCGAGATAGTGTAAGTATCCACTAATACCGTGTATTAATACTGTGTAAATAATACTAAGAACCGCCCGAGCAGCCAGCAAGGGCAGAATATATAAATAAATACTTAATATATTTATACTAAGTATAAAAAAGATATAAATAAGAATAATTATAAAAGATAAGATAATTATTTTACGAGGGGTTATTAAAAAGCTAATAAAAGTTAATATAAATATATATTCTAAAATAAATATTATTAATATTAGGTTCGTAACCTACTTAGGGTTAACCTTAAATATTATTTTAGATCTTTTATTAAGAGACTTTTAAATTAAAACCGTAAGCTAGGGAAAAGCTTACTAATTAACGCTCTTTTTTATTACTTATTATAAGTAGCTAAAAAAGATTTAATAACTATTTACTATAGTTAATAAGAATGAAAAAATAGTAAACTTCTTATTATTATATTTATTAATAAGTTAAGAGGGTATTTATATTTATATTATAATAAATATATAATTATATAAGTTTATTTCTATTACTAAACTAGAAATAATAGCTTATAATATTATTAAGAATTATAAGAGGGTATATATATTATATATTATTATTATGGAAATATTATAAGAATAATAGAGGTTAAATTATATAAGGGCATATTACTTAAGCTTTAATTTAAAATAAAAACGTTTAATAAATAATTAATAAAGAAACCGTAATTATATAGTGAAATAAAATACTTAATTAACCTAATCCCGGGTACTAAACTACTATATAGCCCTATTTATTTATTAAATAATAAATAACTTAAAAAGCTTTGTATATATATTATTAAAAACCTAGCGAACGGTTATATTGTACTTTTAGTTAATAAGGCCGGGGTACCGATCCTTTTTATATTTAAAAAGAATAGTATATCATATTTTTATATAAATTACTATAAGCTAAATAAAATAATTATAAAAAATTAATACTTATTATTACTTTTTAACGAGCTCTTAAATAGGCTTTATAAAGTAAAATAAATTTCAAAAATAAATATTAAGAATACTTATTACTATATTTAAATTAAGAAATAAACCGATAAAAATAGCGTTTTAAAGTTAATATAGCTATTTTAAATATATTATTATACTTTTTGAACTAATAAACGTACTTATAATGTTCTAAGTATATATTTACTAAACGCTTACTAACTTATTAAATATTTATTATATAGTATATATCAATAATATAGTAATTTACTCTTTAATAAGGGAATAGTATATAGAGGATATTAAAAAAGTCCTCTAATATTTATAATTATATAGGTTTTTACTAAACTATTAAAATACTTATTTTATTAAAAAAGGGTCGAATTTTTAAGTTATATTATTATATTAAAAGAAATCGAGATTAACTTAGTATAAGTACGAACGATTACTAACTAAAAGGCACTAAAGTTTATTAAGGATATTTAAGTATTTCTAGGGTTCTATAACCTTTATGAAAAGTTAATTACTAAATACTTAGGTATTATTATACTAATAATAATACTACTAAAAATAAAAAAGAAGTAAATAAGAGAATTTTAACAAACTAAAAAAGTAAATAAGGCGTTTAATTAGCTAAAGATTGCTTTTACCTCGGTAACCGTACTTACGTACTAGAACCCTTAATTTATTATATAAATAAAAATTAATACTTTAGTTAAAGCTATTATAATAATTTTTATTATAATAAGCTAATAAGGGATAGTAACTCGTTATTTATTAATTATAAAAGCTCTTAAATATAGAGTAGTAATAGGTTACGGGTTAATAAGAACTATTTATCATAATAAAAAAGTTAGAGTATTAAGCTTATTATTTTTAGGGCTTTTTATAAAAGTTCATAGTTTTAATAAATTACTAAGTATTTAAAAAAGTAATTAATATATTAGTATAGGATTTGTAAAAAAGGTTTATAAAATAAATATATAAGTTATTAATATTTAACTTTAACTTAAAATACTAGTTAGAGAAAATAAACTTAATAAACGGTTTATTTAAGAGGCTAGATTATATAAAAAAAGAAGTATTTTATAAGGACGTTCTCTCTATACTCATTTAGAAATTACGTTTTATTAACGAACTATTACTTAATATATAATAAAAAATAATTAGTTTAAAAAAGAAAAATAATACTATTAAGGTATATATCTAAGTAGTTAAGGCCTCTCTCCGCGATCCTAGCTAAATATTAGCTAGTTTTAAGGACGGGGGATCCTCTCTTTTATAATAATAATATACTATGGGGCATATTAATAAAATAATAATAATTTTTATTATAATAACTTAAAGTAAAAAAGTAAAAGAGTTATCAAGAAACGCTTGATAACGGTTTAATATAAATAAAAAGAAGTTGAATAAAGCTAGGATTATTATACTAAAATATTATATCCTATATCCTATTATAAAAGAGCTTTCAAGGGGTAAAATAGTATTCGTTTTTTATTTTTTACTAAAAATTAAAAAGCTTATTAACAAACTATAAATTAAAAACGAGTTTTATATATTATAATTAGTAAGAGTTCGTACTATAGTTAGTAAGCTAAGAGTATATTTATTTAATAAATAAAGTATATTATTTTTTGAAAAAACTTATTATTTTTTAAATAAAATCCCTTTAAATAGAGATCTTTTATTAATATTATAACGATTATAGGGTAAGTTATATAAGAGCTACGAAAATTCTTAAGCTAATTTCAAAGAAATTTCATTAAAAGAATATTTAATAAAATATTTAGGAATATATTAAAAACTATAAGTATTATTCAAAAATTATAATACAAAATATAAGCTATATAAGTAACTATAGTTATTATTATTACCCTCGTACTTATTTTAAGAAATATTTATAAACTTTATTATCAAACTATTATTAAGTACTTATAATAACGGCGCTAAGTACGACTATATATTAGTTATCGTTTATTATATAATAAAGTTCACAAAGTTCTTATTTATTATTAAAATACTTAATATAATATAAATAATAAATATCTTATATAAAGAAGTTAAGTATAAGTTCGGTATATTAAAAAGTATTATTATAAATAAAAATAAGCTATTTATAAGTATATTTCAAGAAGAGTTTGTTAAAAAACAAGTGATATATTATTAATTATTTACTATATATTATTCATAAATAGATAGCTAAATAGAGCGGACTTATTAAATATTAAAAAAGTATTTAAGGATTTATACTAAAGGCTTATTAAATAAATAAGTAATATAGTTAAAAAAGGTTAAGTTTATATATAATAATAGCTAGTATTCTACTATAAAAGGATTTTTTTATATAGTATTATATAATCACTATCCTAAGTACGTTAAATATATAATTAATTATAAAACTATAGTTTAGAAAGTTTAAAAAAAGGTTTAAAAAATTAAAAGAAAATAGGGCCTAGGTTATATAAGCTTAGGTATAAGTTTTTAAAAACTAAATGGCTTATTATAATAAAAGAATATATTCTAAAAAAGTTTAATTATAAAAAGATCGTTAGCTTATTAATAAAAATATATAATTTAAGAATAATAAGTTAGTATTAAAATATATTAAAATAATAATAACTAAAAAAGTAAGTAAATAGGCCTATTAGGTATATTTATTAAAATAGTATTAGAAAATATATAACGTTTTTTTAGTTTTTTAGTTTAAACTATAAAAAAGTTATTAAATAGTTAGTGATTAAATAGCGAACCTCTTAGAACCAAAAAATAAATAAAATATTTAAAAAGTAAAAAAAAATCGTGATAAAAAAAACTTATAATATTTTATTAAATAAGTTAAATAGTTTACTAAGTATAATATATAAGAACTTACTAAGTATCTAAATAAAGTAATAAAAGTAATTAAAAAATTCGAACGTTATCAAAAGCAAATATATATAAAATAGGACGATAAACGCTAAGTTTATAATAAAAGGTTATTAAAAATAAGTTAATTAATGATACTTCATGAAACCCTTTTATCGATCTTAGTATAATTAAAAAAAACAATATAATATTATAACCCTCGGTAATACGTTACTAAGAGATCGCTAAGACTTAGTTATATTAAGGGAGTAACTTATATAATATTAATAATAATAATAGCGTTTTTAATACGTATTTTTAAAGTATAATAGTTAATAATAGTATTCCGCTTAGTAATAGTATTACGGGGGGCTTTATATACATACTTAGCTAATTATTTAAAGTAAAGCTATTAGCTTTATTAATATTATAATAAGCTATAAGGAGGTAATTAAAGTTATATAAATTATTATATATATTAATAATAGCGGTTTATAAAACGTTTATTACTTAATTACTATTAAAAATATAATAAAACTATACAAAATAAAATAAAAAGTAAAATAGAAAGTAAAATAGGAAATAAAACGCTATTATTATTTTTGTTCAGTTGGGGAGCGAGAGTATTTTTAAAAGTACTACTCTTATTATAACCGAACTAAGGGGCCTTAGTAATGTTAATATTTATAAAAAATAGGTTAACGTCGAATTACTTATTATAACTCTTAGCTTTAGTTTTAATTAAAGTAATAGCGTTATTAAGTTATTATAGAGCCTTTATTTAAAGAAAGAGGAGTATAGTATTAATGATATCAAGATCTAGAGCTATATAATTAAAAATTAAAACGGACTAGTTTATAAAAAAGAAGTATTATAAATAGGGGTTAGTAAGTTATTAATAATAAAGCGGTAACGTTTATTATAAAGCTAGCTAAGAGAATTTTCTAAACTATTATTAAATTTCTTAAACTCGACTTTTTTAAACTAAGATTTTTTAAACTAGGGCTTTTGAAACTTAGACTTTATATAATCATCTTTATTTTTATTATTAAAAATATAGTTAATAATAAGAGTATACTTTTTAATAAAAGTCTAAGTCTCAGGACCGTAAGTAATAGGGGGAGTATTATAAATAGTAATAATATAAATAAGTATATTATTTACTAAGTACTTAGTAACGTATTTATAAAAAGTAAAAAAATTAAAAAACTTTGAAATATACATAATAATAACGCCCCGGGGAGTAGATTTATAGTACTAAAATAGAGTTTCGAAATTATTTTATAAAATAACTATATAACTATTATCATAAAAATAATCTAGCTAAAAGTAATTAAAATAGAAAATAATCTTAGCTTTATTATTAATATTAAGGATATTACCTTAAAAAAAGAAAATTTATATTAATAAAGAAATAGTTATTAAATAATCGCTAATAATTTATTATAATTAAGATTAATAAGCTTAGATACTCGTAATTAATAATGAGCTTTTAAAAAATAGCCTACTTAAAAAGTACTTTTTTATTACTTATTAATAAGTTAATAATATAAATACCGACCTTTCTTTATATATTAATAATATACTTAAAAACGTAATAAATACGACCGCGCTTATAAGAATTAAAATTACCCTACTCCTTAGCTTAATTAAACTCTATAAAAGTATTCTAAGTAAATTAAATAGCGCTATATAGCTCTTTTAAAACTTAAAACAATATTATTAACTTAATATTTAATAACGGATTAATAAGGACTCGATAATTTATAATAAAATATTTTTTATTAATATAATAAATAATGTACTAAATAACGTAATTATTAATAATATAAACAAGCTTATTAATATTATAATATATACTAAATTAGTAATATATATAAAAAGTACTATTACGAAGACTATAGAAGCTTTTTTTTTAAGATCGTACTTAATATTAAGTATATTTTAAATACGTAAAATACGTAGTTGTGAACTTTGTAGGAGGGAAAGTTAAAAAGTTAGAAAATCTAAAAAAATAGTCTAGCGAGACAGTGTGAGTATTTACTAATACCGTGTATTAATACTATGTAAATAATACCGAGAACCGCCCGAGCAGCTAGCAAAAGTAGAATATATAAATAAATACGTAAAATAATAAATATTTTAATAAATACTTAGTAACGGGATAGTAAAAGAACTATAATTAAAAAATAATATAGAAATTAGAATATTGTAAAAAGAGAAAGTATAGTTATATAAAAAAGAACTTATAGAACGGTTACTAAATAGAGAGAAGAAAAAAAGTAAATACGTAACTAATAATAAGAAAAAGTCCTTTATTTTACTTTATAACTTAATAATAATAATAACCGCGAGGTCAAATAAGCTTTTATATATTCTAATAGTTAGAATATTTTATTATAAATACGTATTATTAACTTAGTAACTAGTTAGCGTACTATTATTAAATAATATTAAAGTATTTATTAAATAATAAAATAAGAGTAATACCTTATTTTTAAGTAAAAAAGGGTATTATTAACGCTTTAAAAAAGCTATTATAAATAATAATATTAATAGCTTTATTATTAATATTAAAGGAAGAGATTACGTAATAACTTTAGAAATTAAAGTTATATAAGGGGGGAGTAATTATAATAGATTCCGGATGCGTATAATAATAGGTTATTAATAAGGTAGTAACTAGTATACGGATTATATTAGAGAAGAACTTTTTATAAAATAAAGCCCGTACGAAGGACTTTATAAGCTTAAGTCTTATAATATCCTTATACTTATATTATAGTCTCGTTAGCTAAGTGCTTATAACCCAATTCTTTTTATACTTAGCTCTTTTAGTTCGATACCTTATATTAATTTCAAAATACTTAATCTAATCTAAAGTTATTATATTATTTATATAGCTAATAAGCAAAACTCTTATAATAGTATTAAATTTGAGCTTTTTAATATTATACTACTTAGCTATATAAACAGAGCTATTAAGAATTAAAAAGGCTGATACGTAATCTCTAATAATAGAGATAGTTTTTATAGTAATAATAAATTCTCTATTAGTTAAAAAAATAAAGTAATAAGCCCTTTTTCTTTTTATAATTACTATACTAAATTTCCTAATCCCTATTTAGAATCTAATCTCGTCTATATTCTATATATTAAAAAACTAGATTCTATACTTATTAACAACCTTTTGTAATTTAAAAAAATAAGAGTTAATAGTATTTTTATTTTTAAATTTATATTATTTAGTATTTAATACTTTCTCTTTAACTAAAAAATAATTATACTTTTTAATAAATTGACTAGTTTATTAGAAATTAATAATTAAAAAAAAGAGGTAAATTCTTGATATTATTAATATTTATAGGGTCCTATAACTTAATAAGTAAATAACTAGTAATATTAATAATAAGCGGGCGCTTTATAAATAAGTTAATTTAGTCTAAATAATTAATATAATTATAAATCGCCTTTTTTAGTCCTAAATAAGCTTATAACTGTAATTAATACGCTTTTTAAATAAATATTTACTAAAAATCCTCTATCTAAGCTTATAGCGCGGAATAGAGTATTACTAAGCTATTATTATAATTAATAACTCCGGGTCTTTATAAATAGCTATAATAACTACTTATATACGCTCTTTTTTAATAATATTAAATTTAGGTATTATAATAAAAAGTAGTAGAAGTAGTAATATATAGAGGTAAATCGCGATAATTATGCCCATATAGCTAACGTGGCCGTTTAGGTAAAAAGCACCTACTTTAGTGGGTGACGAGTCCCGAGTTCCAATTAAAGTGGGGGCGGGCACGAGTACCTTCCGTGCTCCCATCGTTGTTGCCAGTTGGAGGCAGGGGCCTGGTGGTCACGCTGGGGGTTCCGTTTCATCAGCTCCCCAACTTCCTTCCTTTTTTGGGAGAGCCGTTCCTGCCATACTCCCAAATACTCAAGTGTATGGAAGGTTCGTAACTTCGCCCACGGTCCATGGCACATCGTGTGCTTTGTTTCTGGCCTTCGGTGTTTCCCAGCCTTTTCCCTCTTTTCAACCTCCCGTTGTCCAAGAAGTCAGGTTGTCGGCACTGGCCAATCTCAAGGCGGCCAAGCGCCATCTATCTTCCCCTTCCGTAACCGGCTCTCATTCGCAGCAAGGCCACTGAAAGATCCTCTCCTCTCCAACGATCCAGAGTCTACTCTAGACAAGCACCCTGGCCCTGCAGCTCACACCGCACAGTTGGGCGGGACCCTGCAACGGTTCGATAGCGATCTGAGTGGTCAACCCAAATCTCAAATCCGGCGCACCCCCTCCTCCAATCCAATCCCAGGAGTGTTTCTTATGCGACAGAAGCGCTCGAGAAGGAGAACCCGCCTCGGCTGACGAGAAAGAGAGACGAGGGAAGAGAGACAGAAACAGAGAGGAGGGGACCAAGGGAAGACGGATCGACTTGCGCGCCAACCTCCTCTTTGCTCTTTGCCTTCTCGTCTCGTCTTGCCTTGACCTGAACTTGACCTGTCGCCTCTTCGCTCGACTGTTTTGTTTCCTCCTGAAACCACCAATTTCTGAAGAAGCGGCCGTCCTATCTCGCCTTCAGTTTGTTCCACGTCAACCATAAGTAGTCCGATGGCGACCGCCCATTGTGCGACAGTCTACGCTAGCAAATCAGAGTAGCGCTCGATCTTCACACTCTGATCAGAATTACACACTATCCGCACCACCACCACGGCGGACGGCTGCTACCAATCATCATTGCCAAGACGAAAACCGGGAAGCTCTGGCCATAACTGTAGGAAGCATCTTTGGACGCCTCGTTATCAAGATTGGTTCTGCACTTTGACGTGCCCCCCGATCTGTAAGAGGGCTAGACCATTGCATCTGGAGCAACTGCGTCACCTCACGCTACGGCGTCTCTGCCGACTTCCTTCGAACAGGACCAGCCAGGAAAGCCAATTCGTTGCGGTCGCATGACATACGACTGCAGGCACTAGCTGGGGAAGCAACAGCAGAAAAAGAAGACAGAGACCGAGCGACATTCGTTTTGGCACACGGAATGCTAAAGAAGAGGCAGCCGCAAGCCGAGGAGCCCAGTTTATTAATACCAAGTCAAGCCACCAACGCTCTGAATCGAACACCACCAAGACGCACCAGGGAATCTCCCGACCGACTCAGATTTGAGACCCCCAAAGATCCGGGAACCCAGACCCAGCATCCAGGACCCAGCAGCCTAGAACCGAGGGACCCCGATCATCGGTCTGACGTGACGAGCGCACGACTATCACGAGCAATTGAACGAGATAAAGCGTTTACGATTTACTTTCGAGGCCAGAAAGGACTCTAGATTCTTGCACTCTCCGCCTTTTTTCCTTTTCTCCAGTACGGAGTACTCTTCTTCACCTCATAATTCCACAGTTATCATCTTTTGATTTTATTCCCCGCTAGCCCCCCCGCCGCCTGGCGTAACCCACGGATCCACGACAAAACGACACACGAGGACATCAGAATATGGCGCAAACCCTGCAGAGGTCTTCCCACCTTTTGCGAGAGTCCAGTCCAGGTACACCTGGGATCCCCATATATGACCTCATTGGGGCGCCAGGCCTGGGTCTCCTTCGTCTATCCGCAGCGTCACACCCGGGAAACTAATTACAGACGGGCCGTTTAAACGTGTTCTGTCTCCTCCAAAGGGCCGAGAGGGAGAAATTCGGCGCCAAAGGTCACCACTGGCACCACCTCTCGCGGCTCGCCGCTGTTATTCCGTAACCCAAACGCCGCGCGCCATTACTGCGCTGCGTCTCGTAGGTTGCACTTGCACGCACCAAGGTCAATCCGGTCACTTCAGCGGAGCTAGATCCCGTCCCGGGCTACCTCACTTCAGTCTGGGACTCCCGCATAGGAGCGCTCAAATCGGTACTTTATCTCAGCAAGACGCTGGTGTTTTCGCAGTGAGGTGCAGCAACGCGCCCACAGCGAGAATCCGAGCGTTTTCAAGCTGTCAATCACCGGCACACTGTCGGCCTACGTCCGGGGTGGAGGCGCCGATTGGCGCGCGGGTGCTCTTGGTATCGATTATCAAGACCTCCAAGACCAGCAGCAGCAGTCAAGGTCAACGACTGGGGGAGGTGATATTACCAACCAGAAAGACTTATCGAATATAGCTGCATCAGTCGAGGCATTTGACGACGACACGCAGAGTATGAGCCAGTACGGGGTGGCGTTGAGGCAAGCTGGCAGTATCAATGGCGGCACCGTCGAAACTATCGACAACGAGACAAACAAAAGCGACGGTCACGTCAAGGGCCACGGACCAAGACACCGGAGAAGGAGGAGCAGCTTCCTGGTCTCCCACGGGGTCTCCTCATTTTGGTACGGCCTTTGCTCGGTGGTGTTTTTAGCACTCGTCCTAGTAAGTACCTCTGCAGCAGTGCAGATTCTCCTTCGTTGTATCCGTCGTTTCCCATCGGACAAACCTATCACACACTTCACACTACCTGACCCTGGATCCCCATATCACAAACCACTGCCCTGAACTCACACATAGTCTCTCAAAAGACTCAACGTCCCCGCCCCCTTGTTTTCTGCCGAGCGACGGCGTGGTGTAGTTGCATGCGCTCATTTTCCATGGGTTCAATTTTTCGTCTTGTGTTTGAGCAAAGTCTCTCCATTTCCGGCACGTTCGGTGGCCCGCCCGGGTGTGGACTATTGTGGATGGAAACGGGAGCTTCTTCGGCGTAGAAGTGGGCCACCATGGGACGGGGGGTGATAGTGTCGCCTGTCAGAGACTCAGAGCCCTGCGAGTGTAGTGGGTGGTGAGCCGCCGCCAGCGTCAGTCTCGCGCGTGGTGGCCTGGCCGCCTGGGTGCCTTGGGTATGGATATGGTTGTTGTCCGAATACCTTATCCCATGTCCCAAACTTGGGGGGAAATTTCCCCTGGGGCATATGCGGACTTCCACGGGGGCCCAGGTTTTGGGGAATCTGCTTGATGGGGAGCAGGAGACATGGGGTGGCAGCATGCAGACGACTTGAGCCGGGAGAAGCGCCGGAGACTCTCCTTGAGTGAATCTTCACCATGGATGGTCAAGCGGTTGGCTACCTTACCTGCCTTGATGTCCTTGATGTTTCGCACAGCTGCAGCAGACCAGGCCAGAACGAATAGCAGTGGGCAGGGAACTCGGCGAGGGAGAAACGGGCGAGAAAATCGAGCGAGCGACATGAAAGATGAGAGGCAATCGATGATCGGGACCTCGCCGGAACCCAATTGGGGCCAACGGCGGGGCCGAAGTTGAAGCCACGATCCAATGGCAAGCGGCCAGAGCTGCTTTCGGCTCCCGAGCTTTTGCCAGCAGGGCCATGGGCCAAGGCCAAGGAACGGAACACTTGACCGGACTCTGCCGCCGCCTTCGTACCTCGTCGTCATGCCAAACTATGGGCAGTCTGGGTGGTCTCTCTCGCTGAATTACGCTACTGGACCTACTTTGTACGGATACACACGGGCGCACCATTCCCCGCAGTACCTAGTCGACGCCCCCCAAGGGCAGAGCTGGTTCCAAGGATCAGATCCAGTTCCAGTTCCAGCTTTCCGCGGCGACGCATCTCGCCTCACATCACGCAGCTGTAGCCGTCCATTCACGATGCTGGGTCGTGCTGCAGAAGACCCTATTCTCGTCGCGCAGCTTGGTCCTCCGTCCGGCCCAACATCTGGAAAGGGAGAACAAAAAAGGTCTCGGGACTTGCAGAACTTGAAGGCCTGGATGTGACCCAATG
Organism: Colletotrichum cuscutae; assembly: GCA_030869315.1. NCBI lineage: Eukaryota > Fungi > Ascomycota > Sordariomycetes > Glomerellales > Glomerellaceae > Colletotrichum > Colletotrichum cuscutae. The sequence goes on from MPDP01000068.1 coordinate 656,193, forward strand.
GCATTTGCATCCCACATGCAGACCTGGGGCATCATCAACTGAGAGTTAGTCAACGACGACTCCAGTGGCAGGGTCTTGGTCATCGTCCCTGTTCCGTATCCTTGGCCTCGGCTTCGCTATTCTGGGCGACCTCTGTCATGATGGCCAATTGCCAAAATGTCGTGGACTTGTGTTACCCAAGGTGGAAGACAAGAGTCTTGGAGGCTTGGAGCTGGAGGAAAATCGTGTCTACGGATTGTAGCACGAGACGGACCACCTCGGTCACCCCACCACGACATTACCTCACTGCTTTCTGGTGATGTTGAGTGCTGGCAAGGTACCTTGGCGAGTACCTACCTTACGGTCCTTACTTTGCATGCCTGTCGCCCTGCTCCATGGGACCAGCAACCATCAGCTCCACACCTGCTCCCCATGCTCCATGTTCGCTCCCATGCCAATTGAACCCCATCCCCCGTCCATTCCACTGCGATTTCGTCACATACATCATCCTCAGAGCTCCCCCAAAAACTTCCTCACCTTCGCTCTGTCTGACCTTCTTCTCCCATTGTCACACACCTTCCTCACCCTCCTACCTTACCTGGCTTTGCCTTGTTCGAATTCTCAAGGTTCAAACTCTTTCTCCTCATATCTTTTCCCTCTCTTAACTGGAGAATCACTTCATCTTCCTCTTACAACGAAGATTGCCTTGGACTAATTTGTACCAAAACAGCTCACGCAGCTCTTCCTCCGAGACACCAAGCTCCTTCCGCCGCACCTCCAACTGCAGCTTCGCTCCTACTCATTCCCCTCTCACAACTTCTTCTACCCGCCTCCTCCCTTCTATTCTCCTTCGGCACAAATCTTCCAGGAGCCCGTCTGCGAAAATCCAGCGCCTTTTCCTACCACGCCGCCAATCTCCATACCTCTCACAATGGCGCTCGAAGCAGAGACAAAACGCGTCGTCGACCACTTCGAGCTGTCCGATGCATACCTCAACCGTGCCGTCAGCGAATTCCTTGGCCAAATGCGTAAGTTTGCCCATTCTCCCTTCGCGCTCCCGCTCTCTGCAGGTATTCACCTGCGGGAACTGTCGTTGTCACGGCCACATATTTGCGCCGGGAAAAAAAGAACAGTCTTGCATGGAAATACTCAACAGTCGAGAAAAGTGGGCTGATTTTTGGCAATTCACAGAAACTGGCCTAGAAAAGGATGGATCTAGCATGAGCCAGATCCCGACCTACGTCACTGGCGTGCCCAATGGTACCGAAAAGGTAAATTGTGCAGCAACGAAGCTTTGCATTCGCAAACCCACTTTGCGGGAGTGCACTCACTGACACTTGTTACAGGGCCTGTACCTCGCTGTCGACCTCGGCGGCACCAACTTCCGCGTGTGCTCCGTCCAGCTCAACGGTGACACTACCTTCAACCTCACATACAGCAAGGTCGCGATCCCCAAGGAGCTCATGGTCGCCAAGACCGCCGAGGAACTCTTCTCCTTCCTCGCCAAGCAGATTGAGCTCTTCCTTCGCGAACACCACGCCGAGCACTTTGAGCAGCACATTCGCCGCCGTCAAACCTACAGCGCCCCCGAGGGCTACCGCGACGAGCACGTCTTCCGCCTGGGCTTCACCTTCAGCTTCCCCGTTCAGCAGCTTGGCATTAACAAGGGCAACCTGATCCGGTGGACCAAGGGCTTCGACATTCCCGATGCCGTCGGCAAGGATGTCTGTGCTCTGCTGCAGGTCGAGATCGACAAGCTGCACCTCCCCGTCCGCGTTGCTGCTCTCGTCAACGACACCGTCGGAACCCTGATGGCGAGATCCTACACCTCTACCGGCAAATCCGGCTCCATCTTGGGTGCCATTTTCGGCACTGGCACCAACGGCGCCTACCTCGAGAAGCTGTCCAATATCAAGAAGCCCATTGTCGGCGAGTTCGAGGCTGCTACTGGCGAGATGGTTGTGAACACTGAGTGGGGTTCCTTCGACAACCAGCTCAACGTATTGCCCAACACCCCTTGGGATGATGCTCTGGACAAGGCCAGTGTCAACCCCGGCATCCAGATGTTTGAGAAGCGTGTCTCTGGCATGTTCTTGGGCGAGATTGTCCGTCTGACCATCCTTGACATGCTCAAGGACGAGAAGCTTTCCCTGTTCAAGGACCAGAACTCTAGCTTCAACGACTGGAAGTCCACAACAAACATCGGTGCGCAGTCCGGCATGTTCAAGCAGTGGGGCCTGGACAGCTCCATAATGTCCGTTGCCGCTGCTGACAACACCCCCGAGCTGTCAACCCTGAGACAGCAGCTGGAGTCCGAGATGCTGGTGTACAGCCCTTCGCTCGAGGACGCCCAGGCCTTCAAGGCCGTCGCCGGCTCCGTCGGCCGTCGCGCAGCTCGCCTGTCAGCTGTCGCCATTGGCGCCATTGTTCTCCAGTCCGGCAAGCTTGACGACGAGACGGAGGAGGTCATTGATGTTGGTGTCGACGGCAGCTTGGTTGAGCACTACCCCTTCTTCAGAGACATGATCTACGAGGCCCTGCGCTCCATTGAGAGCATCGGCCCCAAGGGTGCTGACAAGATCCGCATTGGCATCGCTAAGGACGGAAGTGGAGTTGGCGCCGCCCTCATTGCCCTTGTGGCAGCTGGCATGGAGAAGGAGGGCGACGTCTTGACTGAGTTCAGACAGAATGTCAAGAGGGAACTTGACTCTATCCCTGAACAACGTAAGTTGCTAGTCACTGGAGTCGCCGAGACAAAGGACGATCTCGACCGTGATGAACTTCCCGCTGCGATGCATTGCGAGACTGTCGGCTAATCACATTTTGTGCGTGCGTTACAGGCGAAGAGGTGTCAACAACCAACACGGCATTGATCATCGGAGGCATCGTTGGTGTTGCAGCCATTGCGGCCGTCTGGTGGTCTCGGTATAACCGTCAATGATAAACGAAGTATAAGAGAGATGAATGAATGGGGGGCTTTGAGGAATGGGAAAGGGTGGAAGGAAATGTGGAAAAACCAAAACCCGCCAGTCATTTGGGACAACCGACAAGAAGAGAAGGAGATGTTTTTCTCACTCCTCCTTGTCTGCATCCCCATCCGTGTGAGCATCTTCTGTTTTCGGCATTGGGGATTTGATCATTTTCTTCATGATTCCACACACACAAAGGGGGGAAATACCGGAGTTGGGCCTGAGCAAAACAGAAAAGCTTGCGTTGGGAAAGGCTTTTGTTCAAAACGCATTACCTGTTTAAATATTTGTCTTGTTTTTAATTTTTCTCTAAAAATGAAAGTTCAAAACGTCTATAGCAGGCTAGCCTCTAAATTTTGGGGGCGAATCTTTTCTAGTATTTTTTGTCTTTCCCCTTTCGCATCTTGTGATTTAGAGGGTGAATGCCAGGGAGTTTACCAGTGCTCGGGATAGTTCGGGGTTTGGGATGAAGCCGATCCTGCCTGTCCTGAGTACTCCCATTTGTACGTGACTGTCATTCTTCATCCTGCCGCCATCTGATTGTCTTGACAAGATGCAATTCCACACGCCCCTCTTCCGCCTAGCCCTGAAAAGCGGCAGCCGGGTAGGATCTATCCTTCTTCTTCCTCACTGTCGAGCTGCTGCGGGAACTCGCGCCCGAGCCGCCGCTGCTCTTGGGAGGCGCGAGCTTGGTCGATGCCATTTCGTCGGGAAGATCGTTCCACTCTGTCGCCGCGCGACGGTTCTGGAAGGATGTGCCCGAGATTGTCCTCGACAACGGTGGAGGAGGGGGCCCGCCGGCACCATTGCTTCCATTCATGGGTGGCAGGTTCGCGACGGCGGCGGTGGGGCCTGGGATCGGCGGTGATGCCGTGGCTCTGTCAGAGGATAAGGACTGTTGCTGCCCGCCGATGGAAAGAGGACCGACGGCGCGGCGGACGATCCAGGCTGAGTCCGGTCGGAGCTTGATATAGTACCCCTGCAGCGGCTCACCGTATCGCTCGAAGCCGCGGGCGGCGTACCAGCGCATGCCCTCCTCGTTGTCGGTCCAGACGTGGGCGTAGATGTGGCGGAGGTTGACGTCGGGGGAAGAGTTTGCGGCCGCGGCGACGAGATGGTCTACCACGGCGGTGGCCAGGCCATGTGAGCGGTATGGGGAGAGGAGGGCGAGAGACTGGATGTAGAGGGCGTGTTCGAGGCGGGTCGGGGTCGGGGTCGCGGACGGAAAGGGGGAGGGTTCGATGCGGGCTACGACGCCGCCGACGACAATTTCCTGAGAGAAGTTTGTGGTGGGTTGGTCGCGCCAGGTGACGACGCGGGAGAAGGGGCCCGTTAAAGCCGCGGCGTAAAAGGTTTCTGGGTAGGCTACTGGGAGGAGGAGGGAGTTTATGCGGCGGAGGGGTTGGAGGTCTTGGTCTGAGACGGGGCGGATCGAGGCGCTTGGGTGGAGGGGCGCCGAGGCTGGCGGTTGTGATGTTTGCGGCGTCGTTGCTGGAGGTGAAGTTCTCGATGGTGTTGTCGTTGTTGTCGCCGTCGTCACTGAGGATTTGGGAGGAGGAGGTGGTGGTGGTGCTGTTGTTGTTGACGATGGTGGGGGTTTGGTCGTGGGAGGAGGGGCAGCTGCTGTTCCATTCGATGACGGCGCGGGGGCGTACTTTGACGCTGGGGGAGGCGGAGCGTAGGTGGGTTGATGGCGGGGTTGGAAGAAGGATTTGATGGAGGACTGGGTCGGTGGTTGCTTCATTGTCGTGGTCTGGGGGAGAGACATGCTGTGTGTTGGGCGGAAGATCGTTCGTTTGCTTGACTTGTGAAGGAGGGAAATGTATTCATAGGTGAGTTGTCGAGACTGGAGGGAGGATTGCGCGAAAGAAAATGTGGAGCAGCAGGGTAGCAAGGTAGATTGAGCACTCGAGCTGGAGGGATGATACTCTGTCAAATAATTCCCGAGTAGACAGAACTCCAGTTGCGCGTGCGCTTAGGCGTGAGCATTTACACGCGTGCGGTACTTGAAGAGTCTGGTTTGGGATCTGGTGATGTCTCGTTTCTAATAATCCGGTGACGATGAATGCAGGGAAAGGGGGAAAGGGGAGTTAGGCGAGAGGTTTAGGAAGTCACTGTCTCTGAATGGTTGCGACTTTTTTTCGGCTTGCAGGGCAGGTAGACGGTTCCTTGCAGTGAGACGGAAGGTGGTGCAAGTCGTGACTCGGTTTAGGTTTGGTGGCTCCTTCTCCCTGGGCTGTCTCTGGAAGGAGACAGGTACTCCGTACTTCGTACACCCTCAGAGGCTCAAACGGACAGATGCGTTCAGTCAGCCCCGACGTCAACTACTGTGTAAGAGTCTAAGAGATGCGGTCAGACGCGGCTCTGGAGGCTCCGGCGGGAGAGCAACGGCTCCACCGGCTCGTCCCTTGAGTAATTGCAGGGAGACGAATATCAGAGATGGTGTTGTGCTAAAGATATCCTGTATTACATGCACTCCGTATTCCGTACTTGTATAAAGAGACCACGAGACCAATTGGAGGAGCGCCGGGGATTGGTAGTGCCAAAAACTACTGCATGAACTTCAGAGACTGATGGATGGTTAGACTCTCTAAACGAATCATGGAACAATAGCGAACCCCTGGCAAACCGCCGTCTTGACTCGACAATGACGATGTCTGCTGCATACTCACCAGCGTGTTCTCTTGGAAGGAGGGAGTGCATCGGCGAGGGTATAAAAAAAAAAAAAAAGGTCCGATCAACTATCAACACAACACCTAGTAGGTGAATCGATCTCTTCCACAGGAACTAAGGTAGGTAGTTGCTGCTCTCGAGATTACCTAGGTTGAGAGCGCGAGGTGGAGGGTAGAACCATAGCCGCTCACTATATGCGGATCAATGACTCTGTCTTCCCCTCCCTTACGGCTTTTTTGCAAGTCGTCTGAGGATGTCCTCGGAGTAGGTATCCAATCAAAGTATCCCGGAACGAAGTTCATGTTGAGGGTAGTTGTTGACCGGTATTTAGCCCTTTGGACCCCTGTGCACCTTGGCTATGGCACCTAGGCGAAAAGGGGACTAAAGTCAGGCACATGCATGCGCCGATGGGGACACTGTATCCGCTCCGTAGTTTCCATGACGGGATCCTTAGATGGGATGGGATGACATCCAAGCCCGTCTCCCTGTTCTGCGAGCGTGTTTGGCAGCGTGGATGTAACTGAAAGTGCATTGGTGCATAGGGTTATCATTTCGTTGCTATCTGCAAAGAATCCGGGTGTCGTGTTGGATCGGGGGTGGAAGAGTCTGGGGAAAGTTGTCACCGCTCAATGATTTCTCTTTGGATTTTTGTCTTGATTCAAGAAGGATGCTTACATCATGCTACAACCGAAGCCATCCAATTGAAGATACGACACCTTGAACTTTATTATCTGTTGCATTTACTATACCTGATGTAAGGTAATCATTGTGAGGAAGGTACTGGGTTGTAGGTTGCCCGATGGATTCCTGCTTCATTTGCAAGTGGTTGTGAACTTGTGAGCGAGGCGGCCCGCAGATCGACGTTGACACTTTTGGGAAGTTGCTTCCGGGCTTCCTACCAAAGTCGCTCTTTCCCGCAATTCCCTTGACAAAGATGCCTGAGCAATCTGCTAAGGTAATCCGGAAAAACCACCCAATTCGCATTCTCTCCTTCTCCAATCCCCCATCAACCACCTTACCTCATCTTACACCGGGCTTCGAGAGGATCTTACCTTGCTCACCTAACCCCAAACAATTCTCTCCCTACCTATCATCTCACCCGGTAAACCAATTACCTTACTTGCTCCGCCAGTCAACCAACACCGACGTTGGCCGCGACCATCGGATTCTCTCGCCTCGCACCTTCAAACCCCCCCGTCCTATCCAGATTCGGCATAGGGCCTCTCGCGTGGTACGACAAAGGGAAAGTCGACCCCCTAGCTCATCGGAGACAACCTACCTACACTTTAACCGCAAATCCTTGTGTCCGCTGCTTGTTCGCCATCGCTGTTGCACGATTACCTATTACTTCAGCAAAGCAAGGTTCCGAAACTTTTTTTCCCTCTAACCCTTCCCTGGCGGCGGCGTCGGTCGGTCGTCCCTTTCCATTTGCTCAGCTTGACCTCATCTCCCCCTGCACTGCACCTGCTGCTACTACGACTTGCTCAGTGCTCACTGCTGCGGCTGCTGAACCACCCGCCCCTCGACCGGCCGTGTGGCACCTTATTTTAGTTACCCGTCAACCCGATTCAGATTCCACAAACCACATTTCTTCCTGCACACGACCACAAAGCTATCCGCCCTCCGAGGCTGCGATCACGACGGCATCTTACTCCCTTCAGCCTCTGTGCGCCGTTCCGTCGGCCTCGCCGAGATGGCTTCCAATACAGGAAAGGCTGGAGTGATTGTCGCTCCCGACGACGCTGGCAATATGGACAAGCTTGTAAGTCTTCTTCCATCCCCTGCCCTCCCCTTCCTTCCCCGGTCTCACTCAAATCATCGCGGCCATTTGATTCTACGAATCGCTGCGGCTGGGCTGGGCGACTGTTCGCCATAGCTGATGACTTGAAACGATGCTGACCATGGTCTGTTATTGGGCAACAGGCACACGCTGTCCTCGACGATCTCATGTACAACATTGTACATGACTTGCTACTCAAAGTCCACCGCGACGAGAAAATGGCGAGAGCGTCCACCGCTGCCATTCGTGTCGAGAAGCTGGCTTCCGATGCATCAGAGAGCTCTACCCCCGACTCGAAGCCAGACGTGCGAATAGAGACCGACGCTGCGATATACGAAGACGGCAAGGTTCTGCTCAAGGGCAACCCCCTCAAGACCACATCCGAGATCCTGTGCCCCAGATGCCACCTGCCTCGCCTGCTCTATCCGACCGATGGCAAAGGCGCGCGAAAGCCCGATCCAAGCGTCATCTACTGCAAGAAGCACCCCTACATTGACAAGCCCGGCTACGACATTTACGGGCAGACCTGGGTTCAGCCTGGTCCCGGCCGTGGTAAGAAGAAGAAGGATATGAAGCCCGATCCGAATATCGAGTCAGCCGGTCCTGGAGAAGCGCGACCAGCCAACGTGCTTTCATTTCCCTCCGCCACCTGCAGCAAGTGCAAACGATGCATTCTTGTCACCCGTCTCAACAACCACATGGGCTCTTGCATTGGAAATAGCGGACGCAATGCCAGTCGCGCTGCGGCGGCAAAGATCTCCAATGGCAGCAATGGCGCTAGCCAGCACGACGGAACACCCCCATCAAGCCAAAAGGCAACACCGGCGCCTGCATCGCGGGCCTCGAGCCCTAAGAAGCGCGACAGCGAGGAGGTGGCGGCACCTGAAGACGAGGACGAATCGGGAGACAGCCATAAGAAGAAGAAGTTGAAGTCGACACCCTTGATGACGAAAAAGGTCATACTCAAAACAAAAGGTCCCAAGAAGGAAAAGGTGAAGACGAACTCACTTTTGAGTCGTGAGGCAAAGGCAGACGACGGCGACAATTCTACCGTTGAAGTTGCGCCAAAGAAGGAAAAGAAGGAGGCCAAGGGCATTAGTCCGGCCAAGAAACTGAAGCTCGGTGCCGCCAAGCCGCCCTTGTCCTCGCCGTTATCCAAGAATGGTCGGAACGGAAAAGAGAAGGACGAAGACGCAGAATCAGAATCGTCTGGCACATTGTCGTCGCCGCCACACTAGAAGCCTGGCAGCACGACGAGCGGCACAACGGGCGGCAAAACGACCAGTGCAACGAGCAGCACAAAGACCAGCTCAAAAACCAGCGTCAAAAGGACGGCCGGCTGCGGTCTTAGGAGACCAAGCGAGTTGTTGGCTATGAAGCGCACATCGGCGCCTTCGTCAGTCAAACGCTCACCTCCGCAGTCGAAGCCGCAGCCGCAGCCGACTCGACAGCGACTGGCGTCTGTCTCTAGCACACCTTCCGCTCAAAGCAACTCTTCTGGTCGTTCTGCCGTAAAACCGAACTCGCCAGGATCTTCTCAAGACACGGTTCGATCCACGGGACGGCTTTCGCAGTCCAACACCACTGGAAGTCGAACGCCTCCAACTGAAGGCAAAAAGCCCGCCAAAAGTCATTCTGCCGTTCAGGCCCAGCCGCCAGCCCGAGGTAAAAAGAGAGCCTCGGATGAGCATGAGAAACAGGCCAACAAACGGCGTCGCTCTTAATATCGCTCCTTTGTATCCATTACCACATTTTTTCTCCTTCAGTGTCCCGGGCCGGCCTCAAATATCAGCCGGGATGGGGCATACGTTAGTTCTTTGGCCCGCATTCTACAACAAAAGAATAGGGTCGTGGGACTGGCCGCAGAGCCAGGTTCCTGGCCGTTTTCTTGTTTTCTTTCTGTACTCATCAAAAAATCTGAAGCCCTGGTCGACGAGAAGATCGACATTCGATACACGATACTCAACAATGCATGGTCAGGGAGTCAGTCGGGGAAGGTCTTCTAGGGATGAGGAGGTTTCCTCCCTCCATACTCGTGTGCATCGCCTGGCGAGGCGGATGGCGGCGTTTAGATATTGCGGCTACATTTTATAGGCATTGTGATAAATGATATTGATTCCCCCCGTTGAGTTTGAAGTTTGTGATTTATCATACTCCGTTTGGTTTATGACCACGTGAAAGATGCAGACGACATGGATTGGATATAACCTTTTTCCAAGGTACGGTCTGCTCGACCAAACGCCAAACTCCGTGTAGATGCTGACAATACGGCCCCTCTAGGCAGGAGACCTCTACCACCACCTCGTTGACTATTCGTCGCCGCCCTCTTCAACGACAGAAGCCTTGATAATCTTGACCTCCTCAAGCGGCCGATCCTCGGGCCCCGTCTTGACGAGCCCCATCCTCTTGACGACACTCAACCCGCTCTTGACCCGTCCAAAGATCGTATGTTTCCCATCGAGCCAAGGGGTCGGGGCAAGGGTGATGAAGAACTGGGAGCCGTTCGTGTCGGGCCCCGCGTTTGCCATGGAGAGGACCCCCGCGCCGGTGTGTTTTAAGCCTGCGTGGATCTCGTCTGCGAACTTTTCGCCGTAAATTGAGGTGCCGCCGCGGCCTGTGCCCGTCGGGTCGCCGGCTTGGATCATGAAGTTTGGGATGATGCGATGGATTACGGTGCTGTTGTAGTAGCCTCTCTTTGCGAGGGTTGCGAAGTTTTTGCAGGTTTTGGGGGCGTGGGCGGTGTAGAGCTGTAGGATTATTGTGCCCTGTTGGAGGAGAAGTGGTTAGCTTGGGGGTTTGGGAGGTTGTCGCGTTGGATTGATGTCTACATCATGGGGTGTAGGGGATGTTTGGACGTACCATTGAGGTCTCGAGGGAGACGTTGGTAGTCATTTTGAGGGATCGACAGCTGTGCTTGCTGCGCGAATTGTCGTGGACTGTGGTGCTGCTGGCGGTGGTGGAGGGGTTCACGGATAATTATTTTGGGCGAGGCTGGCGATGCGATGCGATGCGATGCGATTGAGGTTTTGCGGTCGCACGTCAGTCAGGTCCAGTCGCGGATCGCGCCCGATTGCGGATTGCGCTTTTCCATGGCGGCTGGCCAGGGGGGGGGGAGCTTCAGCCACTTCTGGGGTGAAGGTGCGCCACTGGAAGCTGGAGGTCTCTAAGGCAGTTGGGGGGAGGTAGGTACTCAAGCCGAAAAAAAAAACGAGCAGTCTGTGGCATTATGTAGGACCACCAAATCCGAACTCGCAACCTTTGCAGGACCCAATTACGCGTTATTACTTCCTACACTAGGTCATGTACACTTCAGACGCTGCTCATGTCTGTAATTCAGTTTTTTGTGTTATAGATCTAAGGGGTTGAGTGTTTGTGGTGTATTCGTAGATGTTTATTCAATGTTGCACATTCGTGCTGGTACTTTCAGGTGTCAATGGTTTACAGCGCTGAGGTGGGGGTCATGGCAGCTGAAGCCTCTCTTCCCCGCAAGCCTGGCCTGGAGCTGAGCATAGCTTAGGTACCTACCTCACTTCTCACTCGTCAAACTACCTACCGTACCAATCTGGACCAGCGCAGGGCGAACCTCCTGCAGCAACGCTCGCGCCGCACGGATATCGATACCGCCTTTCAAGAGTTTGGACACGGGCAAGGTGCGACTTGTCTCTTGAAGAAGATAAACCAAACGGCGAATCTATTTTTTTAGGACGTCCGGAGTCCCTTTCCGTCTCAACCAAGGACACTTCCCACTTGCCTGCCTATTCCGTCACTCGAAGCAAAATCTGGCCAGGGGCGGAGACCGATTTACAGAATTGATTTCTTACTTTTTTCTTATTACGCAGGGCAGGAAACACCGTGTCGTCTTTCATCCGACCCATCTCCAAACACAGGTGGCTTCAACTTCTGCATTCACTAATTGGTAAGAATCAGGATACTCTTGGCGAGGTTAGTATTTCTTCTAACGTTTATCCAGCATTTAAAGGCCAGTGGTCCTTTCCGAGGGCATAAATCCATTACGGGCACCTGGCTTCTCTGTTTGCCACTCTCAACGACCATCGTCTCATTCGTTCACATTCTGCTTCCGTCTCTTCCATCCTATCACGAGCTTCACTTGCCTTGGACGATTGTACTCGCCTTCTCGGCCCTTGGACCGATTGTTTCATCCTAGCACCCGGGAACGACAGCGAGCCTGACACCAACAGCGACAGCGACGACATGGCTTCACCGGTCCCCAGCCCCATCAACCCGCCGTTTGATGAGCTTGCCCAGAACCTCACCGGCAACCTCACCGGCAACTCGACAGCTGGAAACGCCACCGCTGCCGCTGTGGAATGGGGTTTCACCCAGTATGCTAGCTTCTTGACGATGGAGGCCAAGCTCATCTTCAGCGCCCTAGCCATCATTTACATTGGCGCCCACGGCTCACTCCGCCGCCCACCTTCTGCCGCTCCTCAGAAGCGCAATGATGGAAAAGAACGCAAGGAGGATGAGCCTATAACGGAGGGTCTCATGCCTACCGACGCTATTCTCTTCCCGATCCTGGCCGGCACCATGCTCATCGGCCTCTACTACCTCATCCAATGGCTCCAGGACCCCGCCATCCTCAACAAGATTCTCCGAGTTTACATGTCCGTCATGGGTGTCGCCAGTTTGACGACTCTGATCGCACACTCACTGCGGGTTGCCACCGGATTCGTCTTCCCCAACTACTTCCACCACGATGGCTCACTCTACAACGTCAACGATGACGATGAGGCTTTCATCAAGGTCACAGGCGACGGGGTTGACCAAAACAACGCACAGGTTCTCCAGAAGAGCAACCCGCTGCCTTTTGGTTTGCGCAGCATTATGCGTCTCAACAGCATCAAGACCAACCGGGTTCTATGGGACTTGCGCCACGTCTTGACGGATGAGTGGACGGTGAAGGCGAAGTTGCACGGCCTCCTTCGCGAGAAGTTCCATGTGACTATCCTCCACGTCGTTGGTCTTAACCTGGCTATCGCCACCGTCGTGGCCTACTTCATGTCTGGCTCGCCATTCCTGTCCAACTTCATGGGCTACGGATTCTGCTACGGCTCATTCCTCATGATGTCCCCGACGACGTTTGCAACGGGAAGTTTGGTGCTGATCGGACTCTTCTTCTACGACATAATCATGGTCTTCTACACGTAAGTTGCATCTCAGTCACAGTTGCCAGTGATATTTGAACCCACATCATCTAACATTCCACCAGCCCCTACATGATCACCGTCGCCACCAAGCTCGATGTGCCCATCAAGCTCCAGTTTCAGTCCGCCGCTAGGTCCAGCATTCTCGGACTCGGAGACATTGTCGTCCCGGGCATTGTCATGTGTCTCGCCCTCCGCTTCGACATGTGGCTTCACTACCAGCGCCAGATCAAGTATATCCCGACCGATCTCAAGTCCGACCAGCACGACGCGACCTCCGGCGACGTGCTCACCGTGAGCCAAACCCAGCACATTGCGCAAAAGGCCCCGTACCTCGACATCACCAACTGTTGGGGCGACTGGTTCTGGTCCGCCCCTTCGTGGCTGGGTCTCTTCAAGGCTGCAACGCAGACAGCGCCGCCGACCGTGCGCGGATCGACTTTCAGCAAGACTTACTTTTACGCCTCCCTGGTCGGCTACGCTATCGGGATGGTGACTACACTAGTCATGTTGGTCGTCTTCAAGCACGGCCAGCCTGCGCTGCTGTACCTCGTCCCTGGCGTTCTCAGCTCCCTCTGGTTGACTGGTCTCGTCCGTGGTGAGCTCAAGGAGATGTGGATGTACACCGAGGACGGGAGCCTCGACACCCGCGACGTTGTCGTCGAGCTTGATGGTGACGGCAATGTCGTGAAGGAGCTTAAGAACGACGAGGACGAGAAGAAAAAGAAGAAGGACGAGGAAGAGAAGACTGCGGAGGAGAAGAAGGCTATTGAGAAGCGGGATGCCGAGAAGACTGAGTATAGCATAGTCTCCTTCTCCGTCACTGCTCCGCTTAGAAAGCCGAAGACGCAGTGATCTGAGACGGGGGTGGCAGGATACGGCGCTTGACGAAGGGAAGGAAAGATGGGTGCATCTAGATTGTGCATTAGGCGGCGTTGAGGTATAGATTCCATCATCACCATCCGGATAGCGGACATTGATAGCTTAATACCTCAACACTGCCTGAGCAAAATGGAATGTTTGTCTCCTGCGGAATACCCACAATGAAACATGTCTGCCTCCTTCCATAGGATCTGTCGTGAATGTCAGAAAGTGACCCAATGACATCCATGTGCCTGTAAGGCAGGTGCTGGCTAGGCCGTTTCTTCACATACCTTCCCATACCTTCCGCGAGAACCCTTTATACCCCCCCTCAAGTCCATTCCCGTCACCAGCCAGCGGGCGCCCCCTCGGGGGTCAGGTCAAAACTGGCTGAGTGGTGGAGTGGTTGAAGTCCACGAACAGCCTAATCGGTGAAGGCTTAGAGGTCCCGTGTTCGAGTCGACGAAAAAGTCCCAGCATGTGCGCCAGAGATGTAGCCCCCGTTCGCCACCGGGGGGGTGAACTCTTTTGTCTTTTGAGTCTCTGTTTATCATGGATTTACCAACGCTCAATCTTCTCGGAATGGCCGTTGCTCATATCTTTTCCAGAATTACGGTTGTTCTCGATAAGGGACACGGTGCCTTCTGCCGCTTTCCTGGGCAATGGCGACCGATTTTATGCAGGCTTATATCTCCTCCCAGAACGGTGGCAGCGAAGTTCCAGACAGATAGAAAAGCAGCACCACCCGTGATGAGGAAGATTGCCCTGAACGATCCCCATGAACCATTCACGGGACGTAGGCGATGATGAGATGAATGAGATGACGGCATATCTAGACTACCAAACGAAGTTCCTAGAAAGAACGTTTTGCGTAGTCTGGGTGATATATTTCACGGCTTCGATCGGGGCCCGCAAGGAGTCCCACAGCGGCCTCTGATATACACCATTCCTATGCGGTTAGTAACCGTCACTTTATCACTCGCGAACTTAGACCCGTTAGCTACGCATATCTTTATTCATTCTAGAGTTCAACTTGTGGAGCGGACGACTTATGACTCAGCTAGATGAACTCCAGACGCGTTCGCTATCGGCACGGGGAACCATACCCCCAGTCTGTAAGTCCGTCGAAGGCAGGAGACTCCCAGCTAACCATTGAACTGAATAACGTGTAGAAGTAAAAAGAAGAAGAGGAGATGTTTTCATATTGATTGCAGGCTCTCGGCTTATGGGAAGGGATCACTGTACATGTCAATTCATCTTAAACTACCACTACTACCTTGCGCATAAAACAGGAAGGTCCATAGGACCGAAGTCATCATTATATTGTTCCTCAAACAGGAAAGAAGTCTTGTTGCATATCAGGAGTATATGTGGCGATCTGATGTTGTGTGTAACCCAAAACGGCCATGCAACATCTCGTCTCTTTCTACACATCCTACCATGAGGGTACAAATCCACGCAGAGTGGGAACGAAGCTCAAGGTATTTCATATAGGGCCGCTCTTCTGCCTATGTTAGTTGCGTCACCCGGCAGCTCCAATGGTCACAACTTGCTTTCAAATTTGTTGATATGTTTGCCCGAGTCTCCGCCTCTCTCTCGTCCCATATATCGGGCCTTGTCAATGTCATATGCTACTAGTCGGAGATCCCGAGCGCTGGCGTCAATCACAGTAGTTTATGTACGAAGACCACACCACCTTTTTCTTCTCCAGATCCAATCCAGAGTCTGTCACCATCCAATTTAACATTCCAGCGAATCAAATACGACGAAATAACGTCTCTTCATACGTTGAGTTTGAAACAAGCTCAAGCTCCGGGGATGTTTAACTTTCTTGAGCAATGTTGGTGTTAAACTCCGATCCCGCTCCAATTACCCCCGCTCGTCATTCAGGCTTACGAGGAGTATATGGATATTGGTGATACCATCGCAGATCATGGCACATGATTCTTACAAATCATGTCTCTGTGTTCGACGGGGACTTAGGATCGGTGCAACGTCTTTACTTCTTCTTCTTCTAATAAAGAGCTTGCTGCCCTTGGCAGTTTCATTCTCTTCTTTGGAGCATTAAATCCATGATTGGAGCTTCACCAGAGGTCTCTAAGCTTTATACTTCCTGCTTCAAGTCGACGTCTTAGCTATCTCGAGGAAAAGGCCAAAGCGGCCAATTTGAAAATTGACGCGAAAACAGGGTAGTTTAACAAACAGTCAGCATGCCATCGACAATGAACGAGAATGATGCTGTAGGAGACTTCATACGCTCAGCGGGAGCCCTTTCTACATCGGTCGAAGACCTCAGCGAGGATGACAGATCGCGAGTTCTTCTAAAGCTTTATGAGCTCACGATGAATGTCGAATCTCCTTGGGAGACGTTTGTGAGACTCTTCTTGAGCGAAGTAAGTGTCACTGATTTCACGGAGACGGCTCAGACTAGCTTGTTAACTTAACTATATACCAGCCGGCTGTCCTAGCATCAGTCAAGATACTGCAGGATCTCAACATCTTTAAGAAATGGAAGGTTGATGGAAGCAGAGCCATGACTTGCACTCAGCTAACGGGCCTCGCGGAGGGGTCCTGCGATGCCGCTTTACTTTGTGACTTATCCCGTCTCGGGTACCTTGTAGCAGTATCTCATATTCTTCCAGATCGACTCCTCCGCCTACTGGTCTCGAATAACATCGTAGAGATGACTTCAGACAAGACCTACAAGCCCACGAGATTCTGTGACCAGCTTGCGGACTCGAACTTTAGCACCACCGCTAAATTCTAGTAAGACAAACATCCTCATCCCCTCCTGTCCCTCCAGCAGCTCTCTCCGTCACAAGCAGTTCTAACTTCCAGCAAGCTACGACCACACAGTCCCAATGTTCACCCACATGCCCATCTTCTTACGCGAAACATCCTACAGAAGCCCCCGCAGCGCCCGCAAAACAGTCTTTGACTCAGCCCACGGCTGGCAAGGCGGCCTCTTCGCCTATCTCGAAGCCAACCCCGAACAAAGCGAGGCCTTCAACACACTCCAGCGGACGACGACGCTCAACAGGGCCAGGTGGACGTCCATCTTCCCCAGCCACACCCTCTTGGACAGCGGCTCCGGCGACGACGACCCGGGCTCGCCGCTGCCGGTGGATATCGGTGGCAGCGTGGGACAGGATCTGCAGGCCTTTTATGAACTGCATCCGGAGACAGCGTCGAGGTTGTATTTGGAAGATTTGCCATCTGTTCTGGCGGATGAGAAGACGAATGGATTGAAGGGGATCAATAAGGTGGCGTATGATTTCTACACACCTGAGCCGATTAAGCGTAACGTTTAAAGTCCTCTCTGCCAGAGTATTTCAACTTTCCAAGCAAAGACTGACAAACAACGTGAAGATGCCCGCGCATACTACTAGCACCACATCCTCCACGACTGGCCCGACAAACAAGCCTGCAGAATCCTCGAGATGCAAACAACCGCCCTGAAGCCCGGTTACAGCAGGATCCTGATCCACGACCAAATCATGGACGACGACGTGCGGGCCGTCCACCCGCATGCCGCCGTCTTCGACATTAGCATGATGGCGTTTGGCGCCGCCGGGGAGCGCACGGAGAAGGAGTGGAGGGCGCTGATCGAGTCGGTTGGGCTGAGGGTTGTTAAGATTTGGAGGGTGCCGGGTGCGGTGCAGGGGGTTATTGAGGTTGGGTTGCGGGAGGGATCGAGGCTTTGAGGGTGACCCGTGTGTTGCAATTTAGTTATTTTGCGAGGTGATTGGCTACGTTGGATTACAAGGTGTCTTTGAAGACCGCTGTGATCAGGATGGACAGCATGATTGACATCGCAAAGTACAATTCCTTGAAGCTGCCCCGGGTTTTGCATTGAGGAGGGCAAGTAGGCGATTCGGGGGAATTGATGATTTAACCTCCAACATCTCTACCGCCGAGCCAGTTTGACCTGGCCGGCCGAGTTGATGCCTCTAACCGATGGAGAATATCTGCGCCAGCCTTGAAGGCAGACCGTTGAGCCCAGCTTTGACGTCTAGCTCGGCACCGGAGATCCAACAGGTTACGGCCCCACTACCGGTGCGGAAAAGGTATCCACTCCCCGGCCGATCGGAATACGGGAGACCCGTAAAAATAAGCCGTTGAGAAAAGCATGTAATGAATCGAAAAGAATTCATGTGAATTCCAATAGTCTCATGACCCAAGCAATAGGGGAATGATGAAGCATGTTTTCAGGCATTATGAAAGATTCATACTCCATTGGACAAGAGGTCAGGCATGCCTGTCTGTTGTCGCCTGTAGAGAGCATCCTCGTCCTCACATCTTCTACCCGCATCTGTCTACTACCAAATTCTACACAGAATCCATAACTGAATAATATCACACCAGAGATGAAAATGATGCGTCTACAGAACAGAGTCAGTTTTCATCCCCTCACGCCCGCAATCAACCACTCAACCTCCCTGTATCGAACCTTATCCGGAACTTCGGCACGCGACAAATCCAAGCCACCCGTCGATAGCGTCGTCCACCTCGGGCCGTTGTGGAGCCCCCATGCTCCGGGGGGTTGAGGCCGGCATCAGCCAGCCCACGCTAAACCACTTCCACAAACCTTTTTGCAACGACCGATCGAGTGATGATAATCTGATCCTGTTTCCGTGCAATGAACGGAATGCAGATCATATTATTTGGTGACCGGAGCCTCCACCTCTGGGTGTTGTGGTCTGGGTGTAGTAAACGCGGGGTAAAATGGCACCATCGCTGATTTCATGACGAGGACCTAACCCAGAATCTAGGTCCTCCCGCCAGGAGCGCATGAGTACACTCACACATGATGCTTAACGCTACACTCTCAATCATGACAGGCGCGCACATGACACTAGAATAGGTGCGGTTCAATAAATCCCTGTATTGAAGCCCATGATAGGGACATCATTGCTGATTACAAGTTCAGAAAATAGATAGGTATCATGATAGTGAGACATGCCTAGAGCCAAAGCTGCTCTTCGGCCAACATCTCCTATTTATATCCTCCCCAGATGCTTCCTCCCCTTTAGTGCTAGACAATCCAGCAAGTATAAAAGACAGCGAAGTCTTTTAGAAGATAGTGCTTGCCCACCGTCTCCACGTGGGCCAGGCGGCAACCTTCGCGCGGTAGGCGTTGACTTCATCCCAGTCAACCTCACGGCGACCAGTGTCGAGGTCGATTTCGGAAAGCTTCAAGAAGCCCTTGCGCTTCCACAAGTAACCGCAAGCCCAGAAGAAGAGAACGACGGGCAGGGCAAGGTAAGCCTTGAAGAAGTCCTCAGCGGTGGCGAAGCCGCCACTAGGGGGGCAGATAGCGACGAAAAGCTGGGCGATCAGAGAGATAGCAATCAGGAACAGGCCGAGCCAAGAGCCAGCAACACCACCGATGGCCTGGAAGGGAAGCTCGTCGAGGGTGTGGCCCTGGGCCTTCCATGCAGAGCGGAAACGAATGTGGGCAGCGCAGATGGATCCCCAGGTGAAAAGGGCGGCAAGACCAGAAAGCGACAAGAGCCAGTCGAAAACAACACCTCCGGAAGACGCCATGCGGACGTAAGCCAGGCCACCGAAAGCGAGGTTGAGGGCGACGGAAGGCAGGGGACGGCCTGATCGGTCAATGTAGGTGAAGATCTTGGGGGCGTATCCCTGCTGGGCAAGGGCGGTCAAGGTACGGGAACCACCGTAGACGCAAGAAACACCAATAGAGACTACGGAGACGAGAATGACAACGTTCATGAAGCTGTCGTATCCGTAGAGGTGGGCATCAAGAGGGGCCAGGACGAAAGGGGAGACACCATCGGCGTAGGGGTTGGCGGAGTTCAGGAGACGCTCATCGGTAGAGCTGACGAGAAGGCCGACAAAGGTAAGACCCAAGACGTAGAAACTTGAGAGTATGATTAGCCAGAGCTCTAGACGTTTGACTCGAGAAGGACTTACAGGGTAATACGCCAGAACACCTGCTTGATGGCACCAGGAAGGGACTTGGCGGGGTTGGCGGACTCAGCAGCAGCGAGGCCGACAAGCTCGGTACCGGAGAAGGCAAAAGCGGCGGTAACGAAGACAGAGCAGAAGCCACGGAAGCCGTTCTGGAACGCACCGGGGTCGCTCCAGAGACGGTCTCCCCAGTATTCATCGTACTTTCCACCCTCAGGGCCACCGCCGCAGATGAGAACAAGGGCGACGACCATGAAGATGACGGTGGCAAAGAGCTTGAAGGCAGAGGAGACGAACTCTTCCTCGGCGAAGCCCAAGGTTCCGAAAACGTTGACGAAGATGATAAAGAGCCAGAAGACGGTGATCCATACTGCGACACTTATATCTTTGTTCCAATATTGTATCGTAAAGGAGCAGACTGTCAGTTCGAGTGGTAGAACGATAACCCATTGGAAGACCTGTCACATGTTAGAGCCTCGCGATGCGATGCGCGGTATGATGAAAAATGACTTACATAATTCCAGCCCATAGCGAAACCCCAGGAAGGATCAAGGAAGCGGATAGAGTAGGTGTAGAAACCACCAGAGACAGGGTACAGTACAGCGAGTTCACCGAGAGCGTAGACGACGTTGAAGATCATGACACCAGCGATCAAGAAGCAGATGAGGACAGAGCCCGGGCCACCCTTGGTGAGGGCGCTACCGGAACCGACGAAGAAACCAGCACCGATGGAGCCACCGATGGCAATCATTTGCAAGTGACGAGGCTTCATGGAGCGGTCGAGCTCAGTGTCGCCAGTTCCCCAGTCACCTAAGAATGCTTTGTTAGAAATCGATCTCTGAAGAGATATACAGGCGAGGCGAGGCGATGCTGGGCTGCTGGAGACAGGCCGCAAAGTTGTCCAAGCGAAGTTGGAGAGGGATGCACTCACGGCGCTGGAAACTTTTGAGGTTCAAGCCATTGCGGGTCATGAAGTCATCCTCGCGAAAGTTCTCGGGAACATGGCCATCACCGGCGGTGTGGCGAGCGCCCTTTTCGGAGTCGTACGTGGGGGGGACCACGCCGACTTGGGCATCCTCCTTGGACATGATGAAGAGTAAGCTCGATAGCTCTGGACAGAAGCTAGAGGCCGGTTGTTGAAGAAGAAGTGATGCGCGTTGGCGCTTGTCGTGACCTTTGCCCTTGTCGACGACGGAAGAGGAACAAAGCTGGTGTTACTCTGTAAAGAACTACAAGAGTATGAGGGGTGGAAGGGACAACAAGAAGGGACGAGGTAGAGAGGGAGGCGGCGCGGGATGCCGTTTAATAAAGGTTCGAGACAGCACCCGGGATGAGAGACGGGGACGGGGACGGGGGAGCTAAGGCAGAGGAGGAGGAACAAGCCAGGCGCGACGACGACGACGGGAGCGACGACATGTGCAGGTGCATTGCCCCATGTAAAAGTACCATGTAGGGTATCTGTAAAGGTACCGGGAAAGGTCGTTGGATGTGTAGAAACGGACCAGACCAAAGACAGGAAGGTGTGTGTGGGATGGGTAGGACTTCCTGGCGAGATGGGTAGGGGTACGACAGGAAGGTAGATGGTAGGATGGAGAGGGTCACTTTACGGATACACAGAAAGGAAACGTGAGGGAACGCCCCTCGAGACTTCCGTCGAGAGACATCGAGGCAGACACAGAGGGAGGTGTGCAGCATACCGCTCGGGCGAGAAGCTGGAGCTGGAGCTGGACGAGAAGGGGACCAACCAACTTGGACGCGCTCACCTCACCGGCGCAAATCCAACGGATGGGAAGCTGCAACATGGACTAGAGAGACCAGGGAGACCCCGGCATGAGGGAACGACCCAATACACCCTCTTCTTCCTCCTTCCGTGACCCTACCTTGCCAACATTGTACATGGTTTCCCGATGAAGGGAGCACATTGTCTCTAGTATCTACAGAAGTACAAAAGTTGCCAAGAGCACCTTGCCTGTCTTACGTTAGTCCCTTGTTATTTTTCTTCTCCATCTTCTTCGTCTGCGTCTTCGTTTCCGGGATGCCTTCTCCCCGGGAAATCACCCATGATAGCTGCGCCGCTAGCTTGCAGAAAATGCCAGGAGGTAGGAGGAAGGTGACCTAGATTATGAGAGGTCTAGACGGATAGGCAGACGAGTCTCTCCGGTACAGTCTTGGCAGGTAGTTGGACCGGTCGGTCAGCCGTGAGACGGGAGGGAAGTAAGGGTAGGCCAAGGGGAGTGAAGGGGACGGCCGGCATCTAGCAGTAGTGTACGTAGTGTAGCACAGATAGGAAGAGCCCACGGCAGAGGTTCACACTACGCACACTTCAATCGTACATGAGAATGCGGATGCGGATGGCGGATGTGAGGTATCATGTGGGTGTTCGGAAGCAATGGAAGCTGCGTGGAAGACGAAGATGGCAAGGCCTCGGAGATGGTGGGATGGACGAGATCGTTGAAGCATGTCACAAATCCAGCCCAGCGCGACGTCGTCAACTCGCCTCGCGTCCAAGGGCTGCATCGGTGTCACTCTACGTGGCAGATTCGGTAGACAGGCAAACACCGCTTCTGTCGCTTCAGCCTTGAGCCTTGCCCTTCAGACTGTGGGACGCGGCATTTCAGGTGGCCCCATCAAGCAGGCCAGTGGTCTGCGACAAAAAGATCTGATTCGGAGGTTCGCATGCTGTTTACTGGCCGCTGGGAGGGATGCGATGTGTTCGGTCAACGGTGCGGTGCGTGGCTCGATGCTTCTGAGGGTTACGAAGCGTGCAGGCGTCTCTCTCGGGTCTCTTGGTCTAGAGACGTCGACGACCGGCGGATATGTCCCATCAGAGGCAACACAGCGGCTTGGCAGAAACCAGTAAGCTTTCTGAGAGCAGAAGGTGGGCTCGGTGGGGAGCGTAGATGCCAGACGGTGCAAATGGGGGGGGTTTTGCCAAGTGATTAGAAGAACCGGTCATGGTTTATGGTGAGTCTTGGCAGAAGGGTTATTGGCTGGTGGACGGTGCCGGCTGGAGATGGGTTGCGATATCTGTATGTTCAGGTTGGAAAATGTACGGATGGATCCATGTGATGGAAATTGATTTGGCCGAAGTGGAAGACAGTGATTTGGTAGCGGCGCGCGGGGGTGGGACGGTGCCGGGCCTTTGCCCTGGACTTGACTGGCCCGGACTCTCAGTCTCACTGCTCCTCTCATACTCTCACTCACTCATTCTCACTTGCTCGGGACGTTTCACTGAGCAGGGGACGCAGTGCGCACGCCGCACACTCATAATTATTACGGGCGCCCATCTCACTCCACCGACACGCTATCAGTGGAGACCCGTCCCAAGCGGGGAAGTGAGCGACCCATGAGACCGGGAGTGAGAAGGGGCACGGCCGCGCGATGAGAAGTTGGATGGGGCGAGGAATGGTCCATGCGATATCCGTATGATAGATAATGTTTGTCTGTGAGCCAGCAAGATCCATCGAGGTGGAGTGATAGATACAAACACTGTTATTAGACTTTTGAGAGTTCAGAGTGAGGAGTAAGAATTTGAGATGAGCTAACCTGGTGTACAGTACTTCGTACCACCGTTTCGACGACGAGTCCTGAACACAAGTGGTGACAGAAGGGATGAACGGTACTCCACCACACCTTCCTTCCCCAAGAATGGAATGCGCGACCTGCCGCCTGCATGCTGCATGCCTTCCTCACCTTAAACAAGTGCCCGCCTACCTTTCTGCAGACCTCGATAGGTACCTACTCTGTATCTAGGTAGGTCGAGGTATACATGTATCCTTACCTGTACGTATCTTTGTACCTGCCTCCGAGTATCAGACTTACAGAGGATCGAACCCTGCTGCTTCTCTTCTCTTCTCTTCCTTTTCCTTACCCGATTTACTTCCAATTCGGCTTCAGAGAATCGCAGTCTCTGACACGCAGGACTTTTCAACTTTACGCGAACTTGTCTACTCGAGCCAAGGCCGTGGCTCCCTCCTGGAGCTACCGACCTGCAGCCAAGGTCTTCTGGAACAGGGCTGTGCGGCTTGGTGTCTCTTGGCCGTACCTCACGATCCAAGCCCATCCTGACGAGCTTCCTGTTTGGGAAGGACCAAGAACTGGGGCGTTATTGCTTGATTGATGGATCTCGCAGTCCGACCGTCACCATTCACTGCTATTCTCTGCATGCCTACCTAGTACGCTTCCATTCCCTGAGTCTCCGACTTCTAACAGCTCGTGACAGGCAAGGTATCAAAGGCAAAATCTCATCCAATCCTATTGGAACCAATCTCGACAGGAATCCTCAGATGTAACGGCTTGGCTGCCAGCCCGATGGGAGCTGCTAGGCTTCCTCGGTTCCCGGCCACCGGTCTCCAGCTTCTCTCCTGCCTCTTTGCGCTTCTTGGCCCAGCGCCTCGTGACCAGGGCTGCCCAGCATTTGCTGCCCTCTACCATGCCAGCGCGTCTCTACAAAGTGCGATTCCCTTGCGGTGTACGAAGAAGGATCTAAATCAGTATCAGACCCTCGATCATCTGCTGTGAGCTGACGGGAATCGTCACACCTCATCGCTGATTGACTTTCGGCGCGTCCATTGGCCTCGCAGGGGCGGGCGCCGCGGGACAGGGAGGCCGCCGCTAACTAGGCGAAGGAATCCTTCTAGAATGCCGCCAGGCCGCCCAACCACACCATCGAACCTTTGCGTCCTCGAGTTCCGTCTTGTGATGCGATACGCCTATTCGAAAAGCGAGGGATCCGTACAGCCAACCGTAATATCGTGAGGGGGAGCCACTCAGGAAACGAAGCGGACCACCCATCTCCCATCGCGTCACACACAAGACGCCCAATCTCCGGCCGCTGCCCGTCACCCTGCTCCAACTGCCACTTGGGGGCGCTTTTGACACCCTTCAAAGTTTGGATTGATTGCGCAAAACTCTGGCGATTCGACCCCTGGCCTACCTGTCTGGGGCGACTGACACGACTCGATTGTGCCGCGTTGTTTACCCCTAACCCACCGCCAAACTGGTCGAGCTACGCTATTTGGTGCTTGCCATTTGAAAGAAGGGCCTACAATTCTACGAATGCCCACGCAATGCTTCCTCCTCATCCGTCCACATCCCTGGGGGTCGCATCACCATGTGCTGCAATTGGTCTACGACACACATAACATTCCCCCCTCTGGCGGGAAATATGGGGAATAAAGTCTCGGCAAAGATAACAGTCTTTCATGGGCGATCCTACATGGTACATGATGTGCGTGTGTCATACGCATCTGCTAACAAAACAGAGACAGTGACAGCACCGCTGGCGAACCTGGCGCTCCCCGCCCACCACCACCATCCCTTGTCACGATATCTACCATCGATACCAGCGTCGGCTCTGCCGTCATTCGCTCTGTCACTCGGGTTTTGTCTTGATAGCCTCGTTGGTCGAAGGTTCGCAATGCGCCCACTTCGTTGCCACGATTCAGGACATCTGAACTTGACATGTCTCGATTCGGTCGAAATGGCCCATCTTTTCTCTCCCGTCGTGTCATCCGAGCACGCCAACCCACCCGCGACTGCACCTAATGTCATTGGCGTTCCGTGGCTTCGGATATCTGCCTCAATATGTCACTAAAGGTCGACCCAAACGACAATTGTCTTGGCTGGCACTTGCGCCCTCTTGAGGCCTTATCTGGCATACGTTACTCATGAGGCGCCCGGGGCGCATCCGGGGAGGGTGGCAAAGCTTATCAGCACCATTCCTCCCCCGTGGCGACGACACTGCGGCGGTTTATTTGGACAATCAATGGCAATCACGGTTAGGAACGGGCTATCTGTCGGCCATATTCTTTGAATGAGGCGTTTTCGATTGACGCGAGCCAAGACCTACTAATATACGCCAGATGCCAGACACCTGAGCTGGCCGAAGTCTCGTCTGTTGCGCACACGAACTTTTGAGTTCTCTCTGACCATCACGACCGCTGACGCCAAGAGTCTCAATCTACCCGGGCTAGCGACGCTTCGGGAAGGCACATTCTCTTGTCGCCCAACTTAAAATCACACAGCCATCACCCAACAACAATTATGGTTCGCCAAAAGCTCTGAAAAATCTGCAAAAGTGTGGTTTTTCGAGGCGTATCTACGATGAACACTCTGAGATGCTGCGAATCCTGCCCGATACCGCAGACTTCCAAGACATGTCGTTGGAGACCCCCTAAAATCCAAGAGTTTGGCATCTCATGGCATTTCATGGCATCTCAGGGCCCAAAGCTTGACCCAGAGCAAAGGCTTTCGATCGTCTTGGTGTGCAGCCTCGATTGGATGCGCCGAGCAAAGCCATGGAATCACGGTACCTTGGCCATACCATATTGACGGGTACTTTGCCCAGTCGCCCAGTCAGCTTGCGATTGGCGATCCAAGTGAGCTTTCAACAGCGACCATCTTCTTGGCTCACAACTAATTACCCAAGTTGGTGGTAGAGGACCTTCTGTAGCCTGTCACTGCTTTTCAAATTCGAGTTCGCCCAGAGACTGAGATGCGGGGGAGTTGTTGTGACTAATAGCGTGTCCAGGAACACACCACCGCGCAAGGAGAGAAAAAGCACGCCACGATTGTCAAACGTCCTTTTGGCTCCGGGGAAGTGGAATCGCACACGAGATGGAAACCGAATCGCCGGTCCGCATACCAATTAACCTCAGTTTCTTTTACGTACTTGACACTTACTCCCCAGATTTTCCCCTCGCCATCCACAAAACACAACTCTCTTCAGACGGGAGCGGGTCGCTGGTTGGCCTGCGCAGTAAAAACGTGTTCCAGTGTCCACTGTGGCAAGGAAGCAGCTTGGCGATGGATCACTGGAGCTCTGAGACTGCGCCTGTTCGGTGGAACCTCTCGAGCTTACTGCGACGTTGTCTCACGGAGCTTACGGGATGCATAGGTACTAGACCTTTGGCTTTACGCCTCATCCTGCAGTTTCGTGAAAGGCATCTCTGCGAGCAAACATTTCCTCGAGTCCCGTCTTGATCCAACCAACATGCTTCGGTCGACCTTTAGACCAGGCTACCTATAAATACGGCATGAGTCGAGTGTCGCCGAACCCGTGTCTTATGCTTGATCCACTTCCTCCGAGGGCCAAGCACGCCACATGCGTCTGTGTCTCTCATTTGATCCCATCTACGAACAAACCTGAGGACCCCAGATTTGGGGCTCATTTGAATCATTTGTTATTGGGCAGACTGCACCACAATCGTGCATTGAACCGAGGGCAGCCATTTGAACCATTGAGGCGCCAGCCGTTGGACCTTCCGCTTGTGTGACTTGGCGGCAATGGCTGGCCACCCCTTGAGCTTAATTGGGGGTTTGAACGGGTAGTTCGGCTGCGGCCTGAATCTGGTTTGCGGCTCCTTCGATGGATACGAACGTACCAACGAAGAAATTCCTGGAGATGAGGCTGTATCGAGAAGGCGAGCTGGATACTCGTCTGAAGGTATTTGATCATGGCGCAGGTGCCAAAGAACGAATGGTGATTTTAGTACTACCTTAACGCCAAGAACAATGTTCACAGCGTTCTCGCTATTCAGGAACAATCCTAAGATGAGCGGATGTTTGAACGCGTATGTTTTTCCTGGAATGTGATCAGGTGTGGGATAAACAGTCTTTCAGCATTCCCAAACTGTTTCTGCTCTGTATACCTTGAACCGAGCGCTCCTCCGAGGACTGTGTTATCAAGCAAATATTCAACGCGGACTAAGAACGTCCTGAACAGGACACGAGGAAGCCTAACGGTTGGACTGGGTTCATCATGGACCTTGCAAGACCCTGATCGGACTGTCTGTCACTACGTAGTGCCGTTAACAGATATGGACCTTTAGGATGCTGTGTCGAGCCGTAGCGCAGCCGGGATTGATGAGACTCCCGTAGCTCTGAACACGAGCAAGATGTATCTGTGCTGCGTTTACAAATCCAGGGTACACGCTGATTTTCCTACCATTTGCGGCTTTATCAAGGTGGAGATTGAATGCAATGATCCACGAGGAATAGGGGATGAGGTCCATGTCGTGCTGGATAATCAACCATCGTCACTTGATTCTCACGTTGCTGGACTTCCATGTCCGGGGAGTGTTCGCAGATCGGGCTCCTACCTAAGTTTCCCAATGTTCCTGATGCGGAATCCTGAGGGCTCGTCACTTTGGCATTGGGAAGGTGTGTTGAGAAGGGAGGATTGCCACGAATCAATGGGACAATCAACCGCATGGCAGGAGTGCGCGTTGGTGTAGGTCGGGAAATTGCAGTTCATCCATGCTCCTGCTCCAGTCTTGACGGAACCTACTATCAAAGCGGGCCGGTGCTTGCCCGGTATGACTTTGATGGCCGGAGTTAGGTGCTTGAGGCGCTTTTCTTGGGAAAGAGGTAGGATAAGGGGACGTCGCACGGAAGGAAAGACCGGCACATAGAAGCCGATGAGGATATGGGACCTTTTGGATGGGAAAGCGTCTCACTCGAATGCCACGGATTATTCAATTTCAATATCTAGTAGTGTCTCATGCACAATTCGGGTGAGTGTTTATTCTATGCTTTCAGCCTGAGGAAGGAAGCATCCTGAGAACACTACCAGACCGCCAGCGAGGCTCCATAGCCGATGAATCATCACCAGATCGTAACAACAAGTATCTGGGCCGTATGGTCGAGGGGTTAATCGGGCTGCAGAGGCCCCGGTTAGGCAGTGAAGACTCCTGTCTATTTCGGGATCCAAGTTCGATTCCTCGATCGGTCGGCTCATTGTTGTTTTTGCAATTTTGATTTTATGGCCGTTTTGTCTCTCCCACCCATACACGCGATCTCCCTGATGGGCATTGCAATATCAAATGCAGCCTCAACGGCAAACGAATTTCAAAATCCCCTTTCCTGCCACCAATATACCAACAGAATTCGAGGCAACCTTTACCCCTCCTACTGCGCGCCTACTGTTATCCAAGGGATGCAACACATCCATTGGGGCCCTTTGGGCCACGCCCTTCTCCTGTGATACGGGCATTCACAACGAACCCAGTGGCGCTGGTGCCCAGCAGCTGTGACGGCCGCGCCCTTCTTGGCGAAGCATGATTCGTGTATGGGCTAGCCTGTCCGGTGTGGTGGATATCCCAACACTACGAGTCTTCGTTGACTCCTGTTCATTCTCGGTGCGCATCATGTC
The DNA here is from genome assembly GCA_030869315.1 of Colletotrichum cuscutae. Taxonomy (NCBI): domain Eukaryota; kingdom Fungi; phylum Ascomycota; class Sordariomycetes; order Glomerellales; family Glomerellaceae; genus Colletotrichum; species Colletotrichum cuscutae. Next base: position 684,708 of record MPDP01000068.1, read on the forward strand.
CTCGTGTCAGTGTAGGTTGAGGACGTTCTAATATCACGTCTAGTCCCTTCCTATGAGCTCTTTGTATCCGCTTCGGGCTTGTCGTCAACGCCGGGTTGTCTCTTCGGCCACGGCCACCATCCTTCCAGCGGCATGTCGTCGTAAATCGCATTGAAATTCCTACAGGGAGCTAGGCGTTCAAAGTTGTAGATGTGCTGGCCTTGTTGGACGTTGGTCCACGCGAGGGCGGTGTAAGCTTGCTCAGGCCGAAGTTTGGCCATGTCAAACCGCGCAAGAGTCTGCAGGTCCCGAGCGCAAACCGTCATCTTGGCGGTCCAGTTTTGGTCGGGACCTAGATCGGAGAGGTAGTAATTGCGTGTGCAGGTCCAGCCAGCTTCTTTCATGACGGGCTCCTTGGCTTCATATTCAAAGTAACCGGCCTCTCGATGGATGTTGGCGACTGTCCAGTGGAAGCCCTCTCTCATGAGGCGGGGGAGATCTTTGGCTCTTACTCGAAATCTGGCTTCCCAGCTGATTCCTCTCCTGCTAACATTGGCACCTGCTCCGATAGGGACAGGGGAGTAGATGATGCTGAGGTTCTTGGGCACGCATTCCCACTCTTTCGAGTCGAAGTTTTGGAACTGTCGGTCTTGCTGCTGCTGAACCGTATCGTAAGAAGGAGGCTGGTCGGTGGCGTGACTGGCGTCTGCTGAAGTGCAGGGACGAGACATGTTGACAAAGTCTTTCCTCTAATCTTGGCCTCTAGGTCGTACTCTCAGATTGTGCTTTGAGGTCGGGGTCGATGCAGGGACAAGCTGGGCTACTGCTGCAACTATGATGTATTGCTGGGTGGTATATTGGCAAGAGTGAAGAATGAGATGGGTGTAAGTCAATGCATGAAGGGGCTGCTTCCATTTTATACGAAGATAGGGACAGGGTAGGCCCAACGGAGAAAGGATGCACGGTGCAATGAGGCTGTGTGGTCCCTTACCTTGATAGAACGGAAGGTGTAGATGCAGACGGTCCTGTACCTTTGCGGCTCTGAAAGGCCATCAGGGAGTGGACTGAAGGTGCCGAGGAGACGAATGCTCAGGCCAGAAAGGGGTTATATAGACACCATCCCCCGTTCTCCCATTCCTCTTCTTCTTCTTCTTCTTCTCTTCTTTAAGCATTTACATTACACACTCGCTGCTTTTTTGGTTATATTAATCGTTACCATCAATAACTAACAACACTCGCTACTAACATTCGTTCTATAAACATTTACTATCGCCATCTCCGCTATCTACGCCATCTCCGACATCTCTTACCATCCCCCATCATTTACCATGGAGTAGGTTCTCATCTCTTCCCCCGTTGCCTTTCTCCCTTGTCTTTTGAGTATTCCATTTGGTACTGACGCTTATTCCTAGACAAATTTTGGAGATTATTCGCCTCAATATAAACATAGCGAGGAGCCCTTCCCGGGCCGAAGCCGAGGCAGTCCGAGCGGTCGTCCGGGCCGAAGAAGGAGGGAACCCGGCCTCTATCCAACCGGGCCAGTCCCCCTCGCCGGCCCAACAGTAAGTATTGCCTAGTGCCCTGCACACCTTCGGCTCCAAACTGACAATTACAACTTAGGCACGGATCGAGTGCAGTGGGCGGGGCGGCGGCGGGGGGGAGCCAAACTGGCTCGGGGGGGCTGGGGGAACTTCTGGCCTGGGCGGCTCGCAAGGTCTAGGAGGGCCTCGAGCTGAGGGCCTCGGTCCCGGTGGGGGGCTTCAATATAAATATCCGTCTTGGAACCAGCGTTTTGGGGGCCTTTATCATTATTTACCTTCTTTTCACGGCCCGAGCATACTTACTTAGCATGCCTAGAGCGTAAGCATACTTAGCACAATTGGACGCTCGTTTTTTTGGCATTCGCGGGTTTCTCTGACCACCCTGTTTCCAGCTCCTGGCTTGGAGTCAATGCAATTGTGGTGATGGGTATTATTTGAACTGCCAAGTGAATCTGCTTCATTAATCGAGTCATTCCTTATTCACAAGTCTATTCAGTGATGGGAGTGACGCCCTTCTTGAGGATAATGTTGCCGTACTTCCTGGTCTCCCCTGTCGCCACAATGGCAAACGCCTTCTTGGACCGCTCGTAAAACGCAAACCTCTCCAGCTTCTCAATCTCACCGTCGTACTTGAGCGACGACCTAAAGTCGGACTCAACGCTCGCGTCAAAGGTGTCGCCCTTGACGACCTCCATCATGATGACGGGCACGACGCCGTAGTTGTCCAGCTCGAGGAGTGGGGAGATGCCGGCCAGCAGGCGTGAGACGGTGATGCCTTGACTCGTCGTCAGAATCCTTACAATTGACGTAGGTTTGAAGTGATTCAAATGGATCATGGAGACTTACCGTCGGCCCTGAGGACGGGGATGTGAGGCGGGCAGATGGAGTGGGAGGGGAAGTGGGCGTCGGCGAGGACGATTTCGTCGCCGTGGCCCATCTCGGCTAGGACCTTGAGGAGGTCGGGGGAGATGACGGGAGAGATTCCTTTAAGAGGCATTTTTGCTGATTCGGAGGATTTTGGGAGAGTGATGAAAATATGAGGCAAGGTTTGAGGACTGTCAAGAGTTTTGGTCTTGACGTCCGTGTGTGAGTGAGGTGTCTTGATGTCGTTGGCGGTGTGGTGAAGGTCCCCACGCCCGTTTCGGAAAGGTGGGGCCGGCGAAGCCCCCTACGCGTACTGAATTTCAATGAAGCAAATTTGATGAGTTGACCCTAAACGGCCTTTTCACTGTGCAGTAATCATTTTCATTCAGTAGTCTCTGAACGATGGGTCACTGCATGATGACATGGGAGCTTTTTGAGGCTCGGATGATTTAGACAATGATTTGACATGATTGACAATGATTTGTCCCATTCTATTTGACCGTGATGTCTATTAAATTTACCCAATAATGAACCATCCCATTGATGAGATCTACTCCGGCCCTAGATGAGAGAGAAGAAAGTTGATGCATTGGCTGAGATGCATACGATTGACAAAATACACAGGGGGACCACCTATTGCTTTATCCCGAGATCTATCCGCGAGAGTGGTGCAATCTAAGATGCTGCAGCTGCGTACGATATATCTAGTGTAACGTGATATAAGAGAGAGAGAGAGAGAGATGCGTGAGATAGTGAGATATTGTGAGAGATAGATGATGAAAGTTCGAGAGCCAAAGAGGAGGCGGAGTGGGTTTACTCGGCCTTCTTGGAGGTCTTGGTTCGGAGCTTCATGAGGAGGTACACCAGGGCATACGAGCTGATAGCGAAGATGACAACAATGGCTGCATCGCGCCAGCCGTAGTAGTACTCCATCAGGTTGATCGTCCTCAAGTAATCGCTGCCGTCGCGGTACTGGCACACTCTGCAGCCGGACGTGGCTTCCGGGTTGATGAGGTTGCTGCTGGAGCCCATGCCCTGCATGTAGTCTGCCAGGTACTCAGCGCACGTCGTGCCGTTGACCGGGTCAAAGAGGGCAAACTCCTTTCTCTTGCAGTCGACCTTTGTGCCCCAAATGTCGAAGACGAGCATGCTGCCCATGAGGTAGTTGAACGGGTTGAGCCAGTACATCCAGTACTTCCAGAAGGTCTGGAGCTGGGAGTAGGGCACGAGGACACCGCAGAAGGAGACGAGGATACCGATGATGAGCGGGTTGACGAGGGAGGCGAAGACGGCGTTGGGGGCGTAGGCGGCGATGAATTGGCCGATACCCGTGTAGACGAACTCGTACATGAGCATGACGAAGAAGGTGGAGCCGGCGCGGGATGAGTCGCCGGGGAAGCCGACGGTGTAGTACCAGCAGACGAAATAGAGGACGGCGCAGATGATGAGGTAGGGGACCTCAGAGACGATGGAGCCGGTGACGAAGGCGATCCAGGAGTACATCTTGGACTTCTTCTCGCGGGTCTCGAAAATGTCGCGGCGGTCGATGAAGAGGGGCTGGACCTGGGCGAGCACACCGGGGGCGACGAAGATGAAGTTGAAGATTGTGAAGAGACGCATCTGGATGTCGCCAACCGAGTCGCCGATCATCCAGAAGGAGAAGCCGTTGAAGAGGGCGGAGAAGATGTGCAGCGCGAACTTGTTGTTGATGTAGTCGACGTTGCGGTACAGGGAGACGTTCATGCGGTGGGTGACGATCTTGATCTGGTCCCAGATGGCGAGCGCGAACTCGTGGCCGTCGTCGACGGTGCCAGGGGGTTTGGAAGCGGCGTCCTGGATCATGTGGTCAAGTTCCTTTGTGACATTCTCGTGCTCGGGCGAGGCGAGCCAGACTTCATTCCAGTCCTTGCCCTTGGAGAGGTGGCCCGAGACGACGTCAATCATGTGCTCGGCTGGGTTGGCTTCCTCGGGGCAGGGGGCACCATAGCGGCCAAAGTAGTCGCGGATGGTCTTTGCGTTGTCGCCAATGTCGCCAAAGTAGACAGTCTTGCCGCCCTTTGCGAGCAGAAGAAGGGTGTCGAACTGGGAGAAGAGCTGGGCGGATGGCTGGTGGATGGTGACGAGGACAGCTTGGCCTACATCGGCGAGCTTGCGGAGGAAGCGGACGGTGTTGAAGGCGGACTGGCCGTCCAATCCGGAAGTGGGCTCGTCGAGGAAGATGAGAATGCTGGGCTTCGAGACGAGTTCGACGCCAATAGTGACGCGCTTTCGCTGTTCGACGGACAGGCCGTTTCCAGTGGTTCCGATGAGGGTGTCTGCGAGGTCGTGAAGTTCCAAGAGGTTGATGATGGTGTCGACGTAGGCGAGCTTCTCGGCGCGCGGAGTGTCGCGGCTTTGTCTGAGCAGGGCAGAGAACTCCAAGGCCTCACGGACAGTGGCGTAAGCCTCGTGGACGTCGAGCTGCTCGCAGTATCCAGCAGAGCGCTGGAAGGACATGGGAAGTTCGCGACCATCGACCATGATGGATCCGTGGATGGTACCGTCAGTCTTGCGCTGGGCCAGGACATCGAGAAGCGTCGTCTTTCCGGCACCGGAGGAGCCCATCAAAGCGCCGAGCATACCGGGCTTGACCCATCCCTGGACATTGTCCAAAAGAACGCGGTCTCCAGAGGGGGTCTTGACGGTGTAGGTAAGGTTCTTCCAGGTGAAGATGGAGGTGTTACGGACGAGGTTGTCGTCATTGCTGCTGCTGTCCTGCTTCTCGTTGTCGCTCTTGCCGTTCCCAGCGGCAGTCTCCTCGGATGACTGGGCTTCCTCGTCGTCGCGGATGGCCTTGGTGATGTGGGCGTTCTCTCGAGGGATTAGCAGAGATGCTCCGCCCTCGGCGGAAGAGCGCCATCTCGAGGTGGAGATGATGGTGAGGACGACAAAGAGAACCCACCAGGCCCAGACGATGCCGAAGTTTCTCCAGACGTGGCTGTGGCTGTAGGACAGGGCAGAAAGGTACTGGTCGCCGGTGAGGGTGGTTGAACCCTGAATGGCGCCGGCAACACCGGCACACGACTGATGAGCAGAGTCGGTATATCCTGGGCCGTTCGGAACCAGGTTGGGTCCGACACAGGGAATCAATTGTCCGTAGAACTCGGTCGACATGAGGGAATCGAAGGCGTATGCCAGAGGGTTGATCCAGAAGATCCAGACGAACCACGGATGCATCTGGGACTTCTGAATCATGTAACCACAGTACATGATCAACGCAGTGACCATGAAACCTGAGGCCTTTGACGCGCCATCGAAGGTCGTGAAGCCGGCACCGATGGAGCGGAACATGGCAGTCATACACTAAGTTGAGTCAGTCAGAAGTTTAAGAGAAAAAAGGAAGAACGGGGCGCTTCATACCATGGTGGTTGCCACAACGACAACCCAGAAGGTGAAGAACGCCGCAGCCGACGTCTTCAGTCCGACCATAAAATAGAGCACGATGGAGAAGACCGAAATTTGGAACAGGATAACCGGGATATCAGCGGCAATCTGCGCAATACAGAAAGCGGCAGGGTGGTAGTATGCGAAGGACTTATGCTTGATCAAGACAGGACGACCGGTGAAGGAGTTGGTGACTTCGGACATGGACAGCAGACTGTTGAAAAGGAGAGCGAAGAAGAGGGCACCGCCCTTGAGGAAGAGACCGCCAGATGTGTTGGGAGCCTGGTAGAAGAGGGAACCGGCGATGAGAGCTTGAGCCAAGGTGGACACCTGCGTGATGATGAAAGTCGCTTTGTCACCCCATAGAATTTGATATTGTCTGGTGATGCAGGCCCTGACCTGGGTATAGAAACTTGTCGTGAGAGCGCTGTTGGCCGGAATCTGCTTGTGCTTCTCGCCTGCGACACCTTGTTGGAATAGTCTCGTCTTCTCCTTGGTCTCCTCCAGGGTTGGGAAGTCGTATTCGGCAATCATCCGGGGATAGATGTCTGACTTTTCGTACGCGGTTCTCAGAGCTTCAGCTGTGCGAGGGAAGGTCTTTTCCTTTCCTGGTTGGATTGCTCTTTCCGTAGGAACGGTGACACCGGTGAGGAAATCAGCGACGTTGGCGCCGTCGGAGCAGATGAAACCAAGCTGCTCCATGAAGGGTCTGGCCTCCTTCATGGGCCCGTAGTACATCTCCTTGCCGTTGTCGAGGACGAGAACCTTGTCGAAGAGGTTGTAGATGCCGTTGCCTGCTTGGTAAAGGGTGACGATGGATGCGAGACCGAGGACGTCGGTCATGGCACGGACCGCCTTGGTATATTCGAGGGCCCTAGGAAGATGGTCAGCGTACATGATCGTTGCTCTCTCGAAACCTACCTCTGAAGAATCTTGTATACGAGAGAGTTTGGTAGAGACTTACGTGCTGGCGTCCAAGCCACGGGTACTGTTATCCCAGCAGAAGACTGATCCTCTCGTCGCCATACACTCAATGATGGACACACGCTTCCGCTCTCCTCCGGACACACCTGTGAAGAGTCAGTCGAGGTTACCTCAAGTTGTCAATAGTTTGAGCTACTCACCTCGCACGAATTCGTTTCCGACCTTGGTGTCGAATGTGTGCTGGATTCCCATAGACTCCAGCAGGAAATCTCGGTTCTCCTGACGCAGCTCCTCGTTGGAGGCAACCCCTTCGGGAAGGTTGAAAGGGATCTTGAGGCGAGTTGCAAAGTCCATGGTCTGGCCCACGGTCAGGGTTGGGAAGAAGAGTTCCTCCTCAGTGTTCATGACGATTTGTCCCCTATATTGCTGTGCTTCCTCTGCGGGCATGGAGCCGTAGTGGACATCGCCAGTGACTGAAGTGTATCCTCGGCGGTGGTTCGCCAACATGTTGAGCAACGTCGTGCATCCTGATCCTGGGCGGCCGAGGACCAGGAGCATCTCGCCGGGCTTGACACAGCCGTGTGTGTTATCCAAAATGGTCTTCAGAGGAGGCTTGTGGCGAGACTCCTTGACGAGTTTGGGAATGTTGAACTGGGAAATGACGTTCTCGTGAAGCGACGCATCGGCGCTGACGGCCTGGACCGTGAGGTTCTTCCATGTCACGCCCAGCTCGCGGGCGGGGAATCCTGAGCGTTCATCTCTTTGTCGAACTGCTTCGACCTTGTGTTTGAGGGCCCAGGTGGTACCGTCGGAGATGTTGCTAAGTTCGAGAGACTGCTCGTAGTTTGAGCCGCCTCCCAGCGTGCCATCGGACTCCATGATGCCTGCCACGTGTTGACGAAGAGCCTTGATGGTATCTCTTTTTGGTGTCAGGTGTGAAAGGTCACCATTAAGGAGAGAAGACAGTGACAAGAAGAAGAAGGTTGTGACAGAAGCTTATAGTGAGTATGTATATCCAGGATGCCGGGCCACTTATTTGTTGTCGACTTGCTTTTGTTATCCCCATTTGCCCCTTAGCTCCGGCCGGACTTGAAAGTCAAGTCGGTTTCGGCTTCAAGGGGACTGACTGGATGCCGATTCATTACGACCTGAGATCTCTGTGCAACCCCCTTGATCGTATAATACGGACCCGCCATCGGGCCCTGCGGAGAGATGGTGGTAGACAGACAGGTCATAGTGGCCATTGGTCATTGGCAACAAGGCGTCTTAGGCGTCCCAGGTATCCCATCATCCCGTCCATGATGACGAGATGTGCGGATGAAAAAGCTTCTGGAACCCCATGCTATAGTCCGAAAGTGCGCGCAGTCTGCGTGGTAACACGGTCTCTGGGTGCTTGGCCCGCTGAATAATGAGGTTTTCGTCCCACCTGTGACTTGATAAGAGGATGAAAAAACAAAATTGTTTGTTGGACGAACCCTGCAATTCATGTCAAGACTGGGTCCATCCCTAGAATAGTCTCCGAGAGCCTCATAATCTGGTGTCTAAGGTCGGACCAAACGTGTCACTGATTAGATCTTGACCGCTGACTCAGCGGCGAGTTCGTCAAAAGCGAAATGTCCTTGGAGACAATGGGGGTGCCACGGTGCAAGCTTGGACCGGTGGATGGTGTCAAATCCCCGACGTGGTCGGCGCGGCGTGTGTCGAAGCGCCGGGCACGGGCGTTAGCGTTGGAGATGACGGTGGAGTCGCCTGAAGTTTTGGGTCAAGGTTTGATGTTCAGAACCAATCAAGCACGGGGAAACATTTAAGGTTTATCCGCTTTTTATCTTCGCCGCTTAGTCATGAAGGGCAAGATACCGCTGAGTCAGCGGGGATTCCGATACATCAACCAAAGGCGGGAACGACAGCCCAGTGTTAGCCAATTCCTCCATCATTTTGGCGTGAGAGACGCATACGCTGCCAAATCGGCTATCTTCCCGACGCGGCTGATTCTGTTTTCCTTTCAATTGTTCTATTTCCTCCTTGGAAAGAGCTGCGTGCCGCGTTGAGCGGCGGCCTCTCGTCGAATCAGAGGCCAACATGAGGAAGAGAGCGTGTGATTCCTGTCACAGGCGAAAGGTATGATACCCGGCCCGTCTTCAGGTTGAGTTGGAGAAGAGTTGTTGTCTTACACCGCATACATAATGCTGATCTTTTGTGTTTTTCTCCAACTTTGATAGATTCAGTGTGATGGCGCAGTCCCACAATGCAACTGGTGTAAGCACCATGGAATGGCTTGCACGTTCAACCGGGCCACCAAGGCGAAGAAGCGTGTGGCTACAGCGAGGTGAGAGAAAGAGAGAGTCTCCGCCCCTCCGATCCCCCGTCTCCGTTCCCGTGGATCACCCCTGAGAGGTACCCACCCGTTCGGGAAAGTTGAGTAATGTGTGCAATGGGAAAGCAGCCAGGACTGACAAAAAGATTTACGACCTGTGCAGGGCGGGATCAGAAAAAGACCTAGTTGAACGCCTCAACCGTATTGAGAAGGCCTTGGAGGCGGCTCGGCGGAACCAAGATGCAGGGGTGGAGGGGGGAGGGCCGCGGGACGAATCCACTGCCTCCCCATCGTCATCCTCGGCGCCCATGTCAACTGTTGGCCCGGATCCGCCGGCCGCCGACGGTAATCCGGACACAACTCAAGGCCGATCTTATGACTCATCAGCCCAGGCTGCTTCCGGTGCAACCGTGGGGAAGCTGCACTTTGCCGGTTACTATCTGGGCGATGTCAGCTCCTACAATGGCATCCCTTTCTTTTCTGCCGACGGCCAAGAGTGGATTCGCTCTCGGGCTGGAGAGGATGCCTCGTTCCAAACCCTATTTGGAATGGGTCCTCTATGGCAGACACAACACCCAGTCCCAATCTTCATAGACTTCCCAGAAGGGAACGCTAGTGGAGAGCTGCCCGATAGGACAGTTGTTGAAGAGTATCTCGCTCTCTTCCGAGCATCCCAGTTCGGCTTATCGTTTCCAGTAATCGACTTCGTCCTCTTCCAAGAGACAATCGAGCTGGCCTATGAGCAAGCTGACGGTAGCCCATCTCTCGAGTCCGTGACGGCAAAGGCATGTGTCTTTGCCTTCTTCGCCGTAGTTTCCCTCTTTCAGGGAGAATGGAACTCCACACCCGAGATTGATGGTGAGGCATGTGCCGGCGCCGCCCAGAGACTGGTAGCAGTCATTCTGCAGGGTACCAACATCACTGCTCTCGAGACGGTCTTCATGCTGGTCAGCACTATGTTTCGTCGCAACTGCAACTCAGAACCTTGCTGACATTTCTTATCATAGGGCATGTACCACCTCTTCTGCGGCCATCTGCAACAAGGTGCCATGTTCCAGTCCGCCACATGTCGAGTGTTATTCATGCTTGGCGGACACCTCGAGCCCGGATCAAGCCGTCCAACTCCATGCGAGACGCCCCAAGCCGAGGACGACCACACTTCACGAGTGAGGAATCAATTACGCAGACTTTTCTGGTTGTCCTTCAAGCTCGATAAGGATATATCCCTCCGAACAGGGCAACCTCCCAGCATCCATGATGAACATTGCGACCTGACTTTGCCAAAGATGGATTGGTGGATCCGGAGTATAGATGACCTCACGGGCGGCTCACCGTCCTTTCTCGACGAGGCAACAATCACGTCGGCTCTCGCACCCGACTCCCTGCAGTTGACGATTATCAAATCTCAGATCTCAACGAGATTGTACTCGCAGTCGGCCCTAAAGAAGGGCGACGCAGAACTGCTTAGGGATATCCGCGAACTCGATGATGAGCTGGAACGATGGCGGACGTCGGTTCCACTGTCCTATAGGCCGACGTTGACCTTCCCTCGGGGCACGGCGGTCGTGAGGAAGGGACGGCTAGGTATGGAGGAGATAATTCTGCACTTCGAGTATCATTACTTGATGGCAATGATACACCGAGCAAGTGGGAGATGTCGCTGTTGGGCAAGCGGCGAAGGCAGTGGGTTGGAGGGCGTCAGTTCGAGTCAGGCCCTCTCCGTACAGGCCAGCCGATCTACTCTCTACTTCCTCAAAGCAGCCATCCATGGCGTGGAACAAGTGGCATTCTGGTGAGTTGTCTACCCTGGACTGAAGCCTGAAGGCTCCCGTGGAAAGTCCAACCTTGCTTGCTAACGCCGGACGCGCCCAGGATGGTGGTATTCTACCCCATGTCAGCAATCCTCACAATATTTTGCAACCTCCTCCTGCAACCCCTGAATCCCCAATCCGAAGAAGACATCGAGCTCCTCAACTCGGTTCCGAAACTCGTCGAGAGCATGCGGAATCGCCACCTGACGCCGAACGAGGTCGCCCACGTCAAGATCGTGGACGATTTCGTCGCGGAGCTCACGCGGCTGGGGAAGCGCGCGATTGCTAAAGCGCGGAGGGAACAAGAATTGGCTTGAATGAGAGAAAGGGAAAGAAAACAGACACGAATTGTATGTGATTGGAACTTGGGATTCTATAGCGGGCGCTTCGGTTTTGGGAGTAATATCGAGCTGCCGAGGCTTCTACAGCTACTGGCTTCTGGGATCGGGCCGGTCGGTCATAGATGGGGAGACCATAGATTTACGTGTACGAACATTAAAATGTATTATCAAAGTCATGTACCACTATCATACCATGTGAATGAATAATGCTCGATCTCTGTTAGTAGATGATACCCTTGTCCTGCGGCTGTACCACGTGCTCGCACATTCAATTCTACAAGCAAGGTATTCTTAGCAAGGTAAGGTAATCAACGTATCTGAATCGAAGACGTAGCCCAGGCTCGAGGTTTCCTGCACCTAGAACTTAGCAAGTTTACCCGTGCGGAGAACTTCAATTATGGTAGGATTTCTTGAGCCATGGATGTTTGATCACTGCGATGTCTATGAAGCTGGAGCACGCTTGCTTCCGGAATTCATACTCCTCTGATGATAGGACTTTGTAATTATAGACATCGTCAGGGCAACCTTTTGATCTATACGAAACTCAGTAACCTTTTCACTGGTAGTGCGTCGGCTTTTGGAAGGAACGAGAAATGGATGGAGCCCATCGATTCCCTCCTAGTGAAAAATAGGTGCAGTGGGTGGAAGTGATGCTCTTGCCAACTTCCAAATTCACCTTTACTACCGCCAACACATTTATTGCATCGAACCCCCCCCCCCTTTTGAGACTGTAGAGGTGTGAGTCTCAAACCTATTACTGGATGATGATTCGAGAGCGGCAAATTTGACTTCCTTAGAAGCTCATACTGCTGGTCTTCATCAGTTTAGAATTTCAATCAAGTACTAAACCACCAAACAACAACTAAACGAGATGTTGGAACAAGAATGAAGAGTTGTTGTACTTCAACTGAATTAGTGTCAAAAGTTTATCAACACTCTCAACGAAGAGAAACCATGGGACTTATAATCTTATTCGGCTCGGAATCAAGGACCTGAGCTGAGAGAGGCGAGTGCTAACTATATGTCAGCCATTGCCAGTGATCCCACCTCGAAAATTCCTTTCTGTCCGCATTTCTAACTTAGCGGTGTTACTGACAGCATACAAGCAGTGTTTTATATACTGTCCGTTGAGAGCACGACTCGTGTCTCCGGGCGGCACGGGGCAAATACGTGTATTTGAAGTTTAAACCTCCGCGGGATGGCGTGGCCTACCGGCCGCCCGCCGCAATGGCCATGCTCGAAATGAATGCATAGAGAAACCCAATCAATTCCGTCCCGGTATGTGGGAGAATAATTGAACGGAAAGGGGCGCTATACAGGCTTCTCAGGTCTTGGCGGCCGGGCTTTTGATGATTAGAGTACTTGATATGCTGGGATGAACTGGCTGCTGACCTTTCAATCGCTATTCATAAGTTGACGGAGTTTTGAGTGTTTTCGATCCCCAAATGCAGCCTTCGTAGTTGTGAGTTATTCGTTGAGAACGTCTTTGGGATGCATTTGCCGATATATCCATGAAAATTGTCGGCTTCGGGCTTCTTCGATACTATCGCTTGCTACTAGCTTCAAAATAAGTATCAATTGAAACTACTTCAGAGTGATTCGGGGGATTGTGATATGAAGTTAAGTTGTGGTGACGTTACCGAACCTTTCGAACCCGATAATGAAGCATTTGAAACTAACATGTACCACTCGGTGTGCGCCACTTACTGCGTAATTATGGCATGTCCGAGAAGACACGATCCAAATGGTAGATTAAGGAGGTTTTCGTTTTTTCAGGTGCTACGCATTCAAGATGCCGACGTCGCACAGATCGGTAGTACCGCCACCATGTTTAAATGCCAAGAAGTCTGCAAACTCTAATCTGTGGGATTCGCGGTGCAGAATGCATAATAGTCGTAAGAAAGCTCAGGGGTCCCGACTGAAGCTTTTCAACTCCCGGTGAAGTGGGAGGCAGCACTATGGCTTCTGTTTCTGTATATATCATGCCTCTGATCGTCCACTGCAGAACCTCCTGCACCACATCATTCATCAGTCACTCAACATTCTCTTGACTATAGCCGTACATTCGGCAAAGATTCTGTCATTCGTTCAAAAGTCGAATCTTATAAGCTTGTCTGAAAGAAAAAGGAGGCTGTATCACGATGTATATCAATACTCTTCTTGCTTCCTCCGCTCTGCTGGGCCTGGCATCTGCCGGATACACTACAAAACACCTCACTGGATCATCAAACAACACCATCCAGGTCCTCGTCGAGGGAGATGGCCCGTCACTGCTTGTCTGGCCTTCTTATGCCCGGGACAGCATCGACGATTTTCACGAGTTTTCGACCGCCCTCGCTGACGCGGGCTACCGCGTCTTGCGTCCTCAACCCCGAGGCATGGGCGAATTTACCGGCCCCATCGTTACCACTTGGGCCGAGGTAGGCGCTGACCTCGTCTCGGTCATTGATACCTTTGGCAACGGAAAGGCTGTGGTACTCGGCCATGCCGCCGGACAACGTATGGCGAAGAACATGGCCGCCGCCTACCCGGAAAAGGTGCCTTCGATCGTCTTGGCGTGCATCAACACCGGCATCAACACCAATGCCACCATCGCAGCTACGGCCAACATTGCGAGCAACTATACGTACTCCGTAGAGGAACGTTTGGCTGCTTTGGAGCTGGGTTACTTTGCTCCCGGACACAATGCCTTCCTATGGTTGACGGGTTGTTTCCCTGAGGCTATGGGCTCCGTGACTGGCGCTCCTACGAGCACCACAATCGGCAGCAACACTACTCAGATCTTGGACGTCATCGCAACATTGGACCCGTGGAGGAGGGAGGACCAGTGGAACTACACGACTGGGCTGGTGGGCAGCCGGTCCACTGTTGTCTTTCTTGAAGATGCTTCTCACGCGCTGTTCCCTGAGAACTTGCAGGGCGTCGTGGATGTTATGGTGCTTTGGTTGGACACCCAGACTTCATCTTGGAAACAAGTCCTTACATGTTCAGACCCATTTTGATCAATGAAATGAAGCAGGAAATACTATTTTGAGTCCAGCCACAAAATACCACAATTGTTGCTTCCCAAGAAACTTATTGGCCTGAGTTCCATCTAGAGGTTCAAACTTCCCAGTCGAACGATGAAGTTCCAAGACATTGAACAGAGAGTACTAAGTAACAAACGAATGTGAAGATCATGTTCATGAAAATGCCATTCGACTCCAGGGAAATCCCCAAGCTGCCCTTCAATATCCAACTATAGCGGGAAGCTGCCCATTCCAGTTTCCGGCCCGGCCCCGGCCCCGGCCCCATCGGCCCTGGCAAACTATCCGGCACTTCCTCCGACATGTGGCTGATGGAAGCAAGAGGACATTGGAGCCGAGCCAACCACGGAGCAGCCCACACAGTCCCAGAGTTCATCGAATCATCGTCCTGCAAACCCGCTCGGTGGAAGTAGGCCACGCAACTGAGAGAAGCGCCACACAATTCCTGCCCTCCTTCTCTCTTCAACCACGAGCAAATCTTCTGCCCAATAGACATCCGGAGAGATCGTGCTTCTCCTTAGACATGCAGGACCCCCATACTCCCAGTCTTTCCGACTTCCAAGTAGCGCCACGTGCTATGGCGCAGAAAGGAGTGCAATACTAACCCTCTATCCTGGATCGAACACCCCTCACTCGTTAGGAGAACAGGACATCCAGTTTCCTCGCCCGCTGGTCTCGCACAGTTGGAGAAACAACACCAACGGCCGGGATCCGGCAGCCATGTGGGGTGGTGCAGAAGCAAACGCACGTCTTGGCCGCCCGTCTACCAGGCATTCACATAACATGAAGTCCACATAGTCAGCACAAGTCAGTACGCCAGAGCCCTCCCACCTGCTCGCAAATCGAGCCCGAGTTTGCATTCATCACATGACGCCCCAAATGCGTGTCCAGCCTCAGGTCAAGCTCTGGGAGGTTAGACCGGCGCGGCTGGTTGGCTTGGGTACTTCTGTTCGCATGCACTGGTGTCACCGACTGTTGTGCCGTCTAATGCTGAACTGAGATATGACAAAAACGGACGGCCGGTGTGCACGGCGTGCGACGACTTCCCAAGGATCATTTGCTCTTCATAGGACGCGGAGCAAACGAACCCATCAGGTCGGATTGACAGTTGATCCTCGATCCCAAAAGCATCTCTGCGACCCATGACACTGTCCGCACATCTGGGCGTTAATCCAATCTTAGACACCGCGTAAGCACTCAGCCCTACCCAGAGAGTCTGCATCGATTGCAATTTGAACCCAAGAAGCGAGGAAGGGTGAGCGAGAGATGTGACTTGACCGTCTTCCCTCATCTCTCTTCCCCTCACCCTTTACTCCAAAAGGGTAGAACCCTCACAGTCACGCTACTCGGTTTCGAAAACGAAAACTCGCAGGCTAAATACCGCTTCCGGTATTTGCACCGCGTTCTGGGGTTGCAGCGCGTGGCCGGCACGCATGGCCTCATGTGATGGAGGGTGCGCCAAAATCAGACGAAAGGACGTCTGCGCCTCTGCGCCTCTAAAGGGCTTGCAGGCCCAGATCGGTAACCACTCGTAGATGCAGATATCTCGCCCCAGTCTGCCGCAACGTTTCGGCGTTGGAAGCAAACAGCAGCTGGCTACCTAAGGTGACACCATACCTACCTTTACAATTTTTAGGCTCAGGCGCCTGCGTTGTTACTGTAGCTGTTAAGTAGCTTCGCTCGCCTCTGTGCCGCCCCCGGTCCCCTGGATCTGCGGAGGGGCAATCAGGCTGAAAAGAACCCTGTACCAAGGTCGAAATGTACCCTGCGGCTCCCTGTTCTCCAACGTTGGTTGGCGGACAATCATGAAAGTGGTGTTTGGCATTGGTCGAGCCACGTCGACTCACCTGAAGGAGTTGCTGGTCCTGTGGACGAGCGGATGCATACATGAGCTGCATTAGCTTGCTCGACGATGTGGATGTTGGGCTCCGCCAGAAACGCTAGTGCAGAGCGCTGATGAACAGTCCATGATGCGGAATCTACTCGTTTTTGTTCTGCGGGTGCAACCGAGTCTAAGTCAGAAGAAACGATCGTGGTATGTTCAACTGCTAATGTGACTCCTTTTGTTGGCTGGTCGTAATCCTTTGGACCGGTGTTCAACCCCATTTATCAAATCATATGTTGCCTTCTTGAACGACCGTCTTGCCGCGAAGCTATCAAAACAAGGGCCCCGGAAAAGGTCATGAACTGGGGTCTCCCCAGACTTGTCCGTCTCCGTCTCCGTCCCCAAATCACCGGGCCGACTCTCGTACGAATGAAGTCACTCCCATTCAGCCAAACACAAGGCCAAACTTCATGCTTGCCGCAACTTGCCTCCACAAGTCTGGACAGGCCTCAGAACCCACTTGCTCCTTGCCGTATGCTCGCATGTCTATCCTTCTCCACACGTCCATGACAACAGCCCACGGCTTTTCCGTGTCGACCACACCTTTCTTGCTGCCAAAGGCAGTGAACGCCTGACGCACCAAGCCTCGGTCCCTGCTGCATATGGCATGACGAGCAGAGAAGAAGAGCGGCCACAACATGGAAAGTCCTGCTCCGCCATGAGACACTGACGCCGCACAGTGCCACAAAGCGGCCTGACTGTGTTTCTGTACGAGGCGATGTGATGAAGGGTACTCCGAAACGTTGCTGTAAAGAAAGGCCAGGGCGCTCTGTCTGTATGCGAGTGCCGTGCTTGTGATCCACCGGATGTTGGCAAGCTCGACTTCTGATGCGGTTTCGGGCCCGTCGACGATACGGTTAACCAGGGAAAAGCCTGGTGGCAGTGTCGGACCCCACGACCCCAGGGCCTTCTCTATTGCCTTGTATGCCGTTTGGTATTCGGTACGCAGGACGGCGAACTTAGATGTTTGTCCCATCGCTGTGGCGGCTTGAAGCTCGCGTTTCATCGCCATGAGCTCTGCGAGACGGTGCAGAGTGGGCCAAAGATCATCAGCCATTCCCAACACTGGATCGATTCCACCAGGGATGATGAATGGTGGCGGTGTACTTGGCGAGTAGGCTCGACTTGAGGGAGCTGCGAAGACAGGAGACGTGCCGTTCGTCAAGGCATTGAGTACATCAAAGTAGCGAAACACCTGTCCCATGTCAAAAATCCCTTCAATCAGACTTCCGCAACGCTAGGTAGCTTACCTGGTCGAAGAACAACACACTCGCAGACTTGGGGGATGGCATGGCACAAATGATGTGGCGGGCGCCTTGAAGATGATTATACACCACTTTGTCCGAGCTCCGCTGTAGAACCTACCCCACCAGTCAGTCGATGCGTCAAGTTCAATCCGCTGTCATGACTTCTCTTACCAGATCGTACTGAATGAGTAAGATGATCGTCGCCAGAGCTTCTTCGAACCCATCTCCATCCTCGATAATCGCAGACAGACCAGCCACGGCTCTTTCATGAAAACATGCAGATCCCTCCGTCATCTCAAGACCGCTATATTCACGATGTGCGCTGGCCAACGCGTAGATCGCACTTCGAACGGCGGAACTCCTATGCGAAAGGGGAAGTATATGTTGCCAGAAAGGGTTTGCGACACCATCTACAAACCCCATTGTCGGGAGCATGACCTTGGAGTAGTGGTCTAACAAGCCGGTATTCTCTGGTAAATCAAAGATGTTACGACCGGTCGGTGGGAGCAGGTCCAGCAAGGGCGGGGATGCAGTTGACCATGATTGCTCATTCCAAGATACGTCGAAACTGGCGCTGAAAAAGGAACCATCTGTTGGCTGCTGATAACTCTGGTCTAAAGTCGCAAGAGAGAGCGGGAGGTGGGCTTCAGCTGCTTTCTGACAACCCAGATCCCCCATCAACTCGAACCCGTCCTCAAAATGTTGTGAGTCATCATAGCCGAAATCATAGCTGCCTGTGTCGTCGAGGTCTTCGGATAATGCAAATGCCGAATTTATCGAAGTAGAATAACTGCTTTCTACGGCCGAAGTTGGGGACAAAGTTTCTTCTACACCTAGTTGTAAGACATCGGGTGGAGTGACAATATTCGTATCTGGGCTTGTCTGGAAGTCCGTATTGCCGCCCGTCGGGCTACTTGAGTCGTCTGACGCCATAGAGTCTTGAGTGTCAACTGGCCGGGTCGAAGTTCTTCTCTTCCTCTTCTTTATAGGCTCGTAGACACAGACTATACCGGCCTGCACACAACGAAGACATTGTGGACGTTCTTCTGAGCACTTTTTTCTCTAGAGAGGTATTGGTCAAAGATTCAGATCCAAGATGGGTCAAGATGACCAACCTTGTCACGGCTAGAAAGCGTGGTTAGCACCTCCATTACTCTTCACGATCACAACATTAGATGAAAGTGAAGCTCGGACATGAACTCACCAGTATTTGCACCCTGTCATAACAACGATGTCCATGTCAGAAATTCTGGATCCGAGGCTGTCGTGATAGAAGCATCGTACGAACCTGCTCTCGACCGAGTCTTGATCGGCCGTGGACGAATGGGTTGAGTGACGAGCATGATGCTAGTAGAGCGAAAGCTCTGCGGAAGGATTTAAGGGAAAATATTGAATACAGCAAGACGGAGGCTAAATAACCTTCCCGTCACACTGAAGTTGTATCGAATGCCGGTACTAGGTCGCAGCAGAAACTTGCAGCTGGAAAAGCAAGCGATAACAGACCATGATAACAGAGCAGCAGAGGCGATGGTATTTCAGCGAGCCACACCATGGGCAGACATGGTTCCCCAATTTACCCCAGCTCCATGAGGGGAAAAGATGCGAGGAGCTACCAGGAGACTCTCGACAGATTCGGAGACCTGCCGCACGCCCATGACCAACGGCAAAATGCCGAATGACACCGGGTTCACGCACCCACCACCAGCGCTACGACCGGGACCCTGGAGTGACACCAGAAAACGTTGCGACGTAGAGGACTAGACTGTGCAGCCAGCAAATTAACCGGCCATTCTTCCAGCATCCTGGTGATCGGTCCAATTTGAACGAGTGAATTTTATGGAGTTCGATGAGCGTATGTGGGGGAAGGTGGGAGCGGTTGGTTGTGAGGAGCCCCAGCGCACTTCGCGACATCTGACATGCAAGGGTCGAAAACACACCATCCCGGGCCCCCTTCGCCAGTCACGATGCGGCAGGTGGCTTCTTCGTCACTCCCATCATCCGATCGACCGTTGATTTTCATATGTACCTCGAGATATTTTGATGATCTTGGCTTTGCCACCGGACCCAAGCGCGTCGAGGTTGGGTGGAGTACCAATGGGGTAACGGTGCGAGCCTTCAGAATGCGGCATCGATGGCCGATAGATAATAGGAGTCTGGTATGCGTTCTCACACAGCTTCGAAGCGAGACATCCAACAAATTGCTAACAACTGGACAAAGGAGTAACTCGATAGTATTGAGCTCGTCATACTCAAGAATTGGAGACTGCGGACAGTGTTGCCCCTACCGTGGACTGATGTGATTCTTTTTTGTTATCTCGGCGTGGCTGGTGAGCTGGCGATGACGGCGGAGAATGGCTTGACACAGTGCTCAGGAGCGGCATATCACGTTCTTGATTGGCTCCCGGATTTAACATGGTGTAGATGGATCTCAACCAACCTAAACCAAGTCTCGGCTAAACCTACTACCGAATATGCTGAGCCACAGAGGCTCACGCATCGAGTTCAAAAGCCGTCTGGGATATTCACTTGCTTACTAACTTAGGCAACAATCTAACTTGAAGTATAAGTGAATGACAAACGTTGAGTACAAAAAGCAATAGAACCCTGAATTGGCACCGTAGTTTTGTGCAAAGAGAAGGTGAGCTACGAAACAGGTTTGTCGGGACTTGTCTCGCGAATGATTAAAGCCTTAAACAAATTTGATGAGGTGGCGTTCACAAGAAAAACAAACTAAACTTTCCGAAAGGAAACCTGGTTTCATCTGCCAGTCTTCCCTAGCTTTGACTCAAAGGCGGCTTAATTGCCGTCCAGGAGATTGAGGCCTATCAAGGGACAGTCAATGCTACACGTGAAGAAGATTACATCACAAAGTTAACTAATTCGAGGGCAGTCGGTACCTCCCAACTAAGGTAGTCATCTCTATTCAATAGCAAGTTGAGTGAGATGACAAGCCCCTTGAATGTCGAGTCTCATATATAAGATGGTGACATCATGATAAGAGACAAACGAGCGGGCTCATGCAAGACAATGATATCCCGAGTGTTCCCAACTGGGTCTAGATTGAACACAGAGTTTCGAGAATTCGAAGTGTTCTACTTCTATATGACTTTTGCCTAGCCCTATGATAGACATCGCAATCATTCTGTCCCGTATCCTATGCACTGTTCGCGAGGCATGTCTAGGAAGCTCTTGCAGAGGCTGTAACCCTACCCAGGTGAAAGGCGTAGCCCCTCAAGCCCTGGAAATCGTGAGTCTTGGAGAATTTATTGCAAAATCATTGCACTATTCAATAGAACATTGTGGTATGTGCAAAAAGGTTCAATCTGGACGTTGAAGTCATGAGAAAGGTGTGATACTGATGAAACAAGGTGATTGTCAATTGCAGCCGCGTTTGAATGAATCACATCAGGTACCTACGCTATGAATTGCTTTCGTTTCACCTGAACCTTTGATATGAGAACCCAGCAGATAGTTCAGGGGGTAGAAAACATGTGCTACAGACGCAAGCTGCAGTACACGGAACCCGGGGTGTAAATTTTGGCTGCAAACCCTGCTGTTACTGTTCCGAGTATATAAAGAGATAAGTATAAGAGAAGTAGATCAAGACGGCAAGCTTTGTTCATCAGTGAAACATTGCACCGAGCATGATTCTCTTCAGATGAAGAGGCAATACCAAACCTCTTAATTTCAACGCATATTCATTATGAAGTGTTGATATGTATCGTGCATGTATGACTCGAGAGCACCTCAGGAAACATGGTGATACGCACTTTCGACTAAAACTACTTTGAATTCGGAGTTAAATTTCGTCACAATATGGTATGAGAATGTCCGATGATCCAATCTAAAAGTCCTTGGCCCGTCACACCAATTATTTCTAGCAAGTATCTGGGTGATCAGAATGGGCTTTTGAGAAGACTTGAAGTGTCTAAGATATTCTATTAAGACGCCTAACTAAGTTAGATGCCGATGAAAACGCTCAAACTTAAATGTCTAAAGATGCTTGCTAAGTGCATGTGATATAAGAAATGTCGGTACTGGTGAGCCAAGTACCTTTATCTCAATGAGACTAGAAGAGACCAATGTCAATCGGAACAAAGATGAAGCTGATGGTGCAGGTGGTATGCTTCCAATCTATTATCGGCCCATAGAGATCAAAAGTCTATTCGGCGTTAGGAACTGAGGCCGGCGCCGTGACACCTTCTTCGTCTCTCTTGGTGATTCCCTCCTTCTTCTTGTCTCGCTTGTACAAGAAGGCCACCGTAGCGGTGATCAGTGCTTGGGCACCGAAAGCAACAGTCGAGAAAATGAAGCCCTTCTTGAATTTGGGCGAATCAACTTGAGGGTACGTCAGGATCGGAACCCAGGCATTAAAGGCATAGCTCAGCGAGTTCATGATTCCTATGACAATTGCACGCTCCTCGGCATCGGCGCCGCAAATCTCGTTCGTCCAGCTCATGCTGAGTGGTCCGTACGGTACGGAAGCGCGCTGGAGAAGGAACGCAAACCACTTCAACCCGTCTGGTACATTCCAGATGGCGAGGATCAAGGCAGCGAAACCACCGAGGAAGGTGGATATCGACATGACGCTGGCACGATGGCGGATCGCGTCGGAGAGGATGGCGAATGACACCGTAAGGACCAGTTGAATAGCTGAAGCCGCCGTTGGAATGATATTCTGATACCTATGTTAGCTACGTGATACCATAGACCAACCATGAGCAAAGTCAACTTACAATCTTCTCCACAGACTCGCCCTTGGATTTGAGCCAGAGAGAGAAGGGATTCACACTGCTGGAAGGCCCAATATTGATGAAGACGATGTACAGAATGGTCAGAAAGTAGACGTGCCAGCGACCAAAGATTCGCTTGAACGCAGAACGGCCCAATTTGGTTCGCGGAGCACGTCCGACACTCTCCATCCGCCTGCGGGCAAGTTCACGGTCCTAGGTGATTGTTAATAACTGCGGTCCCTCAAAAGTAGTGAAGTTGGTTTCACTCACATTCTCAGTCAAGTAGAATGCTCGTGTATTCTCCGGGAGATCGGGCAGGAAAAAGTATCCAGCAATGCAAATTGGCAGACTGATGATTCCATCCATGATCTGTAAGTCGGAGGCCGAGTCAGCACGCGGTTTCGCAGGAGTCGTCTCCACCAAAGCACGCCATATGGGATCGAGGGGGTGCTTACAAATAGCCACTTCCAACCTGCTAAGCCATGGACGCCGTTGAGTCCCTTATAGACGCCAGCTTGCAAATAGCCCGAGAACATGCTCGCCGCAGCCGAAGAGGCGTGGAAGATGCAGGCTCGCTTGCCGAGCTCGGAGGGCTTATACCAGGAGCCCAGGATCGTGTGAGCGGCCGGATAAAAGACTGACTCTGCCAAACCCACGAAGAAGCGGATTGCAATAACGTGGTTTGAGGTCTTTGCTGCCGCCAGACAGAACGTCAGAACTGTCCAGAGAAGCTCACAGGAAGGCACCCAGATGGACGGGCGGACTTTTGTGAGAACGATCTGCGAGGGGATCTGGCCCACGACGTAGCCGACGGTCCACGCTGTGTCGATGAGATTGATCTCGTTCCCGTTCATTGCGAGATCTTCCTTCATGCCGCTGACAAAAGCATTGCTGATGTTCGTCTGGTCGAGGTTTTTGATAAAGTAGCCGAAGCTCAGCATCGTTATCAAGAAGACGTCGAGCTTCTGGATGAATACGCGCTCCTCCTGCGATCGGCCCGGCTCGTAGTCCCAGATATAAGACCACCATGGCGCTTTCTTCTTCTCGAGCACTGCAGAGTTTTGTCCGTCTGAAGAAAACTCGTCCACCGTTACTCCCTTGGGAGACGCGGACGCGTATTCCTGCTCTGACCCCATGCCGAGCAGAGGTGAGAGCTCTAGTGAATCCGTAGGGTTAGTCACTTACAACGGAAAGACAGAGAGCAGCTCAACAGATGGAGAATTGAACAGCCGCAACTTTCAAAACCACAACGTCTTATAATTTTGGGGGATCCCGTACCTGATTTATGTATCTCGCTTCCTGATAAACTGGCCATCGCGCTACGCTAAGGGAGGTTTCAAGTTGGCCACAATCTCACGGATACTGGAGAACTGCCCAAATAACACTCTGGGAGTCGTGTGGGTTACAACGGGGTCCGATGCTTGATGATGTGCTGCGAAGCGCTCATGATTCGCTACCCCTTGGCGTGGGGTGTGTCGCCATCGCAGGGTCCAGTGTCGTGATTCGGCCGTCGTTGCCTCAAAAGCGCCCTCAACGCCGTCCATCTTCTCTGTGCAAGGTGTCTTAGCATCGAAGTCTTGCCGACTAGACTCTTCTTATTGCCAGGGAGACAAAGTAGGTGTCAATCTCATTACTTACTTTATTCGATCCCGCGGAGCACTACTGCCGATACGGAACATTATTCCCGGCAGTTAGCTACTAGTGACGGATGGCTCCGTTGGACATTGTCGCATTGCAATTTCGTTACAAAGAAGAGCGAGATGAATCGGAATAGTATACTGAAGCCTAGCTCTCGCACTTATGGCGCATCCTTTCGGAAGACCGATCGGCACCGGTGGACGTTTGACGGGCCGGACGCCGGTCCTGTCCCACAAGGGCCGGGCCTCCAGATTTTGTGTGCCCCATAATTGACTCCCGGTCTTGGGGACCATGCATGCGCCATGCCCTCAGTGCCCCTCCCGGATACGGTACCGGCCCGTCGGGTCGTTACGTAGTCGAGAAGTTCCGAGCCCGCTCGTCGGGATTAGCACCCCAGAAGGCTTGAGAAGTGATTTTACTGGGTTGACACCTACACGTTGGTGCTTTAGGTTAGTTGCCTTAGCTGCTGTTAGTTTCCCTATTACAGGGTAACTAGTTCGAACCGTGGGTTAACGAAGAGATTAATTAAACTATATAAACTTCTGCGTAGTATAAAAAGGAGGTTCTAACTGCAGGTTAAGTTAGCTATAATAATCCTAAATAGGGCCCCTAATTAGCCCCTACGTAGTTAACTATATACCGCGGTTAAATTAGACTTTTAATCCGATACTAACTTTTTTTTTTATTAATTTAATTACTATAGTTAGAGGTATAATTCGACCTCGGGCCCGTTTACTAAGTCGTCTCCTTTTCCCTCTTTTCTCTATTCTTTTTATATAACCTATCTTTCTATTTATATATTAACTTTTTTACTACTTACGAATTATTCTAACCCCTTATTAAGTACTATTTTTATAAAAACGTTAGCGAGGTTATTATTATTATTAATCTAATAGATCTTAAGGATCTTATACCTTTTATATAATTACTTAAGGACTATAATATTAATTATAAGCCTCTTTTTTTTTATAGTTCCTAATTTAATAAGATATTTATATAGTAAATAAGAATCTATATAAATAACCGTTAAGATTAGTAAAAGGCTAAGTTAATTAATAATTCTTCTTAATATTATCAAAATTACGTAAGCGAGGTTAATACTATTAACTATATTATAAATTTCTAATACTAGTATGCTTCTCGTTATTTACTTATTTTTAGTTAATAAGTAGTAAATTATATTATTATATATTATAAATTCGCTCTTATTTATACTCTCGTTAATAAGAATAATAATATACCCTAATTATAAAATAAGGTTTTTATTATTTATAAATAAGCTATTTATAAATACGTAGAGCTTACTAGCCGCGAGGTTAATTAAGTAGTAAACGAGACCTTAGTTAAGATTTAAATATTATTACTTAAGCTACTTATTAAGTACTTCGACGTCTTATTTATTTAGTTCTATAGCTTATACTACTCTAATATAATTAAAAGTCGCCTTGGGCTAGTATATACTCGTAATATATACCCTTTATATAAGCTTAGCCTTATATTACTTTTTAATATTAATTACGTTTAGATCGATAATACTAATTTTCTTACTCTACCCCTTTTATTAAAAAACAACGGTTTCCCTTTTAATAATAAGAATCTTATTATTAAATACTAGGGGGGTATTTATTATAAGAACCTTTTTTAGTTTTATTATAAAGCCCGCTTTTTAAAGCTCTTTATCCTCTTTTTTTATAAAATTAATATTAAATAAGCCTAATATATTATTAGTCTATATTTTAATAATCCTAAATTAGTTACTTTTATACTTAGAGATTAGTAAGTACGGGTTGTATATAAATATAACTATTAATAATTAATTAATATAAAAGTTATAATAAGTAGCTTATTAATAAGTACCCGATTTTACGAGCCTATATAGTAGCTTAAGTACTTTAATAATCGTACTTTCTAAGTACTTATTAACTATTTTTTTTAGTAAATAGGCTAGGATTCTCTTTATAAGCCCTGTGGCTAATTAAGTATATACCTAAGTAATATTATAGCTCTAAATCTCGTACTCCTTTTTCTATAGTAATATTATTAATACTATTATTAATCGTTAACTATAGCGCTATATAATAAGCGATTATATAAATAGCGTTGCCTTCTTAATATTACTATACCCCTAAATTACGTACTTAGATTTCTTATATAGTTAGGGTATTCTTTTTTTTTTAATTTTATAAACTATTTATAATTTAAATATATAGAGGTTTATATACTTCTCTAAGTTATAAAAAATAAATTAATAAACCCCTCGATCGTAAAAAGTATTTATTTTAATAAGATTTAATTTTTTATATAGCTTTTTAATAATTATAATTATACCTTTTTTACGTAATTTAATTACTAGCTCGAAATCGGCTTTCTTTTTTACTATATAAAAGGTATTAATTACCTCGTTATTAATAATAAATTACTACGTTAGTACTTACTATCGTAGTCTTCCGTAACGTCTTATTAGTAATATTAGTACCCTTTTAGCAATTTCCTCTTGCTCGTTATTTATTAGTATTATTACGACGATTTTATTAAGAATAATTTCCTATACTTTTACCATAGGTTATATAGTTTCCCTTAGCTCTTTTTTTTTTTATAAGTTAGAAATTACCTTACTAAGATCTATATAATATAGTCTTATTACTATAATTAATACCTCGAGGGGTTAGTTACGATCCCTTATAACTACGTAAGATCGCTTATTAATAAAGATTAATTTATATAACCTAGCTTATTATTAAGTAATTTTATACTATACTCGTATATCTAGATTTAGTAATATATTTAAATTACCTCTTATATTAGGCCTATTACGTATAGTAATTACCTCGTTAACTTACTTTTTTATACTTACTTCGCATAGTACTTATATTACTTTTTTAACTACTCGGGCTCGTTAGCTTACGTTTAGTAATAATAGCAAAGCTAAGGTCGTTTTTAAATATGCTCTAAATATAAGAAGCGTTAATATAAGCCCGTTAGGCCCTATAATATTATTATAATATTTAAGTACTATTTAGAGGTATTTATTATTAATAAAATCTAAATTTTCTTTTTTAATAATTTTAAATACCCTTTTTAGCTACTAGTATACCCTTTTTACCTTTCTAATACTATAGTACGCTTTAATAAGCACGACTTTTAGCTATATACTATAAGCCGTCGTATTTTTCTTAAATTTTACTAACTTAAAGCTAGTACTAGCGTCGGTTTCAATACTATTTAGCGGTCCTTAGTATATATTAATCTAGCTTTTTTATAAAGCTATTTATACTATTTTTATTTATAAATCTTAAAAAAATTGCCCTATTTAAAAGGATATAGTTACGTTAATTATATATAAGACTAGCTAATTATTTAAGTAGAAAATATTAACGATAATTTCCTAATTAAAGTTAAGCTTATTACGTAATTTAAATTTAAACCTACGTAGGCTCCGCGCATTTATTTAGTATTAGTAATATACTTTTATTAACTATTCTAGCGCCCCTATTTTAATATTATCGTTACCTAATTATTTTAAGAGGTTATATAGCCTCGTAACTAATAAGTAGCTAAATCTTTAGTATAATTATCTAAGCTTACTTTTTATTAAGTAATTAATTAACTTTATATTGTTAGTAAGCCTTATAAACGCGTACCCCTATTATCGTTTAACTATTTTAAAATACTTATTACTAAAGATTTTATTCCTTATATTATTAAAAATAATACTTAGTTAATCTATATTTTTTAAATATAGTAAAAATAGGGTATTAATAAGTAAAATATAAAAGGTTATTATTCTAAAGTACGTCTCTATTTTTACTATACTTAGTATAACGATTTTTTTATCTAGGCTAAAGCTAATTCTTATAATACTTATTATTAACGTATTAAGTATTATTAATACGATCTTTTATAATACTTAGAATTACCCTTTTCCTCTTATTAACTATTATAATACTCTAATATCTAGGATAATCCTTTAGAAATTATCTAGGCCGTACCTTTTACTTATATAAAATACTTATATAAGCTTAGTATTTAAGTAATCTAAGTAGTATAAAAAGGACCTTTTTAGCTACTCTTAAATTTACTTAGTATTTTATTTCTTCTCTTTAGGTATTAAGAGAAGTAGTGTCTTCTCCTTAGGTATTAAGAGGGTAAACTTCGGCCTTATGAAATTTATTTTTTTAGCTACCTCTATATCTATTACCTAAGGGACCTTCCCTTACTATCTATAAAAAAAAGCCTACTTATTAAGAGCTTTTACTACTTTTTATTTATTTAGCCTCGTATATCCTCTCGAGGCTAACGGTATAAAAAAAGAGTAGTTAATATTATTAACTTTATTATAATCTAATTTATTAATATAAGGGGTAAGATCTTTTTTATTTTCTAAATCTCTTATAGAGTATAAATATTTTAGGACGCTAAACTAGCTACTTTTACTAAGTTCCGTGCCCCCGGATCTACCCTTATATATAATAAAGAATTAGTTAAATCGATAGGGGCTAGTTTTATTATTTATTACCCTCGACTTTTTATATTATTTATACGATTTAATATACTCTTTTTCTAAGTAATTACTTAACTAATATCTATTTTTTTTATAAATAAAGTACTACTTTTTACGTTACTTTACTTATAGGTTAAATTTTTACCTATTTAATAAATCTAGGCCTCCTTATTAGTAATTACCGTACTTAGTTTTTTTCCTTTTTTTATTATACGTTTAATTAACCTAGTATTACTAATAAGGGCCGTCGTATACCTAGAGGTAAGTTTAGTATAATATTCTCGTCTTAATATTAAAACTAGATCTTAGCCTTAAGTAGAGCGTTTTATAATCTTTAGGTACTTAGTATAAGGTTATTTTTATTTTTAATACGTATTAGACTATAGTATAAAAATATCCGACTTTCCGTTTATTAATTCCCTTATTTAATTAGGTTTTTATTAGCTTATTAATTTAATTAATAAGCTTTTTAAAGATCTCTATTTATAATTTACCCTTTATCATCCTAGCTATAAATATAAAAGAAATTACTTATAACTCGGATAAGAACTCTAAATTCTTATTATAGGTCTCGAAGTAGCTCCGGATTATATTAATAATACTAAAAAAGTCGTTTTAATCGAGATTACGTACTGAAAAGGTGTAGGGTATAAAGGACTTTTATAGTGCGGTGCTTAGGAAGAACTACTAATACTTATAAAAGTAATATAAGATACTTCTTTTAATCAGGTTAATATAACCTTAATTAATAAAGTTATAACTAAGGAAAGAGGGTAGTATTAACTAAATTAAAAAGGTAGAGTTCTTAATCGTTTTATATTATTATATTTAAAAATAAATTATTAAAAAGGCTCTAGTTCGATCTTAAAAAGGTATATATATAATTAAAATAAAAATCCGCGTTACTAAGCTCTTTTTTTTAATTAGGGGCCTTTTTTTTTATATCTTTTTCTAATTAGCTCTTTTATAAGTCCTTATACTTAATTAGTTTTAAAAAAAAGAAATACTAGGACTAATCGCCCTATCCTATTTTAATTATCCCCTAATTTCTTTTTTTTTAATCTTTTATAAAAAAAAATTATCTTAGATTAGTCCGAGTTATTATATATAGTTAATTATATTAAGCTTTTTATTTATTTTTTTTCTTTATAATTACTTTTTTTATCTCCTCTACTTTTATTACTTTTTTTACTAACTTTACTTAGTTCTTATCCTAATCCTTTTTAATAATCTCTTAATTCTAACTTTTATTAGCCTAATTCTCTTTAAATTTCTTTATTAATAATAGTATTTAAAAAGTATAAATTAAAGTTATATATATAGCTTTTATAATCGGGTTATTATATTAATTAACTTATTATTTTTTTATACTCTTATTAATATTAGCTTTATTTATATATATATTACGATATTATAAAAGATCTTAATAAAACTTAGTTAGTTTTTAATATTAATATTCGTTATTTTTTTATATAGCCTAATTATACTTAGAGAGCGTGTACTTAATAACCTCTTATTTTAACTAAACCCTTAGTATTTTAATTAGAGTTTTTATAATAAAACTATCCCCGCCCCTAACTAGAGTATTTAAAAAATTACTTTTTTAGTTACTTAGACTAGTTTTATAAAGAGCTAGGCTAAGGCGTAATAGTAACTTAAATAGTAATATATTTAATAAAAACTTTATAACTTAATAGGTCTTAAGAATATTAATTAAGTATATAAGTTAATTATTAATAATAGTATTTAAATATTAATTAGTAACCTTTATTAGTTTAATTATTTATAAAGTCTAATTAGGGTTGTTACTTATTATAAATCTTTAAGTATTCTTTAGTATTTTCGAGGATTAAAATAGTAAGAATAACTTTTTAAAAATAATAAGTTCTTACTTAAGGTTTTTAACTATTCTATACGTTTTTTTAAAATATATAAGATTAATAAGAATATAATAACTATAATTATAAGGGTTATAAGTTCTTAGATCCTAATTAATAAACCTAAAACTAAGTAAGTAAGTATTAGATTTTTAAAAAGTTAGTACCTTAGGGGCGTTAGTTATAGCGTAATTAGAGTTATTTAAGTTAGTATAGGGCCTATTTTTAAAATCCTAATTATTTATAACTTTATTAAAAAACCTTTTTAAAAAAGGTCTTATTATATTAAAAAAGTAATAATTATTATATTAAAACTCGTAATTAATTTACTAAATCTAAGCTATGCGGAGTTTATTATTAAATAATTTAAAATATTTATAAATTATTTAATATATATTATAAATTAAGTTAAGCTAGTTATATCGGACTACGTTATAAAACTATTTAAGTACGTATAGACTATATTCTTATTTACTTAACTATTATACTATAGGGACTACGTAAGCGCTTATATTAACTAGTTATTAAATATAAAAAAGTATATCGATCTAACTATAAAAAGCTTTTAATACTTAAATATTATTAACGAATATCCTCTTTAAATACCTAAAAGCTTACTTTAGATTGTATTAATAAATTATATTATCTTACTAATTAATAATTATTTTTATAAAATAGCCCGGATTATTAATATAAAAAAAGAAGATTACTAAGTATATTAAAGTCCTAATTTTTTATATAATCTCTTAGGTTTAAAGGATTAGGGTAGGGGTCTTATTTAGTTTAAAAGTACTCTCTTATCCCTCTTTAATTATAACTATATTATATATTAAAATAAGGTCCTATATTATAACCTCTATTATAAATCTAATCTCGTATTTTTAAATCTAATTTTTACGTAATAAGCGTTTTTAAAAATTATAATAATCGGTTAGAATCTCTATTACCTTATAGTAGGTCTAACTTATTTAAGTTTTTTAATCTTTTAGATTTTTAAAAGCCTCGGGGCGCTAATTAAAAAAGGGAAGTACGTCCCCTATACCGAGCTAATTAAAAAAGTCGATTTTACGAGGGGTTAGGATTATTTAAAAAAAACTAGTTTATTTAAATACTAAGTTCGGGTAATAGTTAGTATGCGCTTTATATTAGTAATTCGTATTAAAATTAATAAACTAAAAATCTTTAATATTCGTTATAATCCTAGGGTTAGTCTTATTAAAGATAATATATTTATCTAGATTCTACTTTCTTAATTAGTATTTAGTATTATTTTTAAAATTCTTTATTATAATCGGGCTCTAAATTTATACTATATCCTTTTTATTATCCGGCTTAAAAAGGGAGCTAGGAAATAAAGAGGCTATTATAAATCGCTAGGTTAGTATTTATATAGTAAATTAAAAAGTAAAAATTAAAAGAAGTTTAATTAGTAATAATTATAGGGAAGTAATTAAAGAGAGAAGAAGGAAAAGTTAAGTAGCTAAGTAAAAAGCTATTTTTTTATACTAATTACGAGGGCGGCCTTTATTAATTAAAAAAGAAGGCGCTATATTATAAATAATAAAAAGGCCCTAATCTTATAATTTATTCTTTTTTTTTTTTATATAATAACTATAATTTAGTACTAATTAGCTAAGAGGCCTATAGTACTTTCCTTTTTAATACTCCGGATCTAGGGGGGGTATATAGAGGCCCTTTTTTAATTCCTCTATTACTTTTTATTTTTTCCCCTAAATAATAGCTTCTTAATTATAATTATCCTTTTCTACTTAGTTTTTTTTCTTTTTAATAATACAATCTACTTACTTATTATATTTAATATTTTAGTTATTAATAATACGTATTAAATTACTAAAATTACTTATTATAACGTCCGGCCTTAGTAATACTCCTCTTTTACTCTTAAAAAGGTTTATTTTTAGAAAACTTAGGGCTATAAGTTTTAAAAAGTTAATAAAAAATAAACTATAATAAGTACTACCCTATTTAATCTTTTTAATCCTTATCCTAATCTAACGTTACTCTTTTTTAAATCCTTAAGATTACTAGTTAGTTAACTCTTTTTAAATTAGCTAGAGAGCTTTATACCGAGTTTTATATTATAAATCCTTAGGTTAATAAGTATATTAAAAAAAAAATAGCTTAGAAGTTTTAGTAATTAATTACGAATTAGAACGTTATTAAGAAGTATATTTATAATCTAGGTATTATAAGTAGATTATTTTTATAAAGCCGTTAGGTTTTTATTAGTTATAATTATACTAATTACTTCGGCCCTCTATTTTAGTAATTAAGTAAACGAACCCTTATTATTAATTCTTTATTTATTTAAGCTTATAGCGTTTAAAATATTATACTTTATAACTATTATATACGGTCTTTTTAAAAATATATTAGTTCTAATACTAAGGAGCTAGTTAGAAAAATAGTCCTCTACTTCGAGTACGTTTTTTTTTTAAATTACTTTAATAATTAATATAATAATTATATATATTTTAAAAATAAAAAATATTACTTTAAAAAGAGTAATAACTAGTAGGCTATTAGTTAGTCCGGAGTTAACTCTAAGTAAAGTTATTATTATTATTATATAATAAGTAGTAATAAAATAGCGTCTCTAATCTTAATTAATATTAAAAGAGTTAAGATTTTAGTTTATATAGTTTCTAACTAAATTAATATTACTAAGACCGAGGAGGATAAGTATAATTCCGTTCTTAAGAACGCCCCTCTTACGTACTTTATTAAAAACTATATATTTATAACTTATAAAAGTTATTAATATATTAAAATAAAATAAGTAGAGTAAGAGGTTATATAAACTAAGTTAGATACTAAACGGGCTTAATTAAATAAAAAACTAAGCTTAAATACTTAAAAAAAAAAATAGGGTTTCTTAATATAATTATATAATTAGTAAGTAAAGTCGTTAGGTTTTTAATTATAATAGTTAAAAAATAATTCTTCTCTTTTTATTATCCTCTTATATTTTTATCCTAGATCTAGATAAAGAAATAACTAAAGAATTAATAAAATTCGATAATATCCTTATAAAATAATATTTAATAAATAAAAAGAACTTATAACTTATATTAAGGATTAGTAGTAATAAGGGGTAATTTAGCTCTCTTAAGAGGCCCTTACTTACGATTAGGTTTACTTAGTAACTAGTTAAGTATCCTCGTTTCTAGAGTTTATTATATTATTATTATAATCGAGAGGTAGAATTATAATATTAATTATATTATTTTATAAAAATAGAAGGTTAGTTAAATTAAAAATAAAGTCCCCGTAAAGATTAAACTTATTAAGTAATAAATAGAGGCTTTTTAGAGATTTTAAAAACTTTTTAAATTAATTACTAATATAAGTAACCCCTATAATTAGTTTATTAATAAGTATTTCTAATTAATATAATAATCCGTTCGGAGCGGCTAAGTAAATATAAAAAGGTCCTTATTAATAATAATCGAGTTTTTTAAAAGTTAATATATCGTTTTTTTATTAAATATTAAAAATAAGAACTAAATCGCTAGTTTATAACTTTACTAATTAGAAAGTATACGAGGAGTTAAATTAGTCGTAGGTTTAGGCTTAGTATTAAGCGACTTTATTAACTATAGCTCCCTAGTTATTTATTAAAGAAATAAAAACTCGTAATTAGGCTTAGACTTTTTAATCCGTTATATATATATTCTCCTAATTAAGTACTCTCTAAGTCGCTGTTCTTTTTTTAATTAGGGTCGTTATATAATAACTATAAATAAAATAGAACGGTATATAACCTAACGATACTCTAATAGTTATTTTATTTATAAAAAGGGCTATAGCTAGTATTAGTCTAATATCTTTTTTTTTTAATTTAATTAAATACGAAATATATACGTAATAGGTTAGTAACCTTTTTTAAAGAGCCCGTTAGTACGAGGGTTATAAACTAATATAACTTTTTACTAAGTACCGTATTATTAATTAAGCTACGTTATAGCGCCCATATTTTCTCATCCCCCGTTAATAATTAAAGTACTATAAATCCTATAATAATAAATAATATCTTTTTAAATAAACTTTATAATATTTTTTAATATAATATTTATTATAATTCGCGCTTTTAAGTATCTCGTAAACTTATAACGCGCTTTAATAACTTTCTATTTATTTATATACTAAATATTTAAATAGATTTTAAAAAAAGGTTTATAAATTAGAACTATAAATATATAGGGGTTATTAAAGCGTTATAATCTAGCCTTTTAGTAGGCCTCGTAGGTCGCGATTAGCTCCTAAGTCTAAGTATATATTCTTAGTTAGTAATATCGTTTTATAAAGTAAAAATATATAGCCTCTCGTCCTCTATACCCGGACTTATTATATATTTTACTAATTAAGTTTACTTAATAATACTTATTATTAATTACTTAAGTAAGTTAGGGATAAGTCTTTATTCCTTATTAAAATAGAAATTTATTCTATATAATAAATCGTGTCGCTATTTACTTAAAATGTCTAAACTAATTAAAGAGTATACTAGCTAGCCTCTTTAGAATAAAAAAGAAATAGGTAATTTATTTCGAGAGGTCTAATTATTATTCGTTTAATATTAGTATATTAACTAGAATATTTATTTCTTATATCTAATTAATAATAGCGTTACTACGACTATATATTATAATAAAAAAGTTCTTTATAACTCGTATTTATAGGACTTATATATTAATAAAGTCCTTAATATCCTTATTAAGCTCTGCCTTAACTAGGTTAGATTAGCTAGGGGTTTTTTTTAAAAGGCTATTTACTATAATATTATTCTTATTCTCGTTAATATACTTAATTTTAAAATTAAAAAGTCTAATTTAAAAGAGCTAGTATATTATTATTATTAATAATAAGTTATTCGCTATACTATTAATTTAAATAACTAGGACTTAGGTATCGGTTTTTAATAAGAAGTTAATCTTAAATAGATAATTATAAAAACGTTTTAAGCTTATTAGAACGCCTTATATTTCGAGCTTTCCGGAGTTATAATTAAGCTCTAGCCCGCACTATATTCCGCTTTTATATTAAGTAATAGTACGCTTATTATTAATAATCTAACTAAGTATACTACTTTATTTTTTAATACTAGCGTTTATTATAAAAATAATCTATCTAGCCTCGGTACTATAGTTTAATAAAACTAAAATAGGAGCTATAATAATCGCTTTTTTAAGTATTTTTATAACTTCGATTTATAATACTCCCTATTTAAAAAATTAGTTCTTATTAAGTAAGGAGTATAACGGGGCTATTTTAAAAAGAAATTACTTAATTTAATAATAATAAAAAGTAATAATACTAAGAAACGATCTAACTTCTAAGACGTTCGAGTATTTTATTTATTTAAAGATTTTAAGGACTTTAGCTTAATTAAGCTATCTCCCTTTTATATTATAAAAGTAGCTTATAATAACTATAAATAACTAGTACTATTATAACTTTACTCCGGAAATAGTATAACTAGCTAGCTTAATATTAACTAAGACTTAATTAATATTCTAAAAGTATTTGTAAATAAATTACTAAATCCTAGAATAGTTAGTTAAGTACTTATTATTATAATAAGATCGCGGGCTTTTAATTACGATATTATTAATAAAAGTGCTATAGTATTTTAGAATTAAGTTATAGAAAATGCGGGTTATAATCTAATAGAATTAGGCTACTAAATTTATTACTCTTATCGAGAGGGTATAGTATTTATATAGCCCGAGTAAAGTTAAGAAAGTTATTAAATTATAGCTCTTTTTATTTAAAAAGATCTAATCGTAACTAAAAAAAAAATCTAAGAGGGAGATAAGTTAATTTATAATAAATTCCTTTAAAAACTCGTTAGTATTAAGTAGTTACTAAGCGTTTTAAAAAGTAATAATATTAACTTTAATTATTAAGTTAATTAGCTAAAGATTACTATCCTTTTTTATTATTAAGAACTAAGGGTTCTAATATATAGTATAGCTTTTCTTAATAATACTCTAAGTAATACGTTCTTAAATTATTTTAAAAGCTTTTAGTAATAGAGCTTTTAGGATTAAGATACCCTTTATTTACTAAGCTTTATAAAGTATAGTTTTAATCGTTTATAATAGTACGATTATAAAGTTAAAACGGCTATATTTAAAAAAGTCCTACGCTAATACTTTTTCTTAATTAAGGAGTATTTACTTAAAAAGATCTTATTTACGAGGTAAGAAATAGTTATAATTTTTAAAAATAGTTTAGAAGCGGTCGTTTATTAATCTAAAGCTTAGTTTTATATCCGAGAACTTAGGTATAATAATATCTTTATAAGGGCCCGATTAGTCTCGTAGCTTATCTTTAACCTCTTTAAGTTTCTTAAGCTTTTAATAAGGATCGTTATTAAGTATTAATTTATTAAAGGGCGCGTTATTAACTAGCTAGACCTTCTAGTCCTTTTTTTTATATATCGTATTAGCTTTTATAATATAAAAAATTCTATAAAAAGCTTTTTTAGCTATTTCGTACTATTTTAATACTTTTTACTCTAGCTTTATAATTTATTATTTAAAATATAACTCTTTTTATTAAAAAGTAAATATTCTTATTAAAAAATATAAATCGTTTTAGTTAGCTAATCCGTTCGGTCTATTTTTAACCTTACCCTAAGTAGCTATTATTACTCTCTTAATTTATATAATCTAAAGCTAAATTATATAAAACGTAACTATAGTTATAATCTAATTAGCTTAGCCTTAGTCTAAGACCGCTATAATACGCTCGTTTTTTTCTAACTTAAATTCTAAATAGGGGTTATTATAACTAATAATATCCCTAGTTATATTACTAATATTTAGTTTTCTAATTTGAAAACTTTTTTTATATACTACTTAAGCTAAAATAAAATATTCTTTATATTTTAAAAACCGTTCGTCCTAATTATTTTTATAGGGATCCTTAGCCTCGTATTTTTAATATAAATTAGAGTAGTAATTATTAACTTATTATATTTAAAAAATAGCTTAGTATTTTATATAAATAAAAAACCTAATAATAACGAATTAGAGGTCTCTTACTCGTTTTTAATAAAGAAATAAGTAGTTATTTTAAACTTATTAATCTATACGTTTATAAAGTAGAAGCTATTAAAAGTTATTTAGCTAGTTAAATCGTACTTAAACGTTTATATTTAAAGATTTATTACTATATAAAAAATACTAGCTTTTTTAATATATTATTTTAAAAAAATATTAATTTATACCTTAGTATTTAGGATAGTAATAATTATTAAACCTTTATTATCTTAATTTATACTAAATATTTAGATTTCTAACTAGAGGTAGGCGTTTAAAATTATAAAAGTTAAGAACTTAGAAATTAGATTAGTACCTCTAACTTTACTAATTTTAGCTATATAGCTCGGCCTTAAAAAGAAGTTCTAGTTATACTTATTAAAAAGATCTTTAATATCCTTTTATTATTACCTATTTTTTACTAAATTTACTAAGGACTTCGGAGCTTTTAATAAGATTTTATTAATATTAAAGTACTCCTAATTACGTATTAAAGTCGCTATTACTATAGTATATTCTAGTATAATTTTTTATAAAAAGCTTATAAAAAGTAAAATTAGGGCCTTGAGCTTCTTTTTTATTAGCTTTCTTACCTCGGCCCTAAGGTTAAAGTCGTAAGTTTAATTAATAATTATTATTTTTTAGGTCTTATAAAAAAAAAGCTCTTAAGTTTTTTAAGTACTAATATTAAGGGTATTAATTAGGACTTTAATAAGCTAGGGCCTAGAAATAGATATAGAGGTTACGTTCTCCGCTATTTTAAAAACCTTATTATTATTATTAATTTTTATAATTTCTCTTTTTTAATTAGAAAAAGAAACCGTTTTCTTTTTAAATTATAAAAACTAGCTCGGGCTATTAATCTTATATATTTTTTTAGAGTATAACGTAGTTACTAAGGTACGGTTTTTAGGTAGTTTTCTTTTATAAACGGTATAAAGGTCTACTTAGTTATAATAACCTAAGTTAGGTCGTATTATATAGACGTATTTAACTATACTTATAAGATTAGCTAAGAGAAGTATAAGTATAATTTATTAAAGTAGTCTAATTTAATAGTTTAGAATTTACTTAGCTAAAAGCTTAGTATCTTTTTTAATTAATATATTTACTACATAAGAAAAAAGGGTAACGCGATTAGTAATTATATACTTTTTTTTATTTTTAATTATAATAAAGGGAATATCTCTTATAAGCTCTTAACTATTACGCTTTTTATAATACTAAGCTCCCTAAGCTAAAATAATAAGATAAGCGTCCTTATTAAGAATATACTAATCGTAATCCTTAATAATTTAATAATATAAACTTTAGTAATACTAATAGTAGTCTCTAGGTCCTATAATTAGGAGCTAATTAGGACGCGTAGTATTTATATTAAATATATAAGTAAGACCTTAAGAATAAATACTATTTTAATAAATCTTTAGCTTACTTATTTTGTTAGCTAAGTTAGAATTAGTAATATTATTAGTAGCTACTTAAGTAACCTAGGCCCTTATTATTAGTTAGTAATATTACTAATAGTTTAGATACTAGTACTAAGTATTTTTATATACTTATAAAGTAGGGGATTATAACGAGGTTTTAAATTAACTTTAATTATTTATAAAGAGTAGGTTATATTCTTTTTTATATATAATTATATTAAGAAGTCCTATTTTAAACCTCGCGTACTTTATTAATTTAATAAAGCTATTTAAAATAACCCCGACTTCTTTTATTACTTTTTTTATAATATTAATATAGAACTACTTATATACGACCTTAATTAAGCTCTTATTAGTTATAATATAGAGGTCTTATTATTTAATAAGAGTAATTATATTATTAATCTTAGTAAATAGTACCTAAGTAGAGTTTAAGTTAGAAAATAAAATAAATAGTTCTTTAATAACTTTTTTAATTTACTTTTCCTTATTTAAGAAGTAATTAGTATCCTATTTTTTATACTTTTTTTAAAAAAAATCCTTAACTTAGGCCTAAGATAGCCCTCTAATTACGTCCTTAACTAGAGTTTAATAATCTCTTTTTATAATATACGTAATAAGTTTACTCCTAAATCGGTCCGGGACCTTATTAATCTCGTACTAGTCCTCGAACTTTTTTAAAAAGTTTATAATATTATCGCTTTTAAAAATTATAATCCCTTTTTAATTAGGGAATAGTATTTTATAAAACCCTATATTTTTTATTAAATTAAACTAAGGAATCGTAAGGTTCTTAGTTTAAAATATAGTTATTTAGATCTAAGTAGTAATAGTACTTAAGAGAGTATTAATTAAAGTATTTATCCTAACCTAAGCTATAACTAGCCTCTTTTAATTAAATTAATAAGTAAATTTATTATTAAAAGTAGGCTTTTTATTATTAAATAACTCCGTAGTCTATAGGTCTTAATAAATTATAAAAGCTAGTTTAGTAAACGGTCTATTTAAAATAAAAAAGTTAAGTTTATATAATTAAACGTCCTAAGGGGCGCTAATAATAATAAAAATAATATATTAGTTATTTATATTTACGGTCCGAGGTTATTAAAAATATAGTTTATTAATTTTATTTATAATTTTAATAATCTTATATTAGTTTATTTATTTTAAATAGAGTTTAAAAAAAGAGGAGAGGAGCCGTCTTAATAACTAGAGCGTAGCTATTATCCTAATTAATATAATTTAGGCCGTTTTTTTTAGCCCTTATTAAGTATATAATTAGAGTTTTAATTAGACTTTATATTAGGCCTATAGTAATACTAATTAAAATTACTAATAGGTCTAGTTAAAAGCTAGTTTCTTAAGCGCCCTTAGTCTAACGTATCCGTATTTCTAAATAAGTCTATTATCGAATCTCCGGGCTATATTAATTAATAAAAAATAGTTTAGTTAAATAACTAGTTATACTTATTAAAATGTTCTATTAGTTCTAATCCTAACTCGTCGTTCGTTTTATTATACTATTATAGCGTTCGTATTTAGGCCCGATCTAGTCCTAAGTATTTACGTATTTTTTTATTTATCTATCTCGCTCGCTTATTAAGGTCTATTATATTCTTTTCTTATTAAATAAAAAGCTCTTTTTTATATATCTTCGTTTTTATATCTTAATTATTTAGTTTTTTTTTTAATTAAAGTCCTACTACTTATATTTATTTTAATTATTATACTACTTTTTTTTACTTATTTATTTAAATTATTTCTAATTAAGTTAGGCTTTTTTTTATTTATTCTCTTATTTAAAAAGGGAAGGGATTTTTAAAAGGGGAGACTATTAAAAAAGTATAGGGTATAAAGGACTTTCGTAGTACGGTACTTAAAAAAAACTACTAATACTTATAAAAATAATATAAAATACCTCTTTTAATTAGGTTAATATAGCCTTAATTAATAAAGTTATGACTAAGGAAAGAGGGTAGTATTAACTAGATTAGAAAGGTAGAGTTCTTAATTATTTTATATTATCGTATTTAAAAATAAATTATTAAAAAAGCTCTAGTTTAATTTTAAAAAAGTATATATATAATTAAAATAAAAATCCGTACTACTAGGCTCCTCTCCCTAATCGGGGGCCTTTTTTTTTATATTTTATTTTAATTAGCTCTCTCGTAGGTCCCTATACTTAATTAGTTTTAGAAAAAAGAAATACTAGGACTAATCGCCCTACCCTATTCTAATACTACTTCGTAATAATAATTAAAAGCTTTGTTTATAAGTACGATATTAATTACTAAATAGTACTAATATTCCCTAATCCCGACCTTTTTATAATAATTATAAAATATCGTTAGGGTTTTTTTATAAGACCTTATACTTCCTCTTAGAGTATAATTTCTTTTTTAAAAAGATCTTTTTAAAGTTTATAAATTACTTCGTATTTATTACTAAATCTTTAGTATTTATAAGTAATCCCTACGTTATTACGTATTATTAATAACTTTAGGTTGTTTACCTCTTTTCTTATTAGCTAATTAGTACCGAATTTTATATTAGTAATAGCGACGAGCTATAGATCGAAATAAGTAGAATTATTAATTATTATACTTCTAGTACTATATTTTACCTCTATATATCCTTTTATAACAATAGATTA
Source organism: Colletotrichum cuscutae (assembly GCA_030869315.1). Lineage (NCBI taxonomy): Eukaryota > Fungi > Ascomycota > Sordariomycetes > Glomerellales > Glomerellaceae > Colletotrichum > Colletotrichum cuscutae. The sequence continues at coordinate 725,965 of MPDP01000068.1, forward strand.
CTATTAATAATTCTAAAAAGGAAATTTACGTCGTTTACCCTTGTTCTAAATTCGTTAAAGCGATTATATACCTTATTAACTTATACTTAGTTCTATAATATAAATTCCTTTTTTATAATCGTTATTACTAGGATTTTATATAGTTCTCGTAATTATAATTACGCTAGTAATACCCCTTGTTCGTAAAAGAATCTATTAACTACTTTTATAATTCCTAGGCTTATATTTATAAACTATTTATCTAGTTAATAACTAAGGTTATTTATAATTTTATAAAATAGGGGTTACCCCCGTAGCCCCTTTTTTTTATAAACTTTAGTTAAATAGATTAATACTACGTTAATTTACTTATTATTAAGCTAATTTATAATCTTATATATTTATATCCTCTAATAGTCCGGGTTAATATTTATTTATTTATAAGGGATCGGGATTCTATTTAGGATTAGGTTTTTTTTTCTTTTTTTTTACCCTAACTTACTAGAGGTTATACTCTAGTTTATACCCGTATTAATAGTTATTAACGTATTTAATCTTAATAAGGATATATTTAATCCGCGCATTAGCTATAATAAACCCGTGCTTTTACTACTTAACAAATTTATTAAGGTCTAAGAGATTCCTATTTCTTTTTACTATTTTACTACTACTCTCGTTTTTACTATTTTTAGTAACTACTATTACTTTTTTAAATCGCTAGCTATTATACTTATTAGGACCTCTTTTTTATTTAGTATAAAAAGGTAGGTTTTAATAGCCCCCTCTTAATAATAATAATAAACGTTTATATTACTATAGGAAGATATAGTAATTAGTTTTATAATCTTTATTAGTTATTAATTTCTATTATTCCGTATACTTCTAACTTCTTAAGCCTTATACTCTCCATAACTTTTAAATAGCTTCCTTCCTCGACCTACCTCTTTTAAAGTAATATTTTATAAGAATAGTTAAATATAAATACTAAGTAGCTCGTAAAAGAGCTATATAAGCTATTAGATATAGTTAGCGAAGTTAAGCTCCCCCTTTTTCAAGAGATTATAGGCCTTAAGGACTTATTAAAAATACTACTTATTACTTATACTTAGTAAGGTTAAATACCTTAAAGATTTTCTTCTTATAGTTCTTTAGTACCTTATTTTATATCTTTTTAAATAGTCTTTTTTTATAGCCTAATTATAGTTAAGTAATTATCGCTTTTTTAATAGTCCTTTTTATTACTTAGTTAATTTCTAATCGTAGGCCGGCTATTAAAAAGTTATTTAATAAAAAAGCTACTTAAAGTAACGATAAAAGGCTAGTTATTTAAGTAGTTTTATTAATTAACGTAATTTAATATAATAAACGTTAACCTCTCGTAAGTAATAAAGGGCTACGATTACTTAATTCTATATAGTATTTAAGAATTACCTCTTTTTTTATCTATCTTTATAAGGTTAATTAATACGAATTTCCTATCCTATACGGTATTAAGAGGTCGTTTTTTCTATATAATAAGATATTTTACTAATTTATAATAGTAGAATTTAATTACTAATTAGTATTAGTTTCCTTATTATAGGGTAACTAGTTTAAACCGTAGGTTAATAAAGAGATTAATTAAATTATATAAACTTCTACGTAGTATAAAAAGGAGGTTCCAACCGCAGGTTAGGCTGGCTATGATAATCCTAAATAGGGCCCCTAATTGGCCCCTGCGTAGTCGACTGTATGCCGCGGTCGAATTAGACTTCCAATCCGACAGCTGCAGATTTGCAAGATATCTCGACACGGCCAGCAAAATACCTGTAAGCCAGCCGACAAGTGGGCGGACGGCATGCATTTCAACTTTCTGTGACTGCCGCCCATACTTTTTAGCATCTGTGGTTGCTCAAGGCTTCATTCATGTGTTGCTTCAAAGATCTCGCTCCTTTGCTGTGATGCTCCGCTCTGATGCTCTTCGTCAACAGGGTTAACAGGCACTGTACTGAGTTAGAAAGATGACATGCCACGAAACTGGTGCTGGAAACCCGAAATTAGAGGGCTATTGTCCGGCGAGATCGTGCCGGGAGGAATGTGCGAGGATGATCCTGAGCTGGATTTCGTGAAGTCTGTCCTACTAGAAAAATCAGTTGCTTGTAACTCTAGTAGCGTCGACGTAGGTGAATTCGTTAGGCCGTTGGATCATTCCAGCCATAATTGCGTATCTCTGGTGTAAATACGGTTGAGTGGGAAGTATATAACAGATGTGTGAGCTGTTTGAGATGTTCTTGATAATGCGTTGATGACCGTGTCGTATGGGAAGGAGTGGAAGACGGAGATGCGTATATCCGAAGTGCATTATTAGACTTGATATTGGTAAGTGTACAGTTGGTGATACACTCGCGCTCTAGCCTATGCACGACCTACTTCGAGAGTTCAAGTCGGCCAAATCGCGCTGTATATCTACGGTTTCGGGATCATGTATAGACCGGCTGAAGTAAAGTAAAATATGTAACTATCAGATTTATGCGTGTTCAATTGAACAAGAAGAAGAAAAGGCCAAAAGGGGAAAAAGAAGAAAAAAGACACAAAAAGGCATTGTTCCAACATTGATGATAAGTGACGTCCTCAGAGAAATGTGTGAATAATAAAATCAATGTGGATTAGAGGGGAACAAGAAGGGCGTTATATGTTCGACTGGGTATGGATGAAGGATAGACCAAGGCTTCATGGGGAGCCGTAATGTAGCTACTTTGCCACTTAGATGCAAAGAAAGGCTATGAATATGCAAGCCAACCATGCCAAGCATTTCTCATTCGTTCTGCCTTCGATACTGATATGTACGCAGTATTAGCGAGTCTGTCCTGCAATTCTTTGAACTTGGCCGTAGGAGCCCCTTTGTCAAAAAGGAAGTCTAGCTCAAGATACGACAGCTTCTTTGTCTCAGGTAGTCGAAAATAGCACCAAATAAGACACAAGAGAGCCGTGATCGCGTAAAACAGACAAGATTTACTAGCCAGGTTCCAAGCAATTAGGTTTAGAAGCTGTGGCGTAATAACGTTGTTGATGATGGTGAAGACATTGTAGATGTTGGATTAGAAGTCCAATTCGACCGCGGCATACAGCCGACTACGCAGGGGCTAATTAGGGGCCCTATTTACGATTATTATAGCCAGCCTAACCTACGGTTAGAACCTCCTTTTTATACCTACTACGCAGAAGTTTATATAGTTTAATTAATCTCTTTATTAACCCACGGTTCGAACTAGTTACTTTATAATAAGGAGACTAATACTAATTAGTAATTAAATTCTACTATTATAAATTAGTAAAGTATCTCGCTATATAAAAAAAACGACCTTTTAATACCGTATAGAATAGGAGATTCGTACTAATTAACTTTATAAAAATAAATAAAAAAAGAAGCGATTCTTAAATACTATATAGAATTAAGTAATCGTAGCCCTTTATTACTTATAAGAGGTTAATATTTATTATGTTAAACTACGTTAATTAATAGAACTACTTAAGCGACTAGCTTTTTATTATTACCTTAAGTAGCTTTTTTACTAAATAACTTTTTTATAGCTAGCCTATAATTAGAAATTAACTAAGTAATAAAAGGGACCGCTAAAAAAGCGATAATTACCTAACTATAATTAAGTTATAAAAAAAATTATTAAAAAAAAATATAAAATAAGGTACTGAGGAGCTATAAGAGGAAAATCTCTAAGGTATTTACCCCTACTAAGTATGAGTAATAAGTAGTATTTTTAATAAGTCCTTAAGGCCCGCGATTTTATAAAAAAGGGGGGGCTTAACTTTACTAACCGTATTTAATAACCTATATAGCTCTTTTATAAACTAATTAGTATCTATATTTAACTATTTTTATAGAATACTATTTTTAAAAAAGGTAGGTTAAAAAAAAAAGCTATTTAGAAATTATAGAGAATACGAGGCTTAGGAGGCTAGAAGTATACGGAATAGCGGAAATTAATAATTAAAAAAGATCCCGAGATTAATTACTATATCTTTTTATAGTAATATAAACGTTTATTATTATTATTAAAAAAAAGGGTTATTAAAACTTACCTTTTTATACTAAATAAAAAGGAGGTCTTAGTAAGTATAGAAACTAGTAATTTAAAAGAGTAGTAATAGTTACTAGAGATAATAAAAACGAGAGTAGTAGTAAGATAGCGAGAGGAAGTGGGAATCTCTTAAACTTTAATAAATTCGTTAAGTAGTAAAAGTATGGGTTTATTATAATTAATGCGCGGATTAAATATATCCTTATTAAAATTAAATACGTTAATAATTATTAATACGGATATAAGCTAGAGTACGACCCTTAATAAGTTAAAAAAAAAAAAAAAAGAAACCCGATCTTAAATAGAATCCCGATCCCTTATAGGTAAATAAATATTAACCCGAACTATTAAAAGACGTAAATATATAAGATTACGAATTAGTTTAATAATAAGTAAATTAATATAATATTAATCTATTTAACTAAAGTTTATAAAAAAAAAGGGCTATAAGGGTAACTCTTATTTTACGAGATTATAAATAACCTTAGCTATTAGCTAGATAATTAGTTTATAAATATAAGCTTAGGAATTATAAAAGTAGTTAATAAATTCCTCTACGGGCGAGGAGTATTATTAGTATAATTATAATTATAAAAACTATATAAAATCCTAGTAATAACGATTATAAAAAAGGAATTTATACTATAGAACTAAGTATAAGTTAATAAGGTATATAATCGCTTTAATAAATTTAAAAAAAGGGTAAATAATATAAATTTCCTCCTTATAATTACTAATAATAATCTATTATTATAAAAGGATATATAGAGGTAAAATATAATATTAAAAGTACGATAATTAATAATTCTATTTATTTCGATCTATAGCTCGTCGCCGTTATTAATATAAAATTCGGCGCTAATTAATTAATAAAAAAAGAAATAAACGACCTAAAATTACTAATAGTACGTAATAACGTAGGGATCGTATATAGATACTAAAAATCTAATAGTAAATACGAAGTAATTTATAAACTTTAAAAAGATCTTTCTAAAAGAGAAATTATACTCTAAGGGGAAGTATAAGGTTTTATAAAAAACCCTAACGATATTTTATAATTATTATAAAAAGGTCGGGATTAGGGAATACTAGTACTATTTAGTAATTAATATTATACTTATAAATAAAACCTCTAATTATTATTATAAAGTAGTACGTAATCTCGATCGAAATAACTTTCTTAGTATTATTAACGTAATCCGAAGCCGCTTCGAGACTTATAATAAAAATCTAAAGCTCTTATCTAAGCTACGGGTAATTTCTTTTATATTTATAATTAGGATAATAGAGGGTAAATCGTAAGTAAAGATCCTCAAAGAGCTTATTAATTAAATTAATAAGCTAATAAAAACCTAGCTAAATAAGAGAACTAATAAATAAAAAGTTAAATATTTTTATACCGCAGTCTAACGTATACTAAAAACAAAAATAACCCTATACTAAGTATTTAAAAACTACGAGGCGCTCTACTCGAGGCTAAGATCTAGTTTTAATATTAAAATAAGAATACCATACTAAACCTACTTCTAAGTATATAACGGCCCTTATTAATAGTACTAAGTTAATTAAATATATAATAAAAAAAGGAAAGAAGCTAAGTACGGTAATTACTAATAAGGAGGCCTAGATTCGTTAAATAAGTAAGGATTTAACTTATAAATAAGGTAACATAAGAAGTAGTACTTTATTTATAAAAAAAATAGATATTAATTAAGTAATTACTCCGAAGAAGAGCGTACTAAATTATATAAATAATATAAAAGGTCGAGGGTAGTAAATAGTAAAACTAGCCCTTATTAATTTAACTAATTTCTCGTTATATATAAGAGTAGATCCGAGGGTATAGAACCTAGTAAAAGTAGCTAATTTAATATCCTAAAGTATCCGTACTCTATAAAAAATTCGGAAAATAAGGAAGATCTTACCCCCTATACTAACGAATTAGATTATAACAAAGTTAACAATATTAACTACTCTTTTTTCGTACTATTAGCCTCGGGAAAATATACGAGGCTAAATAAATAAATAGTAATAAAAGCTCTTAATAAGTAGGCTTTTATTTATAAATAGTAAGGGAAGGTCCTTTAAGTAATAAATATAAAAGTAGCTAAAAGGGCAAATTTAATAAGGCCAAAGTCTATTCTCTTAATACTTAAAAAAAAGATATTACTCTTTTTAATACTTAAAAAAAAGAAATAAAATACTAAGTAAATCTAGGGGTAGCTAGAGGGGTTCTTTTTATATTACTTAAATTACTTAAATACTAAGCTCGTATAAGTATTCTATACGAGCAAAAAGTACGGCCTAGATAATTTCTAAAGGATTATCCTAAATACTAAAGTATCGTAATAATTAATAAAAAAAAAAAGGGTAATTCTAAGTATTATAGAAGATCGCGTTAGTAATACTTAATATATTAATAGCGGGTATTATAAGAATTAGCTTTAGCCTAGGTAAAAAAATCGTCGTACTAAGTACGGTAAAAATAGAGACGTACTTTAAAACGATAACTTTTTATATTTTACTTATTAATACCCTATTTTTATTATATCTAAAAAATATAGATCGACTAGGTATTATATTTGATAATATAAAGAACAGAATTTTTAGTAATAAGTACTTTAAAATAGTCGAACGATAATAGGGGCACGCGTTTATAAGGCTTATTAATAATACGAAGTTAATTAATTACTTAATAAAAAGTAAGCTTAGATAATTATACTAAAAATTTAGCTACCCGTTAGTTACGAGGCTATATAACTTCTTAAAGTAATTAGGTAACGATAATATTAAAATAGGGGCGCTAGAGTAGTTAATAAAAGTATATTACTAATACTAAATAAATGCGCGGAGCCTACGTAGGTTTAAATTTAAATTACGTAATAAGCTTAACTTTAATTAGGAAATCGTTATTAATATCTTCTACTTAAATAGTCGGCTAGTTTTATATATAATTAACGTAATTATATCTTTTTAAATAAAGTAATTCCTTTAGGATTTATAAATAAAAATAGTATAAGTAGCCTTACGAAAAAGCTAGATTAATATATACTAAGGACCGCTAGATAGTATTAAAACCGACGCTAATACTAGCTTTAAGTTAGTAGAATTTAAGGAGAATACGACGGCCTACGGTACATAGCTAAAAGTTATACTCGTTAAAGCGTACTATAGTATTAAAAAAATAAAAAGGGCATACTAGTAGTTAAAAAGAGTATTTAGAATTATTAAAAAAGAAAATCTAAATTTTACTAACGACGAATATTTCTAAATAATATTTAAATATTATAATAATACTATAGGGCCTAACGGGCTTATACTAACGCTTTTTATATTTAGAGCATATTTAAGAACGACCTTAGCCTTATTATTATTACTAAATATAAACTAACGAGCCCGAGTAATTAAAAAAGTAATATAAGTACTATATAAAATAAGTATAAAAAAGTAAGTTAATAAAGTAATTACTATACGTAATAGGCCCGATATAAAAAGTAATTTAAATATATTATTAAATTTAAATATACGAGTATAGTACGAAATTACTTAATAATAAGCTAGGCTATATAAATTAATCTTTATTAATAAGCGCTTTTATATAGTTACGAGGGATCGTAACTAACCCCTCGAAGTATCGATTATAGTAATAAGACTATATTATATAGATCCTAGCGAGGTAATTTTTAATTTATAAAAAAAAGAAGAGCTAGGAGAAACTATATAACTTATAACAGAGGTATAGGAAATTATTCTTAATAAAATCGTTATAGTAGTACTAATAAATAATAAAGAAAAAAAAATCGCTAAAAGGGTACTAATATTACTAACGGGACGTTATAAAAGACTACAATAGTAAGTACTAACGTAGTAATTTATTACTAGTAATAAAGTAATTAACACCTTTTATATAATAAAAAAAAAAGCTAATTTCGAACTAGTAGTTAAACTACGTAAAGAAGGTATAATTATAATTATTAAAAAGCTATATAAAGAATTAAATCTTATTAAAATAAATACTTTTTATAATCGAGAGGTTTATCGATTTATTTTTTATAATTTAGAGAAATATATAAACCTCTATATATTTAAATTATAAATAGTTCATAAGATTAAAAAAAAAAGAATACCCTAGCCGTACGAGAAGTCTAGATACGTAATTTAGGGGTACAGTAACGTTAAAAAAGCGACGCTACTTATATAATCGCTTACTATATAGCGCTATAGCTAACAATTAATAATAATACTAATAGTATTATTACGGAAGAAGGGGTACGAGATTTAGAGCTATGATATTACCTAGGCATATACTTAATTAGCTATAGGGCTTATAAAGAGAATCCTAGCCTATTTACTAAAAGAAATAGCTAGTAAGTACTTAAAAAGTACGATTATTAAAATACTTAAGCTACTATATAGGCTCGTAGAATCGGGTACTTATTAATAAGCTACTTATTACGATTTTTATATTAATTAATTATTAATAATTATATTTACGTATAACTTATACTTACTAATTTCTAAGTATAAAGGTAATTAATTTAAAATCGTTAGAATATAAACTGACGATATATTAGGCCTATTTAATATTAACTTTATAAAAAAGGAAGATAAAGAGCTCTAAAAAATAAGCTTTATAATAAAACTAAAAGAGGTCCTTATAACGAATACCCCCCTAGTATTTAATAGTAGGATTTTTATTATTAAAAAAGAAACCGTTATTTTTTAATAAAAGGGGTAAGGTAAGAAAATTAGCCTTATTAATTTAAATATAATTAATATTAAAAAATAATATAAGGTTAAGCTCGTACGAGGGGTATATATTATGAGTATATATTAGCCCGAGGTAACTTTTAACTACGCTAGAGTAATATAAGCTATAGAACTAAATAAATAAGACGTCGAGGTACTTAATAAATAGCTTAAGGGGTAGTACTCGAATCTTAATCGAGGTTTTATTTACTACCTAATTAACCTCGTAGTTAGTAAGCTTTACGTGTTCGTAAATAGTTTATTTATAAATAATAAGGACCTTATTTTATAATTAAAGTATATTATTATTCTTATTAATAAGAGTATAAATAAGAGCGAATTTATAATATATAATAATATAATCTACTACTCGTTAACTAAAAATAAGCGAGTAATAAGAAATATATTAGTATTAAAAGTCTATAGTATAGTTAACGGCGTTAATTTTGCCTACGTAATTTTAATAATACTAAGGAGAATTACCGATCGACTTAACCTTTTACTAATCCTAACGGTCGTTTATATAGATTCTTACTTATTATATAAATATTTTATTAAATTAGGAATTATAAAAAAAAAAGGCTTATAATCGATATTATAACCCTTAAGTAATTATATAAAAAGCGTAAGATTCTCGAGATTTATTAAATTAATAGCAATAATAACCTCGCTAACGCTTTTATAAAAGTAGTACTTAATAAGGGGTTAGAATAATTTATAAGTAGTAAAAAAATTAACGTATAAATAAAAAGATAGGTTATATAAAAAAAATAAAAAAAAGAAGAAAAAAAAGACGACTTAGTAAACGGGCCCGAGGTTAAATTATATCTCTAACCGTAGTAATTAAATCGATAAAAAAAAGAAAAAGTTAGTATCGGATTAGAAGTTTAATTTAACCGCGGTATATAGCTAACTATATAGGGGCTAATTAGGGGCCCTATTTATAATTATCGTAACTAGCCTAACTTATAATTAGAACCTCCTTTTTATACCTACTACGCAGAAGTTCATATAGTTTAATTAATCTCTTCGTCAACCCACGGTTCGAACTAGTTACCCTATAATAGGGAGGCCAACAGTAGACTACCCTCGCCAGGGCAACGGTCTTGACTCTTAGACGTGTTAATGGAATTTCTGCCACGATAACATAACAAGCTGGACCGATGGTCATGTTGTAAGTAAAGGTCATCAAAATGATAAGAGAGCCGAGGGCCCAATCCATTGAAGGATGGCCGTCCAGAACAATCGATAGGATACCACCAGTGGTAAGGATGATGACTGCCGCTATCAACCCAGCAAGGTAAAACCTACGCCGGCCAATCAGTGATAGCAACACCCAGGATATCATACCACCAACGATGCCGAGACCATACATTTCTGTGGCGAGACTGAATGATTTGGAGGATTCGAAGCCAGCTTGTTCCAGAAAATAAGGAGCATGTCCAGTCAGGGTGGCGCCGCACAAGGCTTGACAGGACCACGTCATGCAGCAAACTTCAGTCCTGCGTCGGTTCGAACCTTTGAACAAATCAAAGAAGCTCGCGCCACCATAGCCCAATTTTTTCTCTGTCGCGTTAACATGCTGCATAACAGCGAGCGTATCGTCGATATTGAGGTTTTTGCCGCTTGTGAGTCTTTGCAGCGACTGTCGTGCTTCTGAGAGTCTTTCTTGTCGGACTAGCCACCCTGGTCACAAGTAGTCAATAAATAGCCAAACTTGTTTAAACCTATTTGGATGTCTCTTACAAGGACTTTCCGGGGCAAAGTAAACGACAAAGAGCAATGGAAGCGCCCAAGCCCATTGTAGCGCAAATGGTAACCGGTATGACCATTGGGACGTGTTGTCGATGAGTGATCTCAGAATGCCAGTGCCCAGTAGCTGGCCAATGAGCCAACACATATTCACATTGCTGAGAACGACGGCTCGTACAGCTGAAGGCACAATCTCAGCAGCGTAAGTCGCCCCCAAGGTCTGGATGACTCCCCATGATAGGCCTTATGTTGGAGTTGTAAGCTGAAAGATCAAAGCATGTCTGAGTAACCAAGAAATACACCCAAGACGCTTACTCACCACAAAGGGCTTGGGAAGAAAGTAGTACAGCGATGTTCTGGGCAAAGAAAGCAGGGGAAATGGTTAGGCACAACCATCCAAGAGCAATCATCATCATTTTGCGATACCCGATAGCATAAGTGATGTACCCATGGGCAAGGAGCCCAATGATCTCGCAAGTTACTGCAGCATTCTGAATTTCCATCTGCCACAATGGCGAGATCTCATAGTCTTTGTCCTGTATGGAGTTGGCGCCCGGCAGTCTTGGTTCGCCATATTTGCGTCTGAACGAAGGAAACGCAATGAATCCGGAAATAAGCAACTTATCGTAGGCTTCCATTACGACTGTCAGAAACAGGAGCAGTGACCAGATGATGGCTTTGGGAAAGTGACGGAAACTTCCGAATAGACTTATGTCCTTCTCGGCGGCGAGACCACGATGGATGCGCGCACCCGTGCCGTCCGAACTTGTTGAAGCACGAGGAAGCCATAGCACACTATTGATTGTGTTATTGTGAACATTTGATCTTTGACGTTCGAGTTCCTCTCCGTCCAAGGGGTTCATGTCCGCGATAGATGGTTCTTGGTGCGAGCCAGTTGCCTTGGGGGTTATGGATATCAGAACGACCTCATCTTTGCTGGTATTGTCAACTGAACCAAACATGTTGACAAAGTTCCAAAGCGCCTGAGATAGTAAAACAAAGTTGGTTGGAAAGTGAGCATTGGATGTTGCATCTTCGATCGTGCTGTCGGTCAGATAAGATTTTGTATGAAACCACAGCTCGTGTTCATGGCTCCACTTCAAGCTGGTGAAAGTTGGGTTTCGGGCTTCATCCTAGGCTATCCGACCATTTCCCCAGACTATCCCCTGATCTTCTCCAGGGGCAAGTCTCTTTGGTTGATTCCTAGCCTCTGTCGTGGTAAGTTTGCGCTAACTTAGTACAAGCTAATCCACCGACACGGCTCAGCGCGTACCGCGCCGTGTACGCCCAGTTTCCTTCGCGATTTTCAGCAGAACTTGGCAAATACAATAATTGGTCAAATGGGTTCTACAGCCACTCCGTAGAACAATCATTGCTTAGGATCCCCTGTCAGGCTATGCAGACGGTCGAATCAGAAGGCAGTACCTTGCTCTCCTGCCTTGGATACATGTATCTTCACCGGTACCCTAATGAGGGCGACTTGAACTTTAGTTCCGTAGCGCTGACAGGATTTTGAGGATGGTCTTGAAAGCAGAGCTTTGATACAGGGATCTTGTACTAGCCAAAGGCCATCAATATCGGTAAGAAACAACCTGGATCGATGCCAAAGAAATCGTGGGAATGGACCTCCCTGATACTTACAGTTGGGATATTCGGCGCCACCTATTTGAGAATCTTAGCTCGAGTCGATAGCCATGCTTCCCTTCAGCCTTTTTCTCGTATAAGCGATTTCACTAGTCACATATGGAGCTTGTCACGCCTGGGATAATGGACCTTATAGGGTCAAGGCCTGCAGCCACGCTGGGCTATCGATGCATCCCCCTTTCCGTGGAAACCATCCTGAGCTGAATCTATGTGTTCCGTTCAGCCAAATCCCAGCAACGCCACAAACGCCCATACCTCGTGTCAAGAAGAACAAGCATTCAATGTCTGCTACCATATCAAAATGTAAGTCTGAAAGGGGTCGCTGATTTTTTATGCCCTTCAACTTTTTAATGATAGTAGCGATTATGATAAGCCCTTCTGCCTATCTTTGGTTTGCTCTTAGTCAACGGCAATGCCTACAACGCAGAGAGTTTCATAAAGAAGAACAAGCATCCACACATGAAATTTCACAGTCTCACGTAACTCGACGCATGGAACTGCCATAACTTTCCCTTTTATGACATCTCTTTTGGTGGGAAACCTTGCGTCGACACTCGACCAATGATGTCGAGTTCTCGACTTGTCCCTGGTCCCTTTTTGTCACGAGTTATGGCACGCAGCAATGGGCATACGGAGTGTAGTAAAAGTAACTTAACTATTAAAGTAGAAATAGATAAAAAGAAAAGGTTTATATATACGATATCTAAAAGAGATACGTAGTTTAGTACGTAATAAGTACTTTATAAAATACGGATTACGTAATATACCCCCTAATTATTATTATTAAGGAGCTATTATACCTAAAATAAAATTTCTAAATACTTTTATAAAAGCCCGATTTAGTTAAATATAAATAAAAAAAATAAGTATAAGGGATATACGGTTTTTAAACTATGTTTATTATAAATATATCCCTTTATTTAAAATGGATAGGATCTTAATTTAAAATAGTACGTATTTTATTATTTTTAATATACAAATTACTTAGGTCGAGGCTACTTAGCCGCTTTATTTATTTTTTTTATTCTACCTTTACTACCTACTCGGGCAGTTCTCGGTATTATTTATACAGTATTAATACATAGTATTAATAAATACTCCCACTATCTCGATAGACTCTTAGCCGCTTTATATATATTTAAATTCTTATAGCGTTACTTAGTTATTATTTTTCTTTTTTTTAACCTCTCCTAGTTATTATAAATACCCCTTCTTTATTATATACGTATACTTATACTATTAAATTATTTTTTAATTTATTTTAAATATGAATATTTAATATATCCGGAAGTAATAATAAGTTTTATATAGTTTTTATAATACGTTTTATATATAAACTATATAATTTATTAAGAGTTTAGATGAGTAATAATATTAATAAGCCCCTCGAGGTTATTATTCCTTTTTACGTTCTCTATCCCGCTTATTAAAACCTAGTTACTAAGCTCTCTTTTTTTAGCTAAGAAGATATTAAAATTACTAATTAAAATATTAAGGACTCTATTAAGTTCGAAGCTCTTATTAATAATATTAATAAGAGTAATAATTAAATAAATAGTAATAATAAAGGTTTTAATAAGCTTTTATTTATCCCTCCCTTAGAGCTTAAAAATAAAAATAAGTTTAATTTAAATATTAAGTTTTTTAAAAAGGGTATATTATATATTATTATTTTAAAAGTTCGTATTTAATATTATTTTAAACTTTTTTTTAAAAAAAATATGAAACTAGCTCTTTTTAAAAAGGTAATAAAAAGTAAAAAAGAACGCTTAAAAATAAAAATACTCCCTATAATAAGTATAGTCTTTTTTTATTCTAGGCCTATTTAACGTATACTTAGTCCTTAAAAAGTTTAAAAGCGAGGTTTTTAAAAAATAAGAGATTTAATATATACTCTATTTTTAAATACTTTTTTAATATACTAATTTTAAAAACAGTAATTATTATTTTATAAGAAGTAATAGCTAATATATATATTATTTTAATAATTATTTAGTTATATAATATATTAATATACTAATTATTTTATAACTAATAACCTAGGCCCTTATTAAAGTTATCATAAATAGTATTTCTTTTTTTATAAGTATATTATCCTTTTCTATTATTAAAAAGCACACTCTTAATTATAGTTTTAATAAAATATTATTAAACTTTATAATATTATTCACTAAATAAATAATAATACTAAGATATATAAGAACTATATCGGTTTTTATACTAAGGACTTCTTTTACGTACCCCTAGACCCCTCCCCTAAGTATACTTATATTATTAGTTACGCTTATTATAGTTATTTATAATTAACCTCTTATTATACTACTCGCTCTTATACTCTAGGTTATTAATTTAATAATTATTCTATTTTTTATTCTTTTTATTTATAATTTTAAAGGTTTTAAAAGATATAAAGTATAGTTCTTAATAAGTATAACTAGTTTTTTATTATTAATATTATAGTTTTAAGAGTTTTATATTTTTTAAACTAGGATTTAAATAATAAATATAAGCTTTAGTTTTATTTTTATATATATATATCTTATAAATAAAATTATTTTAAGAGTTTAGGCTTTTAAACTAAGAAAAGTTTTATTTTATTTATTCTTAAACTTCTAAGCCGTACTCTAGGTTCTATTTATTATTTATTTTTAAATATTAAGTTTTTTAAATATAACTTAAATCTTAATTATTTTTAATTATTTTAGCTATTTATAATAACTTTTTATATATTATAGAGGTCAAGAAGTATATAAAAATACTTAAACTTAGTTTATAAAAGGTTTTTAATAAGCTTATTTATTAATATATTTTTTATTATTATATAAATAATTTTAAAATAATCTTTAATATATTCTTATTTTAATTATATACTTTATATATTAATATAGTAAAGCTAAGTAGTTATTCTTTCTCTTCTTTTTACGATAAATCGAATTATTTACTTATTATTATAGTTAATTAAGTATACTTTTTTTAAATTAAGGGTAATACTTTTAAAAAGGCGCTTTAAAACCATGGTTTTTTTATAGTTTCTTTAAAATAAAAAAGCTTAGTTTTAATAGTTAACGTCGTAACTATTATTTAGTGTACTAATTTTTATTAAATAGGGCTATTAAAAAGGACTATTATATATTTTTAAAATAATCGTCGGATTATTTTATTATTTACGAAGCTAATATTTCTAGCTAAGAGTAGTAATTACGTACTCAGTATACTATTATAGTAAAGTATAAGATATTTTATTATACAAAAATATTAAATATATTAGTTAATTATCTTAATATAAGTTGCGCTCGGGTTAGTTAGAAATTATAATAATTATAAATAAGTAAAAGTAACGTCTAACTTGATTATAATAGCCGTATAAAGTATATTTTTAACTTTCTTTTAATAGATCTTTATTTTTTTTTACTTACTCCTCGTTCAATTTAAACTCTTTTTAAAAAAGAAAAGTAACTAGATATAATAAATTTATAAAGTCGAAGTACTTAGTAATTTATTTAATATATATATTATAAATAAAGTAAATTTTATAAATAGTACGGTCTTATAAAATCCGTATTTTAAAAAAGTAATTAATCAGTCCGTTTTTTTTAAGGTTAATATATTTTTTTATATTATTAACGATTCTTTAAGTTACTTTTTAATTATTTTAATAATATAAATAACAAAGTTATTAATATAAAATATTAATATTATTTTCTTATTTATAGTTTAGTAAATATAAATCTCCTCGTAATTATATATTATATTTATATTACGAAATCTAAAAATAAAAGTTTAAGATTATAAAATTAATAAGTTTTAAAGTTTATATAGAGCGTAATAGAGTTTACTTATTTTATCAATAACTTTATATTTTTTTAAAAATTTAATAATCATTAGTTTTTTATTTTTAATAAGCGTATTAAAAAAAGCCGTTAATAATATTATATTAGTTAGTTTTAAAATTAAATTAAGTAGTTATTATTATTATACCCCCCGATAGAGCAATCCGCCGGGGCTGTACCGTGTATTACGTATTGGGGAAAACTAGGTATAATGCGCTCTATACCTAATTACTAACTAAAATAGCTCCTAACTTTCTGCCGCATGAAGTCCTCTTAAGTTCTAGCTACCTATAGGGCGAGCTTTACCTACTCTAACGCGTATAAAACCTCTTAATACTAGCCTATATAAGTAATTAGGTTTAGTATAATCCCTTTTTTTATATAAGTATTATTACTACCCAGGGGGTCCTATAAGAGCTATTTAAAGTACTAGCTTATTATTTTAATTATATATACTTCTGGCCTATTTATTATAGCTATTATAGCTAAGCTAGTATTAATATACCCGATCGTAATATCTATATTAACCCGGCTATTTTCGGTACTTATAATATTACTTAGCTAAATTCCGTACTATTAAAAAGTACTTTACTACTCCTCGGGCGTACTTACGTTAGTTACGATAGCTATAGCGTTAAGCTAGCCGAGGGCGCCTAGCCCGAGAGGGGCAGACTTATTAATAGGCATTTTTAGAGAGTTTTAGCTTACTAATTACTAACTATATACTAAGAGTAGAGTAGGTTCTCGTTGAGGTAGTAGTTTATATATTAATAAGTTTATTTAGTAGATTTATTTAGTAAATTTATTTAGTAGATTTATTTAGTAAATTTATCTAATTTAAATAGAAAGTAGCTTTAGGTAATATTAAAAATAATAAAAATAAAAAGAATCTTTACGAGCTCTAGTACGAAGAGTAGTAAATATTAGCCTATTTAGCCCTTTTTTTTAAAAACTTCTACGTTATTATTAAAGTTTAGAACCTTTATAATTAAGGAAGGCCGTTTTTAATTATTATAACTAACTATTACGGCTAACCTCTATTATCGACTTTTATTATCGACCTTTTTAGCCAGCGCTATTACTAAAAAGGGCAGCTTACTTATCCCGAATTAAATAGCGACTTTCGTATTAAAATTACTATGTTATATTAAGCGCGTACTTAGGATATATTACGCGTATTATATAATTAAAAAGTATACTATATTATATGATTTGTTTTTAAAAACGTAATCTTATTAAGGTCGATTTTTTATACTTATAAAGCCGGAAAAAAACTACTATATTATTATTATAAGCCTGAAAGATTTATAGGAGGCGTTAAAATATACGTACTTTATAAAAAGTTAAGTAGTTATATATTCCCCCTTATATATATACGTATTTTTATTTTATAAACCTCGTTATTAGCGTTATACTTATAAATATATACTTATTTTAATAAAAATAAGCTCTTTTATTTAGGATTATAGTTAACTTTGTTTTATATACTAATATTTCTTAGCTTTTTTCTTCTTATACTTATAGTATTTTTAAATAGCTTTTATAATTATTATAGAAAATATTTAATATTATTAAACTTTTTAATAAGCTCTAGAAGTTAATTTTAATAATTTAGGGTTTTTAAGCTTCTTCAGAGCGCTCTAAATAGGTCTTATAAACTACTCTTTTTATTATTTTATAAAGTATTATATATTTTATATTACTTTTTTATAACTTTTTATTAATCAAGTATCAAAATAAAAAAAACGTAGTCTTAATAACAATTATAATAATTACTATTTTTTATATTTAAATATAAGAGCGTTATAAAAATATTATTATTAAAGTATTATAGAGGTTTACAGGTCCGGTTTAAATATTTAGGACCTAATTAAACTTTACTTAGTACTTAATAAAGTAGTTTTTATAAGCTCTATTCTTATATAAAATTAGAGGTTTATTATAAAGCTTCTTTATTAATATTAATTTTATTATTAAGATTTAATTTTTTATAATTAGTACTTTATTTATTATACGCTCTAGCGTTTTATTAAGAGCTATTAAGAATTAAAAACTTAAGACCTTTTATATAATATATAAGCGCTCGTAAAGAGGATTATAAATTATATAAAACTATTTATAACCTAGTTATTATACTTCCTTTTTTATTTCTATTTCTAAGCTTATATAAAGGGGTTATTTTAGAGATTAATAATAATTATAAAATTATGATAGCCTTTTTAATCTTATTAACTATACTTTATAATATACTTATTAGTTATTTAGCGTCCTAAATAATTAAAAACTTAATAATAATATTATCCTTAACTATAGAGTTATTTTAAGTATTAGTATTTTTAAAATCTAAATCTACTTCCCCGAGTACTCGAACTAACTTATTATTAATATTAAATAGTTTTTATATTTTTTAAATTATTAAATTTATTTTTTTTATTTATAATAGCTTACTCTTTATATACGGGATTATAAAAAACTGTTTTTATTAAACTTAATATTCTTTATAATAAATACTTATTTAAGTATAAGTACTTAGATCTTATATAAATTGTACGTTTTTAATACGTATTTAACTAAGTATTCTATATACTTATAGAGAAACTTTTAAACTTTTTTTAATATATACCCTTTTTATAATCTTTATAAAAAAGGTATACTTAGTAATTATATATATAAAGATTACTAAAATACGGGGTTATTAATTTAAAATCCTATACTTAGTAACCTATTTATTATTAATATTAATACTACTTTTACTAGTTAATTTTTATTATAATAAGCGAATCTTTTTTATTAATCTCTTATAAGATAATATTATAAATAAAGATTATTATTAATACTATTTTATTTTATAAATTCTTAGGGAGGTTTATAAAAAGGCGTATTTTATAAGCTTTAGTAATTACTAATTAACCTGCTCTTTTTATATTACTTATAGGTTTTTTTTATATATAAAAATAAAAGCTCTATTTTAATTCTTAGTTTATTATATTATATTTTATATATACGTTTAATATTAGTAATTAAAAAGGCGGTCTTACTACTATTTTCAAAAAAGTAAATTAGAGTCCTTTTTTAATAATAAATTATTATTTCGAGGCTCTATAGTATAAAAAGTACTTCTTTTTTACTTTAGGTCTTAAAAAGAACCCCCTAAACTACTTAGTATATTTATTAAAAGTTATAAGTATATATTATTATTTATTAAAAAATAGTTAGAAATAGAATAAATCTTAGTATATATAGTGCTATAGCTATAAGGCTTTTTTAAAAAATAGTCCTCTTAAGACTATTAACTTAGCCTCGGAGAATACGTATACTTTATACTTAATTTATAATAGAAGTTTAATATATATATTACGAGTTTTATATAGTAAGTAATAAAGAGTATTAGGTCCGAAATAACTTATTTTAAAATATTATAAGAGCGTATTATTAAACCTTTTATAAGTATATTAATATAAATAATAGAATTTTCTTTAGCTAATTAGTAATATAATACTAACTAAACTTTATAAAATACGTTTAAAATAATAAAATAAGGGTAAGATTAAGAAAGCTTTTATTTAAAAAAAACTAAGTTATTTTTTTAAATAAGCTATTTTTTAATAGTACTTTTTTAAAACGTTCTTTATTATAAAATATAATCTAAATTATAGTACTAGAGTATGTTCTTATTTAGTAAAATATTTAAAATTATATTAATATACAATCCTTTAATATAAGTAACGTTTTAAAGCTTTAAGTTATAAGTTCTCTTTTTTTTAAAGCTATTTAAAACGCCCTTTATGATACGAGTACAACGTATAGTAATAAGTAATATAATAATTCTTAATTTAATATAGTTATTATTACTAAATAGTACGTAACTTTTAAGTTTAAAAAGGCTCTTTTTATTAATTAAATATATTATTTTATAGCTATTTATTACTATATTTTAAAATAGATAATAAGCGCTACTTATAAAAGTACTAAAAATTACGTTTATTTCTAAGTCCTAACTTTTTATAAATATAGTAATTACGTAGCCCTCGTTATAGTTTATTAATAAGCTCGCTTTAAGTTAATTAAAAGAACTTTTTAAAAACCTAAGTTTTCTAAGAATTCTATTATTTTTTAACTATCTAACTTTTTTAAACTTATTATAAAATAATTTCTATTTATTTAATTCAATAATTAATCAGGACTTTTTTTTACTTAGCCCTTTAGTATTCGTATTAATAACTTATTAATATTTCGGTTTATAAGTACTTATTTTAATTTTTAATACGTTATTAGTTTTTATAAATGTACGTAATTATAAGGGTATATAATATTATTTTTATTATTTATATTATTAGCTATATTAGAATATTTTATAAAAATAAAATAAGCCCCTTTTTATTTTAAAAATTACTTAGTATATATATCCTAGGTTACTAAGTTAAATATATATATAATCTCCTTAAGGGTCTTAGTATACGTTCTAAAAGTTATTGATTTACTAAAAGTTTTATATATATATTAGCTTTATATAAAGTTAAGTTTAGACTTAATTGTAATTAAAAAATTAAGTACGGCGACTTTTTTATTAATTTTTAAAATATTATACAATTTAGTTTAGAAATAAATAAATAATTATTTTTTATATTAATATTATAAGTTAACTCTAGTTTTTACTTTATTTAGAGCTTATTAATGTTTATTTTAAACTATATTCTTAATTATTATTTTAGAGGGCTAAAGGTTTTATTTTAGTTATTTAATAAGTCGTTATATACTAAACTTAGAGCTATTTTTAGTAATCTTTTAGAATATATATTTATAAAAAGTAGCGTTAACTAATTTTATTAATTACTAAATAAGGAGTTTAATATATATATTAACTATATTATATTCCTAAGTTTTAAATTATTTATATTTAATGTCGAGCTCTTATTATGTTTTTAAATATTTTTAAATATATAAATCCTTTTTATAAATATAATATAAAAATAGATTTATTTATATAAAATAAGTAATAAAGTTAGTTTTATAAAAAAAAACCTAGCTTAGTTTTATAAGTTACTCGTATTTAAAAAAGTTAAAGGAGTTATACTAGGAGTTATTTTTAAAAACTACTAATAGATGTTTTTTTAGTTTTTTTAGTTATATTCGAACGCTTTATAACATATTTAATAAGTTTATAGTTCTTTTTTATTATAAATTAAAATTAATTCTTCGAATTTAGAAAGTAAAATAAATATTATAAAAAGGTTAAGGAGTATATTAAAGTTTAGAATATTTATATTAACGTATTTTTAAATCTCTATACTTTTATTTATAATATAAAAAGTATTAAACTATTTAGTTTAATTATTTTAGTTAGTTAACTTAGTTTAGGTTAAAATAAGTACTAGTATATTAGTTATTTTAAAAAGATTATAAGGATCGTATTAATAAGTACGTTATTATAATATAAGGTTTTAATTAAGAGCTAAGTTTATAATTATTATAAATTATAGTATATAGTAATAAGTATACGGAGTATAATAAAAGTAGTTTAATTATTAAAATAAAAAAAAATCTTTATATATACGATATCTAAAGAGAGATACGTGATTTAGTACGTGACGGGCACTTTGTGAGATGCGGATTACGTGACACTTTTTATTGAAAACATGACAGGATTTCAAGCGCTCGAATGCAAAGGCCAGAGTCTACGCTTGTTACTTGAGCTAGTGCGTGGTCTTACCACATCCCGTTTAGTCAACTACTGCGTGCTCTCTTAGCTCAAATTTCAACTCGGTGGCAACGAATCATTCTGGAACAGAAGTGTCACGCCCAATTAGGTACCTGGGCTAGCTTTGGCTCTCTGGGGATGGTGTAGAGAGATGGAACCACTTTGACGTATTGCTTGAGTCAGCCCCACCTACTTCCGCGAACTTGGTTTTCGGGAGAGATAGGCGGAAAGCCCTATGGGAACTAGGAATCCGGCTTTGCTTCAAGCAACCGTGTTTCTAACGGCTAGCGCAAATTTCAACATCCTTTGAGTGTGGTGGCCTGTACACAGTGAAGTCCAATCTCAATCATCCTGTGTGGGTAATGTCAAAAGGCTCGAAGTGTGCTGCGAATTAGTCCATTTTTGTCAGTGCACTACATACATCCAATAGGAGCTTGAATATTCAGGGTCGAAGCTCAAGACTACCACCGCGACACAGCGCCGATTTTTCCAGCTACCCCGGCCATGCAGCGGATGCCTCAAGGACCAATTTTTCATTGTGCGGTCCTCTGCCGGTCTTTGCCACTCAGTAGGCGTCTGAACCCAGGCCTGGCGAGCCGCGCTCACCATTATCGCTCAGCAAAACGCTATATAGAAAGCCGACGGCGTCGTGGTGAGCCTCCTCGGTAGAACGCATAGTGTCACGAGTTATGGCACACAGCAATGGGCATACGGAGTGTGGTAAAGTAGCTTAACCCATCGAAGTGGAAATAGACGAAAGAGAAAAGTCTATATACAGGATGTAAGTGATATATACGTGATACAGCACCTGACGGGTACTTTGTGGATTGCGATTCATATCCCTGTTACGTGACACATACATAGCCTTAGCCAATCAGTCGCCTTACATTGGCTTTGGCTTGCTTTGCGCGTCGCTTTGCTTCTAAACTGTCCTTTGCTTCCTGGGAGAGCAACCGCTAGTCGAAACCCCTTAAGACCTTCTCCTATATCTCTGACAATAGAGCCTCGAATTACTTAGAATCGGTAAATGGAATAGGCTGGATTACTTTATACCGCGTCTCGGATCATAAATCCTTGGATAACATACGGCCAGTCTACTACTTATATTAGCAATACAAACAAAAGAAGGGGCAATGCTTACCCCACGATAGCTCGAGCTAGATAATGGAGTTAAGTAGGATGCTACTGCGGACCCACTCCACTAGAGAACGAAGGACACTCATGTTCAGCCCGGCCAGGCAGCGAGTGGTTGGGCGTTGCCATGAGAGGTAATGGTAGATAGAGAATGTTGCCTCTTGTGCTTATCCTATGGTTTGCTTCCGAAATCATGTTGGGGAGATTGCCGGGCTTTTCTTATTTTTGCTGTCGCTTGATGCGCTCGGAAGCTGCGAACGACTACGCTTTGAGGAGAGTCGGTGTGTTGCTTGTTAGTCCCCCAACGTTCGTTACCTTCAACGTTCGATATATTGCAGTTGTGTTTTGCTGCTGCAAGTGTGTTCTGTTGCAGTTATGTTATGTCTCAGTCAAGGCTTGTCCCCACCCGTCACAACACGCATACCTAACAGAAACCTAAGACATATAACACACTATGCTAAATGCACGAGGGAAACCGATGGCCGACGCGGATCTGTGCCTGACTTTCTGCAACCAGGCCTGCATTGGGACCCTCGAAACGCAGTACGACAAGCGCCTGAGCTAACAGGCGGGGTATCGGATTAGAAGTCTAATTCGACCCCGGTATACGGCCGAGGCTACGTAGGGGCTAATAAGGGGCCCTATTTACGATTACTATAAACTACCTAACCTATAGTTAGAATCTCCTTTTTATATCTTACGTAATATATTAAAATAGTTTAATTAATCTATTTTATTAACTTATAGTTCGAACTAATTAATTATTGTTTTTATAATAAGAATACTTATACTAATTAGTAACTAATTTTTATTATTTTAAATTAAAAAAGTATTTAATATAAAAAACGACCTTTTTAAATAGAACGTAATAAGAAAATCGTACTACTTAACTTTATAAAAAGTAAGTAATGAGATATAAAATCTTTATAATAAAATAAAAGAAAAGAATTATAACCCTTAACTACTTATAAAAAGCCGATATTTATTATATTAAAATAACTTTTAATAATTAATAAGAATATCAAAGTAACTAGGCTACTATCGTCGACTTTATATAATCCTTTATTATTGATTAACTTATTTATAACTAGCCTACGATTAGAAATTAATTAAATTAATTAATTAATTAATAAAAAGAACTACTTACGTAATTACTTACTTAATTAATTAATATAATAAACGAGCTTAAGAAATATAATATAAAAAAGTATTATATAATAAAAAAAGGATCTTTAAGTATAATATATTTAAAGAGTATAATAAGAAGTATGAGAATTATAAAATTAAGAAATTTATAATATATAAAAGAACTATCTTTAAAAAGCTTATAAATACGATTTTAAAAACCTAAACAATCTTTTTATAACCCTCTTAACTATCCTTTAAATATTATTTAAGAATATAATATAAAGAACGGTATAATAAAAAAAAGAGATTTAAAAATTATAATAATAGCGATCTATAAGTTATAAGTATTATAAGTACTAGAGGTTAATTAAAAAGCTATTACTTTTAAAAAAATCCTTTTATAACTTCTTATTAAAATTATAATTATTATAATAAAGAAAGAGTATTTAGAGGACCGTTAAGAAGCTCTTTTTTTATAAAACTAGTTTTTAATATAAATTATTAATTTTTAAAAAAGTAAAAGATTATTAATTAGTAATAATTTATTTAATAAATATATACCCCTCTCGGGTTTTAATTTAAAAAAGAACTCTACGTAATTAAGACGTTATTAAACTATTTATAAATCTATTTTTAATATTAATTAATTAAGTAATTAAAAAGAAACTACTAAGAAAATAGTAATTAGTTAAGAGAACTAAGAATAAATAGTAATAAGGCTCGGTATAAAAAAATAAAAAAGTCCTAGATTTTAATAAATTTATTAATTATTAATAATATATTATTATTAAAATTAATAAGTAGTTTTAAAATAACTTTATTAAAATTAAATATACTAGCTATTATAAATTAAAATACGAGTTAAGGGACGATAAGGAGCGAGTTAGTTTATAATTAAAAAAAAGAATTTTTATATCATATAAGTAAATAAAAATTGAATTAAAATACTAAAAAGGTAAGTATATAGAGACTTTAATAATCTTAATTATAAGTAAATCGATATAATATTGGTTTATTTTATGAAAATTTATATTTAAAAGGGGCTGGAGGAGTAACCCCTATTTTATAAAATCGCTAATAACTTAAGTAATTAAAAAAATACGTAGTTTATAAGCGCTAATCTAAACGTAATAAAGAAAGTTATTAAATTCTTTTATTATTAAAGTATTTTATTAGCCTAGGTAATAAAG
This sequence comes from Colletotrichum cuscutae, assembly GCA_030869315.1. Lineage (NCBI taxonomy): Eukaryota > Fungi > Ascomycota > Sordariomycetes > Glomerellales > Glomerellaceae > Colletotrichum > Colletotrichum cuscutae. The sequence goes on from MPDP01000068.1 coordinate 751,145, forward strand.
TAAAAAGCTTATAAAACGCTCGCTATAATAGTTATTACTAACGAATTTATATTGTAAAATTAAAATTAAGTTAATTAAATAGTAGCGAAATATAACGATTTTAATAAAAAAAATAAACTAATTAGAGTTTTATTAAAAATTATTGATAGTAATATATTAACGCTTATTATAATAAGAGCTACGGAAATTATATAAAAAGAGTAGTTATTAATAATCTTATGAATTTTATTAATTAGCTTAGTAATACTATTAATATATAACTTATTACTTATTAACTAAAAAAGTATATAATTAATTATATAAAGTTAATATAACTATTTCAATATACAGGGAATATATAAAAAAACCGACTTAATAATTATTATTATAAAATAATTTACTAACTTCATAAAAATCTTTTTTAAAAAGAAATTATATTTTAAAAAGAACTATAAGGTTTTATAAAAAACCCTTATAATATTTTATAAGTATTATAGAAAAGTTAAAATTTAAAAATAATAATATTACTTAGTGATTAACGTCGTATTAATTAATAACGTTACGGATTATTATTATTAAATAGTACGTACTATTAATTCAACTAACTTTTTAAATATAATTAACGTAATTTAAAGTTATTTTAAAATTTAAAATAGGAGTTTAGAGCTCTTATTTAAGCTAAGAATATTATTATTTAGGTTTATAATTAGAATAATAAAAAAAAGTCGAGGCTAGAGATTTTTAAAAAACTTATTAATTATTTTAATAAGCTAATAAAAACGTAGCTAAATAAGGGGATAAATAAATAAAACATTAGATATCTTTATATTATTATATAAGAAGTTTTAAAAGCGAGAGTAACTTTATATTAACCCTCTAAGTATTATAAAATCTTTTATTTAAGACTAAGATTTAATTCTAATATTAAGGTTAAAATACTTTACTAAATATATTTATAATTATATAATAGCCCTTATTAAAAGTACTAAGTTAGTTATATATATAGAAATAAAACAAAACGCTAAGTATAGTAATTATTAAGTTAGAAAAATAAACTTATTAATTAGTTATTAATTAGATTTAAAATAAAAATAATAAAAAGGGAAGTATTTTATACATAAAAAAACGTGCTATTAGTTAAGTAATTACTTTAAAAAAGAACATACTAAATTATATAAGTAATATAGAAAATCGAGAATAATAAATAGTAAAACTAGTCCTTATTAATTTAACTAGTTCTTTATTATTTATAAGGGTAGATCTAGAAATATAGAGCTTAGTTAAGGTATAATTAGTAGCTTAAAAAATCCGTATATAATAAAAAACTTAGAAACTAAAAAGAATCTTACCTCTTATACTAATAAATTAAATTTCAATAAAACTAACGAGATTAATTACTCTTTTTTAATCCCGTTAACTTTTAGAAAATATATAGAGCTAAATAAATAAAAAGTAGTAAAAGCTCTTAATAAGTAAGTTTTTATTTATAAATAATAAAAAGAAATTCTTTAAACGTCAAATATAAAAGAAAATAAAGGGACGAACTTAATAATACTTAATTCTATTTTATTAATATTTAAAAAGATATAGTACTAATCGACTCCAAAAATAGCTAAAAAGGTCCTTTTGATACTACTTAAATTACTTGAAATACTAAGCTTATATAAGTATTTTATATTAATAAATAGTACGGCTTAGATACTTTCTAAAGGATTATTTTAGATATAGGAGTATTATAATAGTCAATTAAAAATAAAGGGTAATTTTACGTACTTTAAAAAATATCCTTAATTATATTAAATACGTTAATAATAAGTATTACGAAAATTAGTTTTAACTTAAATAAGAAACAATATGTACCCTAAGTATAATAAAAGTTAATATATTCTTGGGTATAATAGTTTTTTATATTTTGCTTATTAATATACTATTTCTATTATATTTAAAGGATATAAACTAGTTAGGTATCGTAATGAATAATACGAAAGATAAACTATTAAATACTAAGTAATTTATACTTATTAAAAAATAATAGGGGTATGCGTTTATAAAGTTTAAATTAAATATTAAATTTATTAACTATTTTATAAAGGGCGAGCTTAAGTAAATATATAAGCGCTTTAGCTACTTATTAATTTTAAAATTATATAACCTTTTGAAATAATTAAGGAATAATATAAATATAAGAGCTCTAGAGTACTTAATAGAAATATATTATTAATTCTAAATAAATACCTAAAGCCCGCGTAAATTTAAGTTTAAATTATATAATAAGCTTAATTTTAACTAAAGAATCGTTATTAATATCTTTTATTTAAATAATTACTTAGTATTATATATTATTAATAAGGTTATCTTATTTTAAAAAAGCTAATTCTTTAAGGATCTATTTATTAAAATTATTTAATTAACGCTTAAAAAAACGTAGATTAATATATATTAAGGGCTATTAAGCGAGATTAAGATTAATATAAATACTAGATTTAAACTAGCGGAGTTTGAAATTAATACTATTATATATAATATATAGCTAAGAATCGTACTTATTAAAGTATATTATAATATTAGTAATCTAAAAAGAGCTTATTAATAGTTAAAAAAAAGCGTTTAAAATTATTTTTAATAAGTACCCTAGTATTATAAATAAAGGGTATTTTTAAATAATGTCTAAGTATTATAATAATATTATAGGCCTAAAGGGACTAGTTCTAATACTTTTTATATTTAGAATATACTTAAACATAATAATAATCTTATTATTATTATTAAATATAGTTTAATAAGCTTAAATAATTAATATAATAATAAACATATTTTCAAAAACGAATGCGAGGTACTAAATTAATAAGGCTATTCTTATTTATAATAAGCTAAATATAAGCCCTAACCTTAATATATTATTAAATTTAAACGTTAGGATTTAAAAAGAAATTACTAAGTAGTAGTTAGGCTTATATAAATTAATCTCAGTTGACGAACGTTTATATATTATTACTAAAGGTTAAGACTAATTATTAAAAATATTAATTATAATAATATAACCGTACTATTTTAATCTTAATAAGAAAATATTAGCTTAATAAAAAAAAGAGCTAAGTGAATCCCCTTAGTAATATAAAAAGAAGTAAAAAATTCTCCTTAACGAAATTATTATAATAAAACAAATAAATAATAATAACGAAAAAAAGAATAATACTTATATTATTAAGATATATAAAAAGACCTAAATAAAAAGTACTACTACGATAATTTCTTACTAATAACGTTATAATTAATATATTATATATAATAAAAAAAAGCCGATTTTATACTTATAACTTAATTATAAAGGGATAGTATAATTATAATAACCAAGAGACTTTTCAAGGGATTAAACTTAGTAAAAATAGAGATATTATATAATTAAGAGGTTTATTAATTTATTTTTTACGATCTAATTAAATACGTAAATTTATATATATTTAAATTATATATAGTTCGAAAGATAAAAAAGAAAAGTACCCTATAGCTATATAAAAAATGAAAGTACTTATATAAGGGTACGGTAACGTTAAAAAAGCAACGCTATTTACTTAGTTACTTATAGTTTAATACTATAGTTAATACTTTATAATAGTAAAATAGGATAGGGCGATTAGTCCTAGTATTTCTTTTTTTTAAAGCTAATTAAGTATAAAAACCTACGAGAGAGCTAATCGGAGGAAGATATAAGGAGAAAGGCCCCCGATTAGTAAGAGGAGCCTAGTAATACGGATTTTAATTTTAATTATATATATACCTTTTTAAAATCAAACTAGAGCTTTTTTAATAATTTATTTTTAAATATAATAATATAAAATAATTAAGAACTCTACCTTTCTAATCCGGTTAATACTACCCTTTTTTTTTTAATTATAACTCCGTTAATTAAGGCCGTATTAACCTAATTAAAAGAGGTATTCTATATTATTTTTATAAGTATTAGTAATTCTTCCTAAGTACCGCATTACGAAAGTCCTTTATACCCTATACTTTTTTTAATAATCTCCGTTTCTAAAAATCCCTTCCCTTTTTAAATAAGAAAATAAGTAAAAAAAAGCTTAACTTAATTTAAAATAATTTAAATAAATAAATAAAAAAAAGCGGCGTAACGATTAAAATAAACACGAGCAGTAGGACTTTAATTAAAAAAAAGACTAAATAATTAAAATATAAAAACGAAGACGTATAAAAAGGGGCTTTTTATTTAATAAAAAGGGAATATAATAGACCCTAATAAGCGAGTAAGATAAATAAGTAGAGAAATACGCGGATATTTAAAACTAAATCGGGCTTAAATACGAACGCCGTAATAATATAATAAAATAAATAACGAGTTAAGATTAGAACTAATAAAATATTTTAATAAATATAACTAGTTATTTAACTAAACTATTTTTTATTAATTAATATAGCCTAGAGATTTAATAATAAACCTATTAAAAAGTGCGGATATATTAGACTAAGGGCGCTTAAGAAACTAGCTTTTAACTAAACTTATTAATAATTTTGATTAGTATTACTATAAGCTTAATACGAAGTCTAATTAAAACTCTAGTTATATACTTAGTAAGGGCTAAAAAAAACGGCCTAAATTACGTTAATTAAACTAATAACTACGCTCTAGTTATTAAAACGACTCCTCTCCTCTCTTTTTAAATTCTATTTATAATAAATAAACTAATATAAAACTATTAAAATTATAAATAAAATTAATAAACTATATTTTTAATAACCTCGGACCGTAAATATAAATAATTAATACGTTATTTTTATTATTATTAGCGCCCCTTAAGACGTTTAGTTATATAAACCTAACCCTTCTACTTTAAATAAACCGTTTATTAAACTAGTTTTTATAATTTATTAAAACTTATAAACTACGGAGTTATTTAATAATAATAAACCTACCCTTAGTAACAGATCTACTTACTAATTTAATTAAAAAAGGCTAGTTACGGCTTAGGTTAGAATAAATATTTTAATTAATACCTTTTTAAATACTATTATTACCTAGATCTAAATAACCGCGCTTTAAACTAAGGACCTTACGATTCCTTAGCTTAATTTAATAAAAAATATAGGGTTTTATAAAATACTATTCCCTAGTTAAAAAGGAACTATAGTCTTTAAAAATAATAATATTATAAACTTTTTAAAAAAGTTCGAGGACTAGTATAAGATTAGTAAGGTCCCGGACCGATTTAAAAATAAACTTATTATATATATTATAAAAAAAGATTATTAAACTCCGGTTAAAGACGTAATCGGAGGACTACCCTAGGCTTAAACTAAGGATTTTTTTTAAAAATAGTATAGAAAATAGGATATTAACCGCTTTTTAAATAAGAAAAAGTAAATTAAAAAAGTTATTAAAAAACTACTTATTTTATTTTCTAACTTAAACTCTACTTAAGTACTATTTACTAAAATTAATAATATAATTACCTTTACTAAATAATAAGACCTTTATATTATAACTAATAAGAGCCTAATTAAGGCTATATATAAGTAGTTTTATATTAATATTATAAAAGAAGTAGTAAAAAAAGTCGGGGTTATTTTAAATAGCTTTATTAAATTAATAAAGTATATAAAGTTTAAAATAGGACTTCTTAACGTAATTATATATAAAAAAAAATATAACCTACTCTTTATAAATAATTAGAATTAACCTAAAACCTCTTTATAATCCTCTACTTCGTAAGTATATAAAAATACTTAGTACTAGTATCCGAACCGCTAATAATATCGCTAACTAATAATAAGGGCCTAGGTTAACTAAGTAGCTACTAATAATACTACTAATTCTAACCTAGCTAATAAAATAAGTAAGCTAAAGATCTATTAAAATAGTATTTATTTTTAAAGTCCTACTTATATATTTAATATAAATATTACGTATCCTAATTAGCCCCTAATTATAAGACTTAGAGACTGCTATTAATACTACTAGAGTCTATACTACCGGATTATTAAGGATTACGATTAGTATACTCTTAATAAGGACGCTTATCTTATTATTTTAGCTTAGGGAGCTTAGTACTATAAATAGCGTAACGGTTATAAGCTTATAAAAAATATCCCCTTTATTATAATTAAAAATAAAAAAAAGTATATAATTACTAATCGTATTACCCTTTTTTCTTATATAATAAATATATTAATTAAAGAAAATACTAAGCTTTTTACTAAGCAAATTCTAAACTATTAAATTAGACTACCTTAGTAAATTATACTTATACTTCCCTTAGCTAATCCTATAAGTATAATTAAATACGTCTACGTAATACGACCTAACTTAAGCTATTATAACTAAGCGGACGTCTATACTATTTATAAAAAAAAACTACTTAAGAACCGTACTTTAATAACTATATTATACTTTAAAAAGATATATAAGATTAATAGCCCGAGCTAGCTTTTATAACTTAAAAAAAAGACGGTTTTTTTTAATTAAAAAAAAGAAATTATAAAAATCGACGATAATAATAAAGCTTTTAAAATAATAAAAAACGTAACCTCTATATCTATCTCTAGGCCCTAGCTTATTAAAGTCTTAATTAGTACCCTTAATATTAATACTTAAAGAACCTAAGAGCCTCTTTTTTATAAAACTTAAAAAATAATAATTATAAATTAGACCTACGACTTTAACCTTAAGGCTAAGGTAAAAAAGCTAATAAAAAAGAGGCTCGAGGCCCTAATCTCGCTTTTTATAAGCTTTTTATAAAAAATTATACTAAAATATATTATAATAATAATAATTTTAATATATAATTAGAGGTACTCTAATATTAATAAAATCTTATTAAAAGCTCTAAAATCCTTAGTAAATTTAATAAAAAATAAATAATAATAAAAGAATATTAAAGATTTTTTTAATAAGTATAACTAAAACCTCTTTTTAAAACCGAGCTATATAACTAAAATTAATAAAGTTAGAGGTACTAATCTAATTTCTAAGCTCCTAATTTCTATAATTTTAAACACCTACTTCTAGTTAAAAATCTAAATATCTAGCGTAAATTAGGATAATAAAGGTTTAATAATCGTTACTATCCTAAATACTAGGGCATAAGTTGATATCTTTTTAAAATAATATATTAAAAAAGCTAGTATTTCTTATATAATAATAAAGCTTTAAATATAAATATTTAAGTACGATCTAACTAGCTAGATAACTTTTAATAGCTTTTATTTTACGAACGTATAAATTAATAAGTTTAAAATAACTACTTATTTTTTTATTAAAAACGAGTAAAAGACCTCCGATCTATTATTACTAAGTCTTCTATTTATATAAAATACTAAGCTATTTTTTAAATATAATAAGTTAATAATTACCGCTCTAATTTATATTAAGGACGCGAGGCTAAGGATCCCTATAGGGATAATTAAAATAAACGGTTTTTAAGACGTAAAGGATATTTTACTTAAGCTTAAGGAGTATATAAAAAAAGTTTTTAAATTAAAAAACTAAATATTAATAATATAACTAGAAATATTACTAATTTTAATAACTCCTACTTAGAATCTAAATTAAAAAAAAACGAGCGTATTACGGCGGTCTTAAACTAAGGCTAAACTAATTAAATTATAACTATAGTCGTGCTCTATATAATCTAGCCTTAGATTATATAAATTAAAAAAGTAATAATAACTACTTAGGGTAAAGCTAGAGATAGACTGAACGGATTAGCTAACTAAAACGATTTATATTTCTTAATAAAAATACTTACTTTTTAATAAGAGGAGTTATATATTAAATAACGAATTACAAAGCTAGAACGAAAAGTATTAAAATAGTATAAAATAGCTAAAAAAGCCTTTTATAAAATTCCCTATGTTATAAAAACTAATATAATATATAAAAAAAAGGACTAAAAAGTCTAGCTAGTTAACGACGCGCCCTTTAATAAATTAATACTTAATAACGATCCTTATTAAAAGCTTAAGAAACTTAAAGAGGTTAGAAATAAATTATAAAACTAATTAAGCCTTTATAAAAATATTATTATACTTAAGTTCTTAAATATAAAACTAAGCTCTAGATTAACGAACGACTATTTTTAAACTATTTTTAAAAATTATAACTATTTTTTATTTTATAAATAAGATCTCTTTAAGTAAATACTCCTTAATTAAAAAAAAGTACTAGTATAAAACTTCTCTAAATATAGCCGTCTTAACCCTATAGTTACGTTATTATAATTAATTAAGACTATACTTTATAAAGCTTAGTAAATAAAGAGTATCCTAATTCTAAAGGCTCTATTACTAAAAACTTTTAAAGTAATTTAAGAACGTATTACTTAGGGTATTATTAAAGAAAACTATATTACGTATTAAAACTTTTAGTTCTTAATAATAAAAAAGGACGGCGGTCTTTAGTTAATTAATTTAGTAACTAAGGTTAACGCTATTACCTTTCGAGACGCTTAGTAATTACTTAACATTAACGAGTTCTTAAAAGAATTTATTATAAATTAACTTATTTCCTTTTTAAATTTTTTTTTTAATTATAATTAAATTTTTTTAAATAAAAAGAGCTATAATTTAACGACTTTCTTAACTCTACTTAGGCTATATAAATACTATACCCTTTTAATAAGAATAATAAATTCGGTAGCCTAATTTTATTAAATTATAACCCGTATTTTTTACGACTTAATTCTAAAATACTATAGTACTTTTATTAATAATATCGTAATTAAAAGCCCGTGATCTTACTATAATAATAAGTACTTAACTAACTATCCTAGGATCCGGCGATTTATTTATAAATACCTCTAGAATATTAATTAAGTCTTAGTTAATATCGAGCTAGTTAGCTATACTATTTCTAAAGTAAAGTCGTAATAATACTAGTTATTTATAATTATTATAAGCTACTTTTATAGTATAAAAAGGAGATAGCCTAATTAAGCTAAAGTTATTAAGATCCTTAAATAAATAAAATACTCGAATATTTTAAAAATTAGATCGTTTTTTAATATTATTACTTTTTATTATTACTAAATTAAGTAATTTTTTTTTAAAATAGCCCCGTTATACTCCCTACTTAGTAAGAACTAATTTTTTAAATAGAGAGTACTATAAATCGAGGCTATAAAGATATTTAAAAAGGTAATTACTATAGCTCCTATTCTAGTTCTATTAAATTATAATACTAAGGCTAAATAGATTATTTTTATAATAAATATTAATATTAAAAAATAAAATAATACGCTAAGTTAGATCGTTAATAATAAGCGTATTATTACTTAATATAAGAGCGGGATATAGCACGGGCTAGAGCTTAATTATAATTTTAAAAAGCTTAAAATACGAGGCGTTTTAATAAGCCTAAAGCGTCTTTATAATTATCTATTTAGAATTAACTTTTTATTAAAAACCGACGCCCAAGTCCTAATTACTTAAATTAATAATATAATAAATAACCTATTATTAATAATAATAATACGCTAGCTCTCTTAGATTAGACTTTTTAACTTTAAAATTAAGTATATTAATAAAAAAAGAATACTATAATAAATAACTTTTTAAAAAAAACCCCTTAGCTAATTTAACTTAGTTAAGGTAAAGCTTAACGAGGATATTAAAGACTTTATTAACGTACGAGTCTTATAAACACGAGTTATAAAGAACTTTTTTATTATAGTATATAGTCGTAATAACGCTACTATTAATTAGATATAGGAAATAAATATTCTAGTTAATATATTAGTACCGAACGAATAATAATCGGACCTCTTAAAATAAATCGCCTATTTCTTTCTTATTTTAAAGAGGCTAGCTAGTATACTCTTTAATTAGTTTAAATATTTTAAGTAAATAATAATACGATTTATTATATAAAATAAACTTCTATTTTAATAAAAAATAAAAACTTATTCTTAACCTATTTAAATAATTAATAATAAGCGCCGCTAGGTAAACTTAATTAGTAAAATATATAATAAGTCCGGGTATAGAGGACGAGAAGCTATATATTTCTACTTTATAAAATAATACTACTAGCTAAGAATATATACTTAGACTCGGGAGCTAATTACGACTTATAAAGCTTATTAAAAAACTAAATTACGACGCTTTAATAACCCCTATATATTTATAGTTCTAATTTATAAACTTTTCTCTAAGGTTTATTTAAATATTTAATATATAAGTAAATAAAAGGTTATTAAAGCGTATTATAAGTTTATAAAATACTTAGAAATATAGATTATAACGAATACTATATTAAAAAATATTATAAAATTTATTTAAAAAGATATTATTTATTATTATAAGATCTATAGTACTTTAATTATTAACGGGGGATAAAAGAATATAAGCGCTATAACGTAGCTTAATTAATAATATAGTACTTAGTAAAAAGTTATATTGGCTTATAACCCTCGCGCTAATAGGCTCCTTAAGAAGGGTTATTAACTTATTATATATATACTTCGTATTTAGTTAGATTAAAAAAAAAGATATTAAATTAATACTAGCAATAGCCCTTTTTATAAATAGGATAATTATTAAAGTATTATTAAGTTATATACTATTCTATTTTATTTATAGTTATTATATAACGACCCCGATCGAAAGAAAAACGGTAACTAAGAAGGTACTTAATTAAGAGAATATATATATAATAAATTAAAAAATTTAAGCTTAATTACGAGCTTTTACTTCCTTAGTAAACGACTAAGAAGCTATAGTTAATAAAATTACTTAATACTAAGCTTAAACCCGTAACCGGTTTAACTCCTCGTATACTCTCTAATTAGTAAAGTTATAAACTAGTAATTTAGTTCTTATTTTTAATATTTAATAAAAGAATAATATATTAATTTTTAAAAAACTCGATTATTATTAATAAGGACTTTTTATATTTACTTAGCCGCTCTAAATAAATTATTATATTAACTAAAGACGTTTATTAATAAACTAATTATAAGGGCTACTTATATTAGTAATTAACTTAAAAAGTTCTTAAAGTCTTTAGAAAGCCTCTACTTATTACTTAATAAGTCTAATCTTTATAAAAACTTTATTTCTAACTTAACTAACTTTTTATCTTTATAAAATAATATAATTAACGCTATAATTCTATTTTTTAATTATAATAATAATATAATAAACTTTAAAAACGAGGATACTTAACTAATTACTAAGTAAACCCGATTATAAATAAGGGCCTCTTAAAAAGGCTAAATTACCTCTTATTATTACCAATCCTTAGTATAAGCTATAAGTTCTTTTTATTTATTAAATATTATTTTATAAAAATATTATCGAATCTTATTAATTTTTTAATTATTTTTTTATTTAGATCTGAGATAAAAATATAAAGGAATAATAAAAAGAGAGGAATTATTTTTTAATTATTATAATTAAAAACTTAATAACCTTATTTATTAATTATATAATTATATTAAAAAACCCTACTCCTCTTTTTAAGTATTTAAGCCTAGTTCCCTATTTAATCGAGCCCGTTTAGTATCTAGCTTAGCTTATATAACCTCTTATTTTACTTATTTTATTTAATATATTAATAACTTTTATAAGTTATAAATATATAGTTTTTAATAAGGTACGTAAGAGGGGCGTTCTTAAAAATAGAATCGTACTTATCTTTCTTAATTTTAATAATATTAATTTAATTAGAGACTATATAAACTAAAATCTTAACTTTTTTAATATTAATTAGGATTAAAAACACTACTTTATTACTACTTATTATATAATAATAATAATAACCTTACTTAGAGTTAGCTCTAGACTAACTAATAGCTTATTGGTCGTTATTCTTTTTAAAATAGTATTTTTTATTTTTAAAATATATATAATTATTATATTAATTATTATAATAATTTAAAAAAGAAATATACTTAAAATAGAGGACTATCTTTCTAACTAGCTCCTTAGTATTATAACTAATATACTTTTAAAAGAACCGTATATAATAATTATAAAACATAGTATTCCGAACGCTATAAGCTTAAATAAATAAAGAATTAATAATAGGGGTTCGTTTGCCTAATTACTAAGACAAAGGGCTAAAGTAATTAATATAATTATAATTAATAAAAACCTAATAACTTTATAAAAATAATCTACCTATAATACCTAGATTATAAACGTACTTCTTAATAACGTTCTAATTCGTAATTAATTATTAAAACTTCTAAGCTATTTCTCTTTTAATATACTTATTAACCTAAGGATTTATAATATAAAATTCGGTATAAAACTCTCTAGCTAATTTAAAAAAAGTTAACTAACTAATAATCTTAAGGATTTAAAAAAGAATAACGTTAGATTAAAATAAGGATTAAAAAGATCGAATAGGGTAGCGCTTATTATAATCTACTTTTTACTAACTTCTCAAAACTTATAGCCCTAAGTTTTTTAAAAATAAACCTTTTTAAGAGCGGAGAAAAAATACTACTAAAACTAAACGTCGTAATAAATAGTTTTAATAATTTAATACGCGTTATTAATAGCTAAAGTATTAGATATAATAAGTAAATAAATTATATTACTAAAAAAAAAGAAACTAAGTAAAAAAGGATAATTATAATTAAGAAGCTATTATTTAGAAAAAAAAATAAAAAGCGATAGAGGAATTAAAAAAGGGCCTCTATATACCCCCCCTAGATCCGGGGTATTAAAAAAGAAAGTACTATAGGCCTCTTAGCTAATCGGCGCTAAAGTATAGCTATTATATAAAGAAAAAAAGGAGTAAATTATAAGATCGGGGCCTTTTTATTATTTATAATATAGTACTTTTTTTCTTAATTAGTAAAGGCTACCCTCGTAATTAGTATAGAAAAGTAGCTTTTTACCTAGCTACTTAACTTTTCCTTTTTCTTTTTTTAACTACTTCTTTATAACTATTACTAATTAAACTTCTTCTAATTTTTCCTTTTTAATTTACTATATAAATACTAACTTAGTAATTTATAATAACCTCTTTACTTCTTATTTCCCTTTTTAAACTAAATAATAAAAAGGATATAATACGAATTTAAGGCCTAATTATAATAAAGAACTTTAAAAATAATACTAAATACTAATTAAAAAAGTAAAATCTAAATAGATATATTACTTTTAATAAAACTAACCCTAGGACTATAATAAATACTAAGGACTCTTAGTTCGTTAATTTTAATATAAATTATTAATATAAAACGTATACTAACTATTACCCGAACCTAGTACCTAAACGAACTAGTTTTTTTTAAATAATCTTAACCTCTCGTAAAATTAACTTTCTTAATTAGCTCGGCATAGGGGACGTACTTCCCTTTTTTAATTAGCGCCCTAAGGCTTTTAAAAGTTTAAAAAATTAAAAAACTTAAATAAGTTAAACTTATTATAAAATAATAAAAATCCTAACTAATTACTATAACTTTTAAAAACGCTTATTATATAAAAATTAAATTTAAAAATATAAAATTAGATCTATAATAAAAGTTATAATACGGGACCTCGTTTTAGTACGTAATATAATTATAATTAAAGAGGGATAAGAGAGTACTTTTAAACTAAATAAGACCCTTACCCTAATTCCTTAAACTTAAAAAACTATATAAAAAATTAAGACTTTAATATACTTAATAATCTTCCCTCTTTACGTTAATAATCCGGGCTATTTTATAAAAATAATTATTAATTAGTAAAATAGTATAATTTATTAATACGATCCGAAATAGGCTCTTAGGTATTAAAAAAGAATATTTATTAATAATATTCAAGTACTAAAAGCCTTTTATAACTAGATTAATATACTTTTTTATATTTAATAACTAATTAATATAAGTATTTACGTAATCCTTATAATATAATAACTAAGTATATAAGAATATAGTTTATATATACTTAAATAGTTTCGTAATACGGTCCGATATGGCTAGCTTAACCTAATTTATAATACGTATTAAATAACTTATAAATACCTTAGATTATTTAATAATAAACTCCGTATAATTTAAATCTAATAAATTAATTATAAGTTTTAATATAATAGTTATTACTTTTTTAATATAATAAAACCTCCTTTAAAAAGGTCCTTTAATAAAGTAATAAACGATCGGGATTTTAAAAATAAACCTTATATTAACTTAAATAACTCTAACTATATTATAATTAACGCCCCTAAGGCGCTAACTCTTTAAAAATCCGGTTCTTATTTACTTAGCCTTAGGTTTATTAACTAAGATCTAAAAATTTATAACCCTCGTAATTATAATTATTATACTCTTATTAATCCTACGTATTTTAAAAAAATATATAAAATAATTAAAAACTTTAAATAAGAACTTATTATTTTTAAAAAGTTATCCTTACTATTTTAATTTTTAAAAATACTAAAAAGTACCTAAAGATCTATAATAAGTAGCGACCTTAATTAGACTCTATAAGTAATTAAACTAATAAAAGTTACTAACTAGCGTTTAAATATTATTATTAATAATTAACTTATATACTTAATTAATACTTTTAAAACCTATTAAGTTATAAAGTTTTTATTAAATATATTACTATTTAAGTTATTATTATACCTTAGCTTAGCTCTTAATAAAACTAGTCTAAGTAACTAAAAAAGTAATTTTTTAAATACTCTAATTAGGGATAGAGATAGTCTTATTATAAAAACTTTAATTAAAATACTAAGGGTTTAGTTAAAATAAGAGGTTATTAAGCACACGCTCTCTAAGTATAATTAGGCTATATAAGAGAATAACGAATATTAATATTAAAAACTAACTAAGTTTTATTAAGATCTCTTATAACGTCGTAATATATATATAAATAAAGCTAATATTAATAAGAATATAAAAGAATAATAAGTTAATTAATATAATAACTTAATTATAAAAGCTATATATATAACTCTAACTTATACTCTTTAAATACTATTATTAATAAAAAAATCTAAAGAGAATTAGGCTAGTAAAAGTTAAGATCGGAAAACTATTAAAAAAGATTAAAATAAGAACTAAGTAAAACTAATAAAAAAAATAATAAAAATAAAAGAAATAAAAAAGGCGATTATAAAACAAAAAAGTAAATAAAAAACTTAATATAATTAACTATATATAATAACTAGGACTAATTTAAAATAATTTCTTTTTATAAAAAATCGGGGAAGAAAAAATTAGAGAATAATTAAAATAGGGTAGGGTAATTAGTCTTAATATTTTTTTTTTAAAAACTAATTAAGTATAGGGACTTACGAGAGAGCTAATCGGAGGAAAATATAAAAAAAAGGGCCCCTGATTAATAAGAGGAGCCTAGTAGCGCGGATTTTAATTTTAATTATATATATACCTTTTTAAAATCGAACTAAAGCCTTTTTAATAATTTATTTTTAAATACGATAATATAAGACGATTAAAAACTCTACCTTTCTAATCTAGTTAATACTACCCTCTTTTTTTAGTTATAACTCCGTTAATTAAGGCCGTATTAACTTAATTAAAAGAGGTATCTTATATTACTTTTATAAGTATTAGTAATTCTTTTTAAGTACCGTACCGCGAAAGTCCTTTATACCCTATACCTTTTTTAATAGTACTAATAATATTACTATAATAAAAAGGATACTAAATTTAGAATTATAATATTACGTAAGTATATACTTAATTAGTAACTAGGTTTATAAAGAAGGTCCTCGCTTATTTTTCAAAAACAAAATAACTAATAAGTATTTAAAAAGTATAATTATTAAAGTAGTTAAGTTATTATATAGCCTCGTTAAATCGGGTACTTATTAATAAATAACGTACTACGACTTTTATAATAACTAATTATTAATAGTTATATTAATATACGATCCTTACTTCTTAGTTTTTATATACGTAAATAACCCCTTTAGTATTATAAGGATATAAATAAATAAAGTTTATTAAATATTAAGTTTATAAAAGAAAAGATAAAGAGCTTTATAAAACTAAGTTTATAACTAAACTAAAAAATATCTTAATATTAAATTCTTATTAATATTTAATAAAGGGATTTTAATAATTAAATAAGATAAAATAATATTTTAATAAAAAATAAGGTAAAGAAAATTACTCTTATTAATTTAAAATCCTTTAATTATAAAAAGTAACACAGGGCTAAGCTTACTTAAGGGGTATATATTATAAATATTTATTAGCCTAAGGCTATTTTTTATTATATTAAAGCTTTATAAGCTATAGAGCTTATAAAGAGCGATTTCAATATTCTTGATTAATAACTATAATAATAATAAGAATACTATTATTAAGGTCTTATTTATTAACTTATTAAACTTACTTTAATAAAGCTCTATATACTTATTAATAAGTTACTTATAAATAGTAATTAATAAAGAGGTATATAGAATAAATATAGAGGTATATACTTTATAATAATATACGTATCTATTACTATAATTAGTCTTAAAAAACAGTACCTCTTTATAAAAGTAGTAAAAATAATTATATTAATATAGCTAGTCTTATTATCCTCTCTTATTTAAGCTCTAGTTTAAGATTTTTAAAAATAAGAATACTATTATAACTTACGTACTTATTTAAAATTATTATATTACTTATTTAAAATTTATAAATTTTAAATAAGTTAGTAATATAAGCTTTTATATGTTTTCAATAAATAAGGTTTCTTTTATTATATACTTAAAATATATAATAAATAAATTATAAAAACGTTTATTTAATTACTTTTTTTCATATAATTATAATAATTTATTATTCTTATAAACTACTTTTTATTAACTTTATGTTTTGAAAATATTAAGTTATATTAATTATTTACTTATATAATTACTTATTATTCTTTTCTTATTGAGAACGCTAAACTAGCTTCTTATTTATTATTAAAATAAGCTTAATATTAAGTTTTAACTTAGCTAACTTAGTTAGTATTAACTTATTCTTATTCCTAAGTAAACAGCCATGCTT
This sequence comes from Colletotrichum cuscutae, assembly GCA_030869315.1. Taxonomy (NCBI): domain Eukaryota; kingdom Fungi; phylum Ascomycota; class Sordariomycetes; order Glomerellales; family Glomerellaceae; genus Colletotrichum; species Colletotrichum cuscutae. The sequence continues at coordinate 768,091 of MPDP01000068.1, forward strand.
TTTATTATTTATACTTTAATTATTATAAGTAATACGAGCTTAACTAACTATTTAGTCTTTTTTAAATAAAACTAGTTATAATAAAATAAGTTATATTAAATTTTTTAGCTTATTTTAAAAAGATATAATAATTTTAAAATTAAGGATTTAGTAATATAAATTTAAAAAAAAACGTTTTTTAGTAAAGTTACTAAAGGTATACTTTTTATTTACTAAAAATAGTTAAATTTAATATTTTGAAATAAACTTTATAATAATATAAAATACTTAGCTTAATTAAAATAGTATAATTTAAATTATAAAATCCGAGGGGGTTTACAAATAGCCTCTTATTCAAGGAATTAATATATTAGCGTTAATCTTATACTAACATCGCTATTTTATTTTTTAATTGGTTTAAAGAAATATTACCTCTTTATAAAAATAATAAAAGTAACTATATTAATATAGCTATTTTTATTATCCTTTTTAACTTAAGATCTAGTTTGAAATTTTGAAAAATAAGAATACTATGATAACTTATATACTTATTTAGAGCCGCTATATTATTTATTTAAAATTTATAAATTTTAAATAAGTTAGTAAATAAGCTTTTATAAATTTTGAATAAATAAGGCTTTTTTTATTATATATTTAAAATATATAAAGAATAAATTATAATAACGTCTATTTAATTACTTTTCTTAATATAATTATAGTAATTTAATATTATTATAAACTATTTTTTATTAATTCTATTTTTTTAATACTAAGTTATATTAGCTATTTATTTATATAATTCCTTATTATTTCTTTTATTAGAAATACTAAACTAGCTCTCTATTTATTATTAATTTATTTATATATTCTACCTTTACTAACTACTCGGGCGGTTCTTAATATTATTTATATAGTATTAATACACGGTATTAATAAATACTTACACTATTTCGCTAGACTATTTTTTTAGATTTTCTAACTTTTTAACTTTCCCTTTTATAAAGTTTATAATTACGGATTATTAACGGTAATATTAAGCGCCTAATACTACTACTTTATAAGCCTACTATGTACCTAGCTAAGTTAGCTACTTTTCTAAGTAATAGTAGCTTATAATAGTGTAGTATCAGAGATGCCCTCGTTACTATTATTAAAAATAATACTGACCTTATTAATGTATACCTTTAACTTTAACTCGTATATATATATATTCGTTACTTCGTTACTTTTATTAAAGTTAAAAACGCTACTTCCCTCGCTATTTATTACTATTACGCTATTACTATTATATTATTACTATCGCTATCACTATCTAACTATCTACCTACTCTTAAGTATACTTTATTAAAATACTAAGACGCTACTAATAGCTCGTTAACCTTTAGAGCTTTCTCAATAGCTAGAAGTTCGATCCTATAAATATTATACTAGAGGACCCCGAGCTATAAAAAGACTATTTTAATAGATATTATATTTGTAATATTAACTTATAAAAAACGGATAGATATATTATAATAAGCGTCGCTCTTATTAGCGCCCTTTTAATATAATAGAGTAATATAAATAAGCTTAGATTTAATAATATAATTAGGAGTTTAAAAATAGTATAAGTAAGCGTATTAAATAGGAATATTAATAAAGAGAGGTTATTATTAAATAAGATAAGGGGAAAAAGTAAGGGGTAGTATTTAGTTATTAAAAAGGCGATTAATATGCTATAACAGCGGGGTTATTAGTATCTTAAGTTTAGTTAGTATTAATAGCTACTTAGTAACGGCTGCGGCTAGCTGTAGTTAGTTATAAAGTTTTGTTAAAGTACGTAATAAAGACACTCGATATTGACCTTAATAAACCAGCTTGCCCGTGAAGGCGAAGATGGCCCCTAATAAGGCGGACCGGACCCCAAAGGGCTATTTATTATTAATATAAGCTTAATATTTAGCTTAGACTTAGTTAACTTATTGTTTTTTATAAACCTAGCTAATATTAATTTATTTTTATTTTTTTAAATAAGTAGCCTCGTTTTTTATTATTTATACCTTAGTTATTATAAATAGTACGGGTTTAATTAGTTAACTAGCTTTTTTTAAATAAAACTAGTAATAATAAAATAAGTTATATTATATTTTCTAACTTATTATAAAAGGATATAATAATTTTAAAATTAAAGGTTTAGTAATATAAATTTAAAAAAAAAACGGTTTTTTAAAAACGTTACTAAGAGTATATTTTCTATGTATTAAAATTAGTTAAATTTAATATTTTAAAATAAACTTTATAATAATATAATATACTTAGTTTAATTAAAATAGTATAGTTTAAATTATAAAATTTAAAAAGATTTAAAAGTGATTTCTTATTAAATAATATTATTCTTTTATAAACTAGCTTTATATTTTAATTAAAACAAAATATTTTTAAGAAAGTATTATTTAAAGTTTACTTAGGTATTTAAAACGAGTATTTATATACTCTTAGTTTATAAATACCTCGTCCTCTATATAAACTTAGTAAAAATATAGTTCTTAATTATTCATTATATCTTATATAACGTTAATAAGTTAATATAATAACTAAAACTATTTAAAAAATAACCTTTGATATTATTATTACTTAACTTAGTATTAAAAATAACGTAAATACTAAAGTTTTAATATTTTTAAATAAGATAACGAGCTTATTATACTCTTAAAAATAAGTATATTACGTAACAATATTAGAAACTTAGACGTTAGTTATTAAACTTTTTATAAACTTAGTTTAAGATTTTTTGAAAATATACTTAGTTTTAGTAAAAGTAATAAGCTTTTATATTATAAAAACTTTATAATATATATAAGCGGGGGGCTTATTAATAAGCGTATTAATATAGGAATTATTTTTATTACTTAATATAATTATTATTTATATTAATAACTAATATCCTTTATTAATAAACTTATTATTATCAATATTATACTTACGGTCCTTAACCTATTTTACTTAGTTTTAAGTACAATATTAAAATTAATATAGTAAATATAAGGTTATTACTAAACGTCTAAGAATTACTTATTTAGGATAGTTTTTATATATTTATTATAGTTTATAATAATAATAATAAAATAATATATTCAGTATTAGTTTATAAATTAATAAATACGTACTTAAAAAAACTAAAAACCTTTAATTTCTTGTTATTAATAAAACCGAACGTAGTATTGTAAATAGATTTAAAATAAGTTCACTTAATAATTTAAAGAAAAGAGCTTAAAACAATTAGTATTATAAATATTATTAAAGCTAATTACTTTAAAAGATCGTTTTTATATTTAAAAATAATAAGAAGAGGTCTAAATAAGGCTAATAAAGCGGTTTAGCTCGTTATTTATTTATTTTATGATATGTACAATATTTTGCTTATTAAATAGCTTAATTAATACTATAATCAATAAGTATTTAACTATCTTTTTTTAATTTATACGACCCTTAGTATTATAAATATCTCGCTACGTAAATAAAAACTTTAAAGATTATTTTTAAATAATAATATATATATTACAAGCCCGAATCCTAACTCGTTAGTTTATAATTTTAATAATATCCTTAACTACTCTAATAAGTTTATAATATAAAAAGTATATAAAAGGTTTAGAACTAGGATTATAATTATATTATTTATATTAAAAGTTTAAATAATAATATAATAACTACTTATTTTTCTTTAAATTTTAATAATAATTTCTTATTTATAATTATATTTATCAAACTTATATAATTAAATATTAGCGTTTTATATAAACTTAAGCTTACTAAACTAATTATATTAAAAAGTATATTAAATAATTCGGCCTTAAGCTTTAGACTTATTCTATTTAATAATATTAAATTTATTAGCTCTTCTAAATTATTAACTTAGTTAAAGAGGGTATTATAAGTTTATTTTAAATCGCTAAGAATTAATAAGTTTAGGATTTTAATTATAAAAAAAAGATTAGTTATTTAGATTATAATAAAAGGTTATAGTTTAAAAAACGCTTTATTTTAAGTAAAAAATACCTATAAAAATAAATAAAATAATAAATTAACTTAGAGACCTTATATTTATTATTATTAATAAATATACTTCTATTATTAAAATAGTACTATTATTAATTATTAATTATTTTTAATAACTTATTTAATAAATTAGAAAGTATTATTAAATTACTTTATTATAAAATAAGAAAGTTATTAGGACTATTTATTAAAAAAAAAAGGGATTATATTTTAAAGAAAGTTATAAAAAAGTAGTCCGCTAAGTTTTTATTATTTTTAAAAAAAGATAGTAAGTAAAATATAATATAAGTTTTATATTAAAATAATCGTTGATAAGAGGTTACGTATTTTATAATATATTAACTAAGAGCTTAGTAATAAAGTTACGTTACTTTTTAAAATTAATAAAGTTACGTTACTTTTTAAAATTATTAATTTTATAAAATTAGTTAATACTAAGGCGGCTATTTTTTAAAAGAAAAATAATAATAATTAGCTAAATAATAATAAGAAGCTATAATTAATGAATAATCGTTTTTATAAAGAGAGAGATCTTTTAATAAGGGTATTATTTTAAAATTAGTCTTAGAAAACGCTTTTAATTTTAATTATAAAGACTATTATGAATAAATATTATAAATTAAATTTCGAGGCTTAATAATATAACCTAAGTATAAAAAGAGTAAAAGAATAAAAGCTTAGGATATTTTATAAGTATTTAGTAGAATCTAATTATATTAATAAGTTTATTTTAAATTAATTAAAAGTAGAATAGCGACGCTATCATAAGAACGACGCTAGTATATTAATTTACGATACTAGTATATTAATTTCCCTTATTAAATAGTATTATTTTCTTTATAAACTAGCTTTATATCTTAATTAAAATAAAATATTTTAAAAAAAGTATTATTCAAAATTCGCTTAAGTATTTAAAACGAGTACTTATATACTCTTAGCTTATAAGTACCTTATTTCTTATATAAGCTTAGTAAAAGTATAGCTTTTAATTACTAATTATATCTTATATAACGTTGATAAGTTAATATAAATAACTAAAACTATTTAAGAAATAACCTTTAATATTATTATTACTTAACTTAGTACTAAAAATATCGCGAGTACTAAAGTACTAGTATTTTTAAATAAAATAATAGGCCTATTATACTCTTAAACATAAGTATTCATTTATATATTCTGCCTTTACTAGCTGCTCGGGAGGTTCTCAGTATTATTTACACAATATTAATACACGGTATTAGTGGATAATCAAACTGTCTCGCTAGACTATTTCTTTTTAGATTTTCTAACTTTTTAACTTTCCCTCTTACAAAGTTCACAACCACGGATTATTGACTTAAAAATAAGTATATTATGTAAAAGTACTAGAGGATTAGGTATTAATTATTAAACTCTTTATAAAGCTTAGTCTAGGCTTTTTTAAAAATATACTCCGTTTTAATAAAAATAATAAGCTTTTATATAATTAATACCCCGTAATAAGTATATAAAATAGCTTAATTTATTATTATATTAATGTAAGCGCGGTTTTTATTTTTAATCTCGGCTATTACTTACGTAATTAATTAATAATTATTATTATTAAACCTATTATTATTATTATTATTACTAGGGTCTTTAAGTTATTTTTATTTAGTTTTAAATATAACGTTAAAGTTAATATAGTAAATATAGAGTTATTACTAAATTTTCAAAAACTACTGATTAAGTATAGTTTTTATTTACTTGTTATAGTTAGTAATAATAATAAAACACTAGCGGATTAAGTATTACTTAATTAGTTAACGGATACTTATTGAAAAGAACTAAAACCCTTTTAGTCTCTCGTTATTAATAAAATTAAATATTATATTATAAATAAACTTAAAATAAGTCTATTTCGTAGATTAAAAAAGAGGGAGCTTAAAACGATTAGTATTATATATATTACTAAACCTAATTACTTTAGAGAACCGTTTTTATATTTAAAAATAGTAAAGAAAAGTCTAAATAAGCTTAACTAAGTAATTAGGCTTATTAGCTATTTATTTAATAATATATAGGATCTTTTATTTATTAAATAGCTTAATTAATACCGTTATTAATAAATATTTATTCAATTCCTTTTAGTTAATACGGGCTCTAGTATTATAAATATCTTACTAAGTAAATAAAGCTTTTAAAAATTACTTTTAAATAATAATACGTATATAACGTACTTAAATCCTAACTTATTAGTTTATAGTTCTAATAATATCCTTAACTAAGTAAGTAAGCTTATAACAAAAAGGATATATAAATACTTCGAGGCTAGGGCCGTAGTTATATTAATTATATTAAGGGTCTAAAAAATAATATAATAGCTACTTACCCTTCTCTTACGCTTTTATAATTACTTATTATTAATAACTATACTTCCGAGACTTATACTATTTAATACTTATATATTTTAAAAAACCGGGCTTATTAAATTGATTATATTAAAATAAGTATTATATAAGCTTACCTATTTAAAATATATATTTATACCGTTTTATAATACTAAACTTATTGATTTTAATAAAGGTATTAACTTAATTAAAAAAGGTATTTGTTATTAGTTCTAGGTCGTTAAAGATTAATAAATTTAGTATTTTATTTAATAAAAAAGAAAAGGATTTCTTACTTTAAATATAATAAAAAGCGACGGTTTAGAAAAATAATAAACTTAAAAAAGGGTTTATTATAAAAATAAATAGGGTATGAAGTTTATCAAAAAACCCAACGTTTTTTATTATAAATAGCTTTGTTTATGTTCTTAAATAGGGCTAATTATTAACTTTTTATTAGTTTTAATAACTTATATAATAAGTTAAAAAATATCATTAAACTATTTTATAATAAGCTAAATAAGTTATTAAGATTTATTAAAAAAATGAGAGGGACTAGGCTTTAGTAATATGTAAAAAAAAGTAATATATTAAATAGTTTATATCCTCTTTAAAAAACGGCGTATAAAGTAAAGTATGAACTATTTAAACTTTTTATTAAAAAAAGGAGGACTATATATTAATAAGAATTAAAGAATAATAAAAGGTTAGAGACTATTAGTTTTATTAAGGAATTTATAATTAAAATAGAAGGTTAGTTCTATTTTAATAAATTAATATAAATAATAAAATAGTAGTCGTATTTCTTATAATAGCTTAGGTAATAGGTTGTTTATTAAGTTATTATATATATTAAAATCGCTAACTTTATAGAACTAGTTAATACTAAGATAGTTATTATTTACAATAAGAGATAATAATATACTATTATTATTAAAGCGTTAACGTTTAATAAAATAAGTTAAATCTTTTAAATTATTAACTAAAGCTTAGTAACGTAAGTTTAGTACGTAAGTTATTAAGAGACCTATTTTATAGTATATTAATTATACGGTTCGTAGGGCTATAGTAAAAAAGACCTATTTAAATTTTAAAAATTTAAGCTAGGGCAATATTAAGAATATTAAATAGGAAATTAATATACTAGTATACTTCTAAATTAATATAGTTTTAATAAAAAGGGGATATAAGATATATTAATATAAGCTTCGTAATAAAGCTTTTTTAAAGTATATTGGTATTATAAAATAAATAAGTACTTTAAAAAAGTATAATAAAATCTAAATATATTGATAATTAAAATTTTAATTAATTATAGTAGCGGATACGTATACTACTCTAAAGTATATACCTCTATATTAATTCTATATACCTCTCTATTAATTCCATTATAAATAATAATAACTTAATTTTAGAATTAGGATGTATTATTATTCTTATTAATAATAAGCTTAGTAAGGACGAATTTAGGATCTAAAATAATATTATTTATTATTTATTATTTATTATTTATTAAGGAAATATAAGTAAGTAATATGTAACGTACTTATTTCTAAGGTTTATAATATAATTAATAATATTAACTTTATTTATATAGTTTGAACTATATTTAAAAAGATTATAAATTAACTTAACTTTTTTATAATCTTTATAATTATTCATATTAATTTATACTTATTATACGAGTGCTTTATTAAGCTAGGTACTATAAAGAGAAACTTATAATAAATATTATAACCCTTAAATAGTCGTATAAATAATAAAAGATCCTCAAGATCTATTAGATTAATAATAATAATAACCTCGCTAATACTTTTATAAGAATAGTCCTTAATAAGGGATTAGCGTAATTCGTAAATAAAAGAAAAAGTAATAATATAAATAAAAAATAAGTTACATATATAATAGATTCGGGATATATATAATAATAAGTCGCTAATAAGTTAGTAACTAATATACGAATTATATTAAAAAAGAAGTTTTTATAAAATAGAGCTTATATAAAGAACTCTATAAGCTTAAGTCTTATAATATACTTATATTTATATTATAACCTCAATAATTAAGTACTTATAGCCTAATGTCTTATAATTCTTAAGCTTCTATTTTTATAAAATAACTAGTATAAGTAATAATGAATTATAAAAATAAATAAAAATATTAATAAAATAATACTTAATTATTAATAAAAAGCTATTAATATTAACGAGTTATAGCTATTTAAAGTTAATTACTCGACCTTATTTTATTTAAAATAACGAGCTTATTATAAGGTAAACCCTATTTAAATACTAATATTTATAAAAAAGCTAAATAAAAAAAATAATTAAAGTAAATTACTTTTATAAGCTAGTTACCTTATTAATACTCTAAGGACCCTATTTATAATAAATAAGGCGTTTATTAATAACTAATTACTAAATATACGAGGTTTAAGTACGTATAAAAATATAAATAATATTAAAATAGTTAGTATAATAAAATTTATAAGCTTAATAATAACTTATTTCTATAAAATAATAAAAATAATAATTAAAAACTAAAATTAAGAGCGGTATTAATATAAAGAGCTTATTTAATAACTTATTAAGTAGTTAGTAATATATTGAGGTTAATAAAAATATAAAAAACCTCTTTTTTATTATTATAAACTAATTGAAAACGAGTTTATAAATACTTAAGTAGTAAACTAAATTATTATTATAAAAATAAATAATAATTTTGTATAAAAAGTATAATAAAATAATATAGTAAATAGGCCCTATTTAAGTTATTTTTATTATTTTAAATATAATAATATAATTATTGAAAAAGCCTCTAGAACCCCCTTTTTTAAAATAACTTTTTAACGTTTGTTTATTAATAATATATAAACCCCGAGACTTAAAAACGAAAGTATTATAAAACATTAAAAATAGAAAAACTGAAAAAGGGCTGGATTTTTACTTAGTTTTTCCCTAAGTAATTAGTAATTTATTATAACCTAAGTATAAAAATATAAAATATTTAAAAATAAAAGCGTATTATCTTTTTTAAATTACTATTTTAGCTATAAATAACTTAATTTATTATAAAGTCTTAATTAAAAAAGTACGTAACGTAGTATATAAAACTAATAAATTATAATTATTAAGTTAATAAAAAAGTAATAACTAATTATAAAAAATAATAAAAAAGCTATACTTATTATTTAAATAATTACGTTAAATATCCCTTTTTAATAAAAAAAAAAGTAAAAAGAGCTCTAAAAAACTAAAATTTAAAAACTTAATTAGAATAGTATTATAAAAGGTATATAATAAAAGTACTCGTACTAAGTTATTATAAAAGTATTATAATAGTAATATCAAGCACTTTATATATAATAAAATAGATTATATATTTAGTAAGTACTAAAAAGATAAGTTTAAAAATAAGGATAATAATAACCTAAAGTACCCCTAATTAAAAATAGTATTAATAACTATTTTATAAGTTATTATTAAGCTAAGAGTTATAAAAGTTAACTTATTAAAAAAGAATAAGTATAAGTAATATACTTAATATATTTATATTAAATATAAAAAAGGTGCTAATAAGAATAATTATAAAAAGTAAAAAAATAGTTTTATAAAAGGTTACTAAGAAGCTAATAAAATTTAATATAAATATATATTTAAAATAAATATTACTAATACCAAGCTCGTAACCTACTTAGGGTTAACCTTAGTTATTACTTTAGTTTTTTTATTAAAGGACTTGTAAAATAAAAATATAAGCTAAAGAGAAGCTTATTAATTAATGCTTTTTTTATTAATTACTATAAGTAGCTAAAGAAGATTTAATAACTATTAACTATACTTAATAAAAATAAAAAAATAGTAAACCTCTTATTATTATAATTATTAATAAGCTTAGAGAGTATTTATATTAATATTATAACGAATGTATAGTTATATAAACCTATTTCTATTACTAAATTAGAAATAATATTTTATAATAATATTAAAATTATAAAAGGGTATATATATTATATATTATTATCATTAAAAGTGAATTAGCATACTAGCGTTATAAATTAATATACTAGCGTCGCTCTTATATTGGCGTCGCTATTCTATCTTTTAATTAATTTGAAATTCTTTTTTAATATAGTTAGATTTTATTGAATATTTATAAAATATTTTAAGTTTTTATTTTTTTACTCTTTTTATACTTAAATTATATTATTAAACCTCGAAATTTAACTTATAATATTCATTTATAATAGCTTTCATAATGAAAATTAGAAACGTTTTTTAAAATTAATTTTAAAATAATACCCTTATTAAAACTTTTTTTTATAAAAACGACTATTAATTAATTACGGCTTCTTATTATTATTTAGTTAATTATTCTATCCCTTTTTTTAAAAAGTAATTACCTTAATATTAACTAATTTTATAACATTAATAATTTTAAAAAGTAATACGACTTTATTATGAAGCTCTTAATTAGTATATTATAAAATATATCACCTTTTATAAACAATTACTTTAATATAGAACTTATATTATATTTTATTTATTATTTCTTTAAAGAAATAATAAAAACCTAATAAACTACGCTTTTATAACTTTCTTTAAAATATAACCCCTCCTTTTTTAGTAAATAGTCTTAGTAACTTTCTTATTTTATAATAAAATAGTTTCGTAATACTTTTTAATTTATTAAATAAGTTATTGAAACTAATTAATAGCTAATAATAGTACTATTTTAATAATAAAAATATATTTATTAATAATAAAAGTATATTTATTAATAACAATAAAAATAAGGTTTTTAAGTTAATTTATTATTTTATTTATCTTTATAACTATGTTTTATTTAAAACGAAGCGTTTTTCTTTAAATTATAACTTTTTATTATATTTTAAATAACCAATCCTCTTTTTTTATAACTAAAATCCTAAATTTATTAATTTTTAATAATTTAAAATAAACTTATAATACTCTTTTTAACTAAGTTAATAATTTTATAAAAACTAAGAAATTTAATATTATAAAATAAAATAAGTATAAACCTCGAGGCCGAATTATTTAATATATTTTTTAATATAAATAGTTTAATGAGCCTAGGTTTATATAAAATATTAATATTTAATAATATAAATTCTATAAATACAATTATAAATAATAAGTTATTATTAAAACTTAAAAAGAGAATAAGTAATTATTAGATTATGATTTAAATCTTTAATATAAATAATATAATTATAGCCCTAGTTTTAAAACCTCTATATACTTATTATATTATAAGCTTATTAAAGTAATTAAGAATATTATTAAAACTACAAGTTAATAAGTTAAGATTCGGGCTAGTAATATATATTTTGTTATTTAAAATATTTCTTAAAGTCCTTATTTATATAATAAGATATTTATAATACTAAAGCTTATATAAATTAAAAAAAACTAGTTAAATACTCGTTAATAATAGTATTGATCAATTTATTTAATAAATAAAATATTTTATATATAATGAATAAGTAAATAATAAGCTAAACTATTTTACTAACCTTATTTAAACCTTTTTCTACTTTTTTAAAATATTAAAGCAATTCCTTAAGATAATTAGTTTTAATAATACTTATAATACTAATTACTTTAAGCTCTTTTTTTTAAGTTACTAAGTAGACTTACTTTAGATCTATTTATAATACTACGTTTAGCTTTATTAATAATAAGAAACTAAAAGGTTTTTAGTTTTTTTTAATACGTATTTACTAATTTATAAACTAATACTTAATTTATTACCTTATTATTATTATTATAAGTTATAATAAGTAAATAAAAGCTATGCTAAGCGAGTAGTTTCCGGACGTTTAGTAATAATTCTATATTTATTATATTAACTTTAATATTATACTTAAAGCTAAGTAAAAGTAGGTTAAGGACCGTAATTATAATAATAATAATAATTATAATAATAATAATAATAATAGTTATAATAATAATAAGTTTAATAATAAAGAATGTTAGTTATTAATATAAATAATAGTTATACTAAGTAATAAAAATAAAACTAGCATTAATATACTTATTAATAAGCCCTTTTCTTATATATATTATAAGGTTTTTATAATATAAAAGCTTATTACTTTTATTAAAACTAAGTATATTTTTAAAAAAGCCTAGACTAAGCTCTATAAAGAGCTTAATAACTAATACTTAATTTTCTAATACTTCTACGTAATATACTTCTTTCTAAGAATATAATAAGCTTATTATTTTATTTAAAAATACTAAAACTTTAGTACTTTTATTATTTTTAATATTAGGTTTAGTAATAATAATATTAAGGGTTATTTTTTAAATAATCTTAGTTATTTATATTAGCTTATTAACGTTATATAGGATATAATTAGTAATTAAGAGCTATACTTTTATTAAGTTTATATAAAGGATAAAGTATTTATAAACTAAGAGTATATAAATACTCGTTTTAAATACTTAAATAAACTTTATATATTCCTTTTTTAAAGTATTTTATTTTAATTAAAATATAAAACTAGTTTATTAAAAAAATAATACTATTTAATAAGAAGTTATTTCTAAACTCCTTTAGATCTTATAGTTTAAATATACTATTTTAATTAAACTAAATATTTTATATTATTATAACATCTATTTTAAAATATTAAACTTAATTATTTTTAATAAATAAAAAGTATACCCTTAGTAGTATTTTTAAAAAACGTCTTTTTTAAATTTATATTACTAAATCCTCGATTTTAAAAATATTATATACTTTTATAATAAACTGAAAAACATAGTATAGCCTATTTTATTATAACTACTTTTATTTAAAAAAAGCTAGTTAGTTAGTTAAGCCCGTACTATTTGTAATAATTAAAATATAAATAATAAAAAGCGAGGCTATTAATTGAAAAATAAAAATAAATTAACATTAATTAAGTTTACAAAAAAGAATAAGTTAGCTAAATTAAAACTAATATTAAGCTTATTTTAATAATAAATAAAAAGCTAGTTTATCGTTTTAAATAAAAAGAGAATAATAAGGAATTATATAAGTAAATAATTAATATAACTTAGTATTCTAAAGAAATAGAACTAATAAAAAATAGTTTATAATAATAATAAATTATTATAACTATATTAAAAAAGTAATTAAGTAGATATTATTATAATTTATATTTTATATATTTTAAATATATAATAATAAAAAGCCTCATTTATTTAAAATTTATAAAGGTTTATATTACTAACTTATTTAAAACTTATAAATTTTAAATAAGTAATATAATAATCGTAAATAAGTATATAAGTTATAGTAATATTTTTATTTTTAGAAATCTTAAACTGAACTTTAAGTTAAAGAGGATAATAAGAATAGCTATATTAGTATAGTTATTTTTATTACTTTTATAGGGAGGTACTGTTTTTTTAAATTAATTAAAGAATAAAATAGTAACGCTAATATAAGAGCGACGCTAGTATATTAATTTATAATACCGGTATATTAATTCTTTATAAAAAGTATTATAAAATAATAGAGGCCGAACTATACAAAGGCTTATTTTTTAAACTTTAATTTAAAATAAAAACGTTTAATAAATAATTAATAAAAGAACCGTAGTTATATAATAAACTAAAATACTTAATTAACTTAATCCTAGGTACTAAGTTACTATATAGCCATATTTATTTATTAAATAAAAAATAACTTAATAAACTTCGTACGTATATTATTAAAAACCTAGCGAACGGTTATATTATATATTTAGTTAACGAGGCTAGAGTATTATTCTTTTTTATAGTTAAGAAAGATGATATATTATATTCTTATATAAATTACTACGAGCTAAATAAAGTAATTATAAAGAATTAATACTTATTACTACTTATTAATAAGCTCTTAACTAAGCTTTATAAAGTAAAATAAATTTTAAAAATAAATGTTAAAAATACTTATTACGATATTTAAATTAAAAAAGAAAACTAAAAAAATAGCGTTTCGGATTTAATACGGCTATTTTAAGTATATTATTATACTTTTTAAACTAATAAATATATTTATAACGTTCTAGGTATATTTACTAAATACTTATTAACTTATTAAATACTTACTATATAGTGTATATAAATAATTTAATAATCTATTCAATAATAAAAGAGTAGTATATAAAGGATATGAAAAAAGTCTTCTAATATTTACGATTATATAGACTTTTTACTAAATTATTAAAATACTCGTTTTACTAAAAATGGGTTAAATTTCTAAGCCATATTATTATACTAAAAAAGATCGAAATTAACTTATTATAATTACGAACGATCGCTAATTGAAAAATACTATAGTTTATTGAGAATATTGAAATATTCCTAAGGTTTTATAGCTTTTATTAAAAGTTTATTATTGAATACTTAAGTATCGTCGTATTAATAACAGTATTATTAAAAATAAAAAAGGGGTAAGTAAGGGAATTTTAATAAACTAAAGAAATAAATAAGGTATTTAATTAGCTAAAAGTCGTTTTTATTTTAGTAACTATACTTATATATTAAAACCCTTAATATATTACGTAAGTAAAAACTAACGCTTTAATTAAAGCTGTTATAGTAATTTTATTATAATAAGCTAATAAAAAATAGTAACTCGTTACTTATTAATTATAAAACTCTTAAATATAGAGTAATAATAGGCTATGGGCTAATAAGAACTAATTATAATAAAAAAGTTAAAATACTAAGCTTATTATTTCTAAGGCCTTTATAAATATTTATAGTTCTAACGGACTATTAAGTACTTAGAAAAGTAATCGGCGTACTATATAAAGCTTTTAAAAAAGGCTCGCGAAGTAAATATATAATTATTAATATTTAATTTTAATTTAAATACTAATTAAGGAAAATAAACTTAATAAACGGTCTATTTAAAAAGCTAGACTATATAAAAGGAGAAGTACTTTATAAGGACGTTTTTCTTATACTAGCTTAAAAACTACGTTTTATTAATAAACTATTACCTAATATTCAATAAAAAATAATTAATTTAAAAAAGAAAAATAATATTATTAATAAATATATATTTAAGTAATTAAAGCCTCTTTTTATAATCCTAACTAAATATTAACTAGTTTTAAAAATAAAAAAGCCTCTTTTTTATATTAATAACGTATTATAGGGCGTATTAATAAAATAATAATAGTTATTATTATAATAACTAGAGGTAAAAAAATAAAAAAGTTATAAATAAATACTTAATAATAATCTAATATAAATAAGAAAGAGTTAAATAAAACTAAGATTATTATATTAAAATAGTATATCTTACGTCCTATTATAAGAAAGTTTATAAAAAATAAAATAGTATTCGTTTTTTTATTTTTTATTAAAAACTAAAGAGCTTATTAAAAGATTATAAGCTAAAAATAAGTTTTATATATTATAATTAGTAAGAGTTCGTACTATAACTAGAGCACTAAGAGTATATTTATTTAATAAATAAAGTATACTATTTTTTTAAAAAAAACTTATTATTTTTTAAATAAAGTTTTTTTAAATAGAGATATTTTATTAATATTATAATAATTATAAAATAGGCTATATAGGAACTACGAAAACTCTTAAGCTAATTTAAAAAGAATTATATTAAATAAATATCTAACGAAAATTATCTAAAAATATATTAAGAACTATAAGTATTATTTAGGAGTTATAACCCTAAGATATAAGCTATATAAGTAATTATAGTTATTATTACTACCCTCGTACCTATTTTAAAAATGTTTATAAACTTTATTATAAAACTATTACTAAGTACTTATAATAATAGTACTAAGTACGACTATATATTAATTATTATTTATTATATAATAAAGTTTATAAAGTTCTTATTTATTATTAAAATACTTAATATAATATAAATAATAAATATCCTATATAAAGAAATTAAGTATAAGCTTAGTATATTAAAAAGTACTTTTATAAATAAAAATAAGCTATTTGTAAGTATATTTTAAGAGGAGTTTATTAAAAAACGCGTAATATATTGCTAACTATTTACTATATACTACTTATAAATAAATAGCTAAATAAAATAGACTTATTAAATATTAAAAAACTATTTAAAAATCTATACTAAAGGCTTATTAAATAAGTAAATAATATAATTAAAAAAGGCTAAGTTTATATATAATAATAACTAATATCCTATTATAGAATATCCTTATATATAGTATTATATAATTACTATTTTAAGTATATTAAATATATACTTAATTATAAGGTTATAGTTTCAAGAGTTTAAAAAAAGGTTTAAAAAATAAAAAAGATTAAGGCCTAGGCTATACGAGCTTAGATATAAGCCTTTAAAAACTAAGTAGCTTATTATAATAAAAAATATATTTTAAAAAAGTTTAATTATAAAAAGATCGTTAATTATTAATAAAAAGTATATAATTTAAAAATAATAAATTAGTACTAAGGTATATTAAAATAGTAATAATTAAAAAAATAAATAAATAAGCTTATTAAGTATATTTATTAAAATAATACTAAAGAATATATAACGTTTTCTTAGTTTCCTAGTTTAAATTATAAAGAACTTATTGAATAGTTAGTAACTAAATAAAAAATTTCTTAGAATTAAAAAATAAATAAGACGTTTAAGAAGTTAAAGAAATTGTTTTAAATAAAAAGAACTTCCGATACTTTATTGAATAAGCTAAATAGCTTACTAAGTAAATATATAAGAACTTACTAAGTTTTTTAATAAAGTAATAAAAATAGTTAAAAAATTTAAATATTATTAAAAACGAATATATATAAAATAGAATAATAAACGTTAAGTTTGTAATAAAAAGTTATTAAAAATAAGTTAATTAATAATACTCTATAGAACCTTTTTATCTAGCTTAACGTAGTTCTTAAGAAAAGAATATAATATTATAACCCTTAGTAATATATTATTAAAAAATTACTAAAATCTAACTATATTAAAAAAGAACTTACGTAATACTAGTAATAATAGTAACGTTTTTAGTACGTACTTTTAAAATATAATAATTAGTAATAGTAGTTTATTTAATAAAAAAGAAGCGGGGGGCTTTATATACGTACTTAGCTAACTATTTAGAATAAGGCCGTTAGCTTTATTAATATTATAATAAGTTATAAAAAAGTAGTTAAAGTTATATAGAGTATTATATATATTAATAATAATAATTTATAAAACGTTCGTTACTTAATTATCACTAAAGGTTATAATAAGAACTATAAAAAGTAAAATCCCCCCGATAGAGTAATCTGCCGGGGCCGTACTATATATTACGTATTAGAGAAAACTAAGTATATTACGCTCTATACTTAATTACTAATTAAAATAGCTCCCGACTTTTTATTACGTATTTAGAGAGCGAGCTATACTTATTTTAACGTATATAAAACCTCTTAGTACTAGCCTATATAAATAATTAGATTTTATATTATATACTCCTTTTTATTAAAAGTTAGAGGGCCCTTTATATATTTTTTATATTTTTAATATAACTTATATTGAAAAAAATTTAGTTTATAAAGTATAATTTTTAAATTAGTATTAATATATTAAATCTTAACGTCCGTATTAGTCTCGCTATTTATAGCGTTCGTATTATTACTTAGCTAGATTTTATATTATTAAAAAGTATTATATTACTCCTTAGGTATACTTATGTTAACTATAATAACTAGGGCGTCGAGGGGGCCTAAGAATCTATCGAGCCCTAGAGGGGGGGACCTATTGAGGGGTATTTTTAGTAAAGTAGGTTCTTAGCGAGTAGTAGTTTATATATTAATAAGTTCGTTTAATAGGTTTATTTAGTAAATTTATTTAGTTTAAATAGAGCTTTAGGTAATATTAAAAATAATAAAAATAAAAAGAACCTTTACGAGCTCTAAGTAACTAGATATTAGCCCTTTTAGCCTTTTTCTAGAAACCTCTACGTTATTATTAAAGTTTAGAACCTCTATAGTTAAGGAAGGCCGTCTCTAACTTTTATAGCCAACCTCTATCGTTAAGCTTTTTAACTAGCGCTACTACGTAAGTATATCGCTTAGCTTATTATTAATAACTTACTTATTCCGAATTATATAGCGGTTTTTATATTAAAATTATTATATTATATTAAGTACGTACTTAAGGTATATTATACGTCTTATATAGTTAGAAAGTATATCGTATTATATAATCTTTTTTAAAAGCGTAATCCTATTAAGGTCGATCTTTTGTGCCTATAAAGCCGGAAAAAAACCACTGTATAAAAAGTAAAATGAGAGGTAGAATAAGAAATAGAACGTTATTATTATTATTATTAAGTTAGGAAGTAGGAGCGTCTTTTAAAATACTACTCTTATTATAACTAAACTAAGGGGCCTTAGTAATATTAATATTTATAAAGAATATATTAATATTAAACTACTTATTATGACTCTTAGTTTTAGTTTTAATTAGAGTAATAACTTTATTAAGTTATTATAAAGCTTTTATTTAAAGAGAGAGGAACGTAATATTAATAATATTAAGATCTAGAGCTATAGAACTAAAGGCTAAAATAGACTAATTTATAAAAAAAAAGAGTATTATAAATAGGGGTTAATAAGTTATTAATAATAAAATAATAACGCTTATTATAAAACTAGTTAAGAGAATTTTTTAAATCGCTACCGGACTTTTTAAACTTAACTTCCTAATATTAGGACCTATTAAACTAAGACTTTTTAAACTTAGACTTTATATAGTTATTTTATTCTTATTACTAAGAATATAATTAATAATAAAAGTACGCTTTTTAATAAGGATCTAAGTTTCGGGATTATAAATAATAAAAAGAGCGCTATAAATAGTAATAGTATAAATAAATATGTT
Source organism: Colletotrichum cuscutae (assembly GCA_030869315.1). Lineage (NCBI taxonomy): Eukaryota > Fungi > Ascomycota > Sordariomycetes > Glomerellales > Glomerellaceae > Colletotrichum > Colletotrichum cuscutae. Next base: position 787,344 of record MPDP01000068.1, read on the forward strand.
ATTTATTAAGTACTTAGTAACGCGCTTGTAAAAAGTAAAAAAACTAAGAAATTTCGAGATATATATAATAATAACGCCCTAGGGAGTTAGTTTATAGTACTAAAATAAAGTTTTAAAATTACTTTATAAAATAACTACGTAGTTATTATTATAAAAATAAACTAGTAAAAAGTAGTTAAAATAAAAAATAATCTTAGCCTTATTATTAATATTAAAAGTACTAACTTAAAAGATTTTTTTATATTAATAAAAAGAAATAATTACTAAACGATCGCTAATAACTTATTATAATTAAAATTAATAAACTTAAATATTTATAATTAATAATAAGCTCTTAGAAAGTAGCCTACTTAAAATCGGCCTTTTTACTACTTATTAATAAGTCAGTAATATAAGTACTAACCATTTCTTACGTATTAATAATATAACTAAAAACGTAATAAATATAACCGCGCTTATAGGAGTTAAAATTATCTTATTTTTTAGTATAATAAAACTTTACAAAAGTGTTTTAAATAAACTAAGTAGCGCTATATAGCTCTTTTAAAACCTAAAATAATATAGTTAACTTAATATTTAATAATAAATTAATAAAAACTTAATAACTTATAATAGAATACTTCTTCTTATTAATATAATAAATAATATACTAAGTAACGTAATTATTAATAATATAAACCAGCCTATTAATATTATAATATACGCCAAATAAGTAGTATATATAAGGAGTATTATTATAAAGATTAAAAAAGCCTTTTTTAAGATCGTACTCAATATTAAGTATATTTTAAATATATAAAATAGTAAATATCTTAGTAAATACTTAGTAATAGTATAGTAAAGGAATTATAATTAAGAAACGATATAGAAATTAGAATATTATAAAAGAAAAAGTATAATTATATAAAAAAGAATTTGTAAAACGATTATTAAATAAAAAGGGGAAAAAAAAAGTAAATACGTAACTAGTAATAAGAGAAAAATCCTTTGCTTTACTTAATAACTTAATAATAATAATAACCGCGAGGTTAAGTAGGCTTTTATATATTATAACGGTTAGAATACTTTATTATAAATACGTATTATTAACTTAATAACTAATTAATATACTATTATTAAATAATAATAATAAAGTATTTATTAAATAATAAAATAGAAGTAATACCTTATTCCTAAATAAGAAAGGGTATTATTAATATCTTAAGGAAGTTATTACGAATAATAACGTTAATAGTTTTATTATTAGTATTAAAAAATAAGTTATATAATAACTTTAGGGACTAAAGTTATATAAAGAGGGAGTAATTATAATAGATTCGGGATACGTATAGTAATAAGTTACTAATAAATTAGTAACTAGTATATAGATTATATTAAAAAAGAACTTTTTATAAAATAAAGCCCGTACGAAGAACTCTATAAGCTTAAGTCTTATAATATACTTATACTTATATTATAGCCTCGCTAGTTAAGTACTCATAGCCTAAGCTCTTATAATATAAAAAGAATAAAAAAAAGAAGTAAAGAAGGACGACTTAGTAAACGGGCCCGAGGTTAAATTAAACCTCTAATCGTAATAATAATTAAATTAATAAAAAAAAAGTTAGTATTAAATTAAAAATCTAATTTAACCCTAGTATATAGCTAAGGCTACGTAGGGGCTAATAAGGGGCCCTATTTATAATTATCATAAACTACCTAACTTATAATTAGAACCTCTTTTTTATATTTTATATAGTATATTAGAATAGTTTAATTAATCTATTTTATTAACTTATAGTTCGAACTAATTAACTACTATTTTTATAATAGGGATATTAATATAGGGCGATCCTAGGGTTCTTTCCGAGTATTAGCTTCTTTGCCTTTTAGAACATAAGCATTCTATAGTAAATCAAAGGCCTAGTTTCTAAATACATAGCGGTGCTGCTTCCTATATAGCGCCCTCTACTTCGCTTTCCGATACTAGCGGCAGGCCGATCTAGTTATTATATAATACGTTATTAATATTTTCGATATTCACCTCTAGTAGCGGGGGGAAGAAATCTGCTTAAAGAGTACTACTTTCTTTTCGAAAGTTGCGGTAATATAAGACGTATTAGGTCTTTCGAAATTAGGCATAATAGTCGGGGCTAATACTATCTATTCTAGGCCCATTTTGCAATCTTCTAAAGTAGCTAAAGGCACTCCGCCGCTACTTCCACTACTTTACGATATACTTCTTAGAGCGCTTTCCTTATAATACGCCCTTTTCTATCACGTACCTCTCTATATACCACCCAGCTCTTCTCTACCTGTTATTCGCTAAAGTGCCGGCGGATTCGTATCGTCCCAGCCAGGATGTCTACGCACGACTCGTTCCAGCGGTTAAGAAGGCCCCAGCAGTTACCCCTACGTATCGGTCAATCGCTACCTTCCTTCTTGACCTTTGCAGTTGCGGCAGGCATCCTCGGATCGTCTAGGTGAACTTTTCCTCATCTATAGCTTTCTACTTTCGTTTCCCCTCTCTCTACCGCTCGGCTACGACGAGGTATAAAGATGTCGCTATATATAGATAGTTGGAGTTATGGTCGATATTATTCTCTACTTCGCAACTAATCGTCCGGTTAACGAGGTCTATAGTGACGAGATCAAAGTCGATAATTGTCTAGTGATCTCCTTCCTTGCTTGTGACGGTTTCCGGCTGTAGTCGACTTAAAAGGTTCATAAAACTGAAAAAGCTAAGTTCCGAGGAAAATGCGACCCTCTATCAAAAAGCTAGTCGCGCAATCATTCTCGGGCAAAACTGCAAACGACGCATAATGACAAAAATTTATGGCAACAGTCTAAGCCGAGATTTATGTTTACCTCATGATTCATCGGCGAGAAGAACTACTGCTAACGGGGTCGTCCTCTTGATCTACGCCTGCCACCACGCTATGTTCAACTACACGAAACGTGCATATTGACTGGGCCAAATACCATCCTCAATTTGTCACGATGTCAGCTTGCCATCGTCGCAAAGTCATTTGAGAGTCCAGACTATCGGATGTCAAGGCACAAGAACACTCGTGCCGCAATACCGCATGGTGCTAAGACCAGCCGCCGCCAAAATCAAACGGTACCATGTAGCCTTCCCGTGCTGTGAGATCCTAGCCTCCCAAAGTTCTTCGAAATAGAGGGCACCGACCCACCTCATTTCCAACATCTTACCTCTTCTTCATCTTCCCGAATAGCAGGTCATTGGTTCAGAGAGCTCAATGCGAGGAGTCCGAAGCTCGTAGGGATCTAACCGCTTTGGTAGGTCCCTACTCAGATCCCTGCCGGCATGGGCTCAGCCCTGTCCCATACGCAGGCTACAGCCATCTCACCTAAAAAGAGCGTCGTCTTCCCTCCACAGTGTCAGACCCTGCACCACTTAAACCGGTGTAAGCATTGACCAGATAAATCCACTTACGGATTCCCACCCAAATATGGCTTATTTACATTAGGCACGTGTACTCTCCTTTTCTATAATATATAGGCTAACTTAGCCCCTTTTTACTAATTATATATTAATTAATAGACTATATACCGTATCGCTAGCTATACTATTACTTAATAGTTATAAGCCTAGGTAATTTCTAATAATAAACTCTAGTTATACGTATTATTAAACGTATTAATAACGCCGTTAATTAGTAAATCCGGCGCGGTAGAGCCCGTTATAACCCTAATATCCGATTTAGCTAAGTAATGCTATTAATAATCGTATATAGTACGAAACTATAGGGACGATAGAGATTATCTAGGCGTTCTTTATTATATTTAATATTATTTATATTATATAGATAATTAATAATATTACGTATTAAAATAAATAAGAGCCTCGTATTAGAACCGAAAATCCCTTATATATTAAAAGATTATTAAAATCTTAATCCAAGTTCAAGACACTATTAAAATAAGTACTTCAGAGTGTCTTATCGATCGATACGAGAAAATAATTTATTAAATTTATACCTATATTATCTATTATAGGTTTAAATAATAATTATAGTAATATACTGATCCTTCGAAGCGGAAACGACTAGGATAAGTAGTATAACTTTATTATAATAGTTACTAATATTTATAGAGTTAAAGAGTATATTAACCCTAATAATACGATCGTAAACACTAAGCTATAAATATAATACCTAAATCTAGAGAACTCTAACTTTATTAATTTTATAACTCTAGTAAAGACCTAGTATTAAGACGATCTTATAGAGTAGAAGCGCGTAAAGGACGGCTTAATAACAGTAGCCCAGATTATTACGTAGTTAATTAACCCTTTATTTTATAAAAAGATTTAGAAACACGATAATGCTTAAGTAATAATCTAAGAGCTCCGAGAAGACCTAAAACTAGATAATTTTATATAATAATAATATATCTATTATTAGTATTAGATTTATTTTTATTTAATTAAGAGATCTTAGCTATTTTAATAGTTAATAACTTACGAAGAGATTATAAACGAAGCTATATTAATTAAGTTACCGATACTTATAGATTTAATAACTTAAGTCTCTAGCTTTTTTTATATTATTAAGGGTATTATACTTAAATACTTTATGGGTACGTTAGTCGCCTTCTCTAAAACTAGCTAGTAAATAAGAGGCGCTAATAAAATAAAAAGTAAAAAGCCTCTAAGTATAAAAGCGGTATATAAGTTTTATTAATAAGTTCTTATATTTTACTTAAACTAGCTTACGTTATCTAAGACCCTATTATTAATATCTAAGGGTACTAGTTACGTAGTTTAGTAAAAAAGTAATAAGAACGTAACGACTATACTATTTTTAAAGGGGGTAGAGAAGGACGGTAATAGTATACTAAAGTATCCCGTTTATATTAATAAGTTCTACTTTATTATAGATTATATCTATATAAACCCGTCGATCTAGCCTAAAGTATATAATCTAAATAACGCTAATAATAAAAAAAAGATCGATATTAAATATAAACAGTTATTAATACTGTTCCGTAATTATTTTAAGAAGAAGTTTAATAATATAAACGCTAATACGGTTAATACGTAAAAAGATAAGAAGTTGGGTACGGACTCGCATAACTAGAGGGATCGAAATAGAGAGCTATCTCGATTACGCTCTCAATCCTAGGATTAGAAAGATAAGTAAATATCCTTTTATACTACCTCCCGTATTAACATAAAGTTAATCTATTTTAATTCCTCCTTTTATATTACTACTTTAAGTTATATTAATAGTAATACCCTTCGTAATAGCGTAATTATCGATTATAGTATAGACTTTTATATATATAATAATATAAACTATATAAAAGATCTAGACTATACTCGTACTAAAATTATTCTTACTAGTAGTAGAGAGACTATAGCTATCGCTATTAAATTAATAAAAGTTCGGCCGAACTAAGGAAGTAAAGAGGCGCGTTATTTACGTATTTATAAGGTGTAGTACTATCTATCTTATCTTACGACGTTATTATTATCTAGTTAGTTTTAAAAAAAGGGTCTATCGTTCTTTTAGAGAGTCCCTAGACTTCTGAACTAATAGGATAAAGTTATATATAAAACCCCTTTAATTTACGATTAGTACGTTTTTAAATACTATAAATTTAATAAAGTACTAAATAATAACAACGCAAAAACATTATTAAAGTTAGTCCGCTTCGATATCTTAGAGGATAATAAAGGATAGTCGTATATAGGGTTTAAATTATTATTATTATTACGTATTAATAAAGCTGAGGCCTAGCTCTAGTACGAGAGACTTAGTTACCTAAGCGCGCGAGGTCTTAAATAACTTATAAAGATAATAATAAGTATTAAACTCAAAAGGATTATAAAAGATAAGTATAAGGCGTATATTATAAGTAAGGTAATTTAATAAGTATTAAAGAGAACTCTTAATTACTAACTAACGACGCTAAGTAGTTACGTAACTATTAACTTTTTTATAATAAGTAATCTGTATAATAAAGAGAAGGTTCTTTTGCTATTATACGATTAATAGTCCGGCTTTATATAGGGCCGGCCCCTCTATATACGTAAAAAGGGTTTTTAAGTAATATAAGATATCATAGTCTTCTTTAAGAAGTAGTACGGGATATTATATTTATCCTCTACCTCGATTAGGACTCCGTAATACGTAACGCGTTCGAAATATAAGTAGTTACGGAGGATAAACTTATTAAGCGCTCTGCGGATTATACTAGTACTTAGAACCTTACTAAAAGGTATAGGGGGTATATTTTTATAATTACGCGAGCCCTTAGATACTAATCGAGATTTCCTAAGTCCCTAGCTCTAGAGCTTATTAAAGTAGTAATTTATATAGCTAATAAGCTCGGCCGTTAGAGGTATAACTAGAAGACTCCGGAAGGCTTAATTAATAAGTAGCTTAATAAGTAGCCCGGCGTAACTTATTAATAAGCTAAAAAGCCGTAAGTTACTTACTTTAAGAGATATAGCTACTGAGCGTATTTATTAATAACGACGTATAAAAGAGACGAATAATACGTAAATAAAATACTTCTACGTACGTATATTAGATATCTTTATAAATACGATAGTACGAATATCTATCGTATCTAGGTACCGTTATTAAGTAAAGTCTTACGAACCCGGGATATTATATTTAACAAGAATATTATATACGACCTTAACGCTAAGGATACGAGCGTGTTATATTGAAAAGAACCTTAAATTTAGTTTTAATAACTCGAGATACTATTCCTAGACCTAGTTAATAAGGAATTACTACTTAACTCGTCCGTATAGAATAGTAATAAGCTTTTTTATATAAAGTTAATTTAGCTAGTTTAATAATAATAGAACGATAAGTAGCAGGACTTAAGTACTAACTTAGAATAATAGTTACCTAGTCCTGGCCCTTCTTATAAATAGTTAGTTAATATTACCGTCCTAGCTAAGGGGGTAATTAGTATAAATAAGTTATTATTATTATTAATAGTATTAATAGCTTTATTAATATTAAACCCTTATTAATTAATTAGCGCTCTGTTTCTAGCTAATTTATAGTCGTTAGAAGTCTTTTTATAAGTAAGTTTATTATTAGTTAAAAAAAACTAGAACGTAACTTAGGCCGTACTAGCCGCGCCGGCCGATCTAACCCCAGAGGCTATAGGAACTAAAGAGGGTTATAATAGAGTAAATAGTAAAGAAGTAAGGATAATTATAGTATTAACTAATACTTTTATACCTCCTGAGGGGGTAGATACGATTATAAGTACGCTCTTACGTTTTATAACTCTATTAGCGAGAGCGAGGGGTAGGCTAAGAGGTAGTTATAATAATAGACTATATAATTATAAAGTTCTTATTAATTAGGTTAATTATTAACCCGCCGGCGCCACGAGATCCTCGGTAAGATACCGAGCTAAGGAGTAGTCTTATAGACTATCCTACTTTTTATTATTAATAGATATAATAAAAGATAAGGGATTAATAAATACGTTTACTAAAAGTCTCGGTAAGGTCTACCGTAAGAACCTACTACTACTACTAATTAACTATTTAAAAACAAAGTAATACGTCTTTTTTAATAAATAGCTAGCTATAATAAACGTAGAATAAAAGACCGTATAGAATAAAGGAACGTTTAAAATAACCTAGATTAGTAATATTAAAAAGGGGTATCGTATCCTACTACTTAAATAAGTATTTATATATAAGTTCGATAAGTATAGATATTTTAAGAAGTTTAAGGCGCAGATCTGTGTTCGAGGTAATCTATAGCCGCTTAATAAGCTAGAGACTTACGTATTAATACTTATATTAACCTCGTTTCGGAGTATTATAATAATCGCTACCCGATTCGACCTTGAATTAATCTACCTTAACGCTATTAACGCCTTTATAAACGCAACGCTTAATAAACTAGTCTACGTCTACTTCTTACTTAGTTTTAATTAACTAGGTAAGTATTTAATATTATATAAGGCGTTATACGGGCTTAAGAAATCTCTATACCTATAGTAAAAGAGTATTAGTATAACTTTATAACTACTTAACACAAAACTACTTAATAAGAACGATTACGTATTTATAAACTACGGCGTATTAATTTTTATATTCGTTAACGATATTATAGTCCTTTTCCAAAAGGGAGATCGTAATAAAGTACGATATATTATTGATAAACAAAAAGAAGTATATAAAATAATAGAGATGGGCGAACTTAGCGTATTCTTAAGTATATAAATTATTTATAACCGTTATTAACGAAAGATCTAGCTCTATATTAATGAATACGTTAAGAAGATTTACGACGAGTTTAAAATTAATAAAGATAGTACTAAGGAGACGGTTATATTAATAAGTATTAATAACTTTATACTTAACGACTTAGTAACCACGCCTAAGTTAATTAAATTATATTAATATAAAGTTAGATTAATTAATTACGTAGTTATTATTATACGCCTAGATATTACGAGAACTTTATTATAATTATTAGAGTTCTTATTAAATCCCTTAAAAAATTATTATAAAGTAGCCAACTGATACTTTTTATACTTATAGTAAACCCGGTACTTAGCGATCGAGTTTAATACTAATAATAAGGGAACTCTATTCTATACTTCCGACGCCTCGTTTACTAACGATAATATTACTTATAAGAGTACTTAGGGCTACGTAATAATATTATTTAGAGGACTAGTTAGCTAAAAGTTATTAAAATAACGGATTATCGTAACTTTAAGTACTAAAGCTAAACTAGTAGCCTTATTAAGAGTAATAAAAAAGTATATCGTAGTTATATAACTTATTAATTAATTATAACTACGCCTTAATAACGAGTTTATAATATATTATAATAATACCTAAACGTTACGTTTTCTAACTACTAAAAGACTTAACGTAATAAGTAAGTTACGCTACGTTAATATTAATAACTTATAGCTATAGTAAGAGATTAAAAGAGGGCGTATTATGTATAAATAGGTTAAGATAAATAAAATAGTAGTAGACGGTTTTACAAAAGTAATACTAGCGTAAAAACAAAGTCGATTCGTTACGTAACTAGGTATAACTAATATACGGATAATAGTTAATAATAATACTAAAACGCCTAGCCTCGCTAACGACTAACGCTAGCCTTATTAAAAAGTTTAATTATTAAGTCGATAAATTACTTTTATTTAACTTCGCTATTAAATATCTTAATAACTAGGCTACTTTTATAGTTATAAAATATATCGTTCGAATTACCTTAATTCGCTCTTTCTAACGGTTAAAAGTCCGACCGTAAAAGTCGTCTCCCTCTTAAGTTATTTAATAAACTATTATTATAAATTAAAATATATTTTAACTTATTATTTAGTCGAGTTATTAACTAACTCGCCCCACCGTTCCTTCTATTTATAACTCAAATTTAACTTTATTAATTTTACTACAATAAAATAACCTAATTTAATTTAGTAAAATAGTAAAAGAGAAACCTAACTAGTTACTTAAGTTATTAAATCCTAACTTAACTTAATTTTAATAGATCTTTAATAAAGATATAATTAAGAATAAGTCTAATAAGGCGTTAGAAAAACTCTATAGCTAACCCCATAATAATATAAAATACTACGGCTTAATAACGACGAGCTCTATTAACCTAAGTACTAATAGCGAGATTTAAACCTAGAACGTTAAAGGGAAGCTTACTAGGCTTTTATACTTAACTATATATAGCTAAAGTAATTAGCTAAACTACTATACTATATACTCTAGGCCCTATACTTATAAAAGGACTTTAATAACTATTTCGTAGTAATTAGAGGCTATAAGGGTTAATTATGTTATTTATAACGTTATAGGTTATAATAGGGAGTTATTATTTTATTTTGTAAGCTATTGAGGTCTATTTTGCGTATTTAGAACTTATAATATTAATATTATAAGATCTAAAGGGGTATATTAGACCCTATATTACTTAAACCGGTATAAGTATTAACTAGATAAATCTACTTACGGATTCCTACCTAAATATAGCTTATTTATATTGGGCACGTGTGCCCTCCTTTTCTGTAGTGTGTGGGCTAACTTGGCCCCTTTTTGCTAGTTACATATCAATCAATAGACTATGTACCGTATCGCTGGCCATACTGTTGCTCAACACACAGCCCAGCTCCGCCATTTTCAGGGCACCGCGCCACTGAAAAAAAAAAACACCTGTGATTGCGACCTTGAACGTGGACCAGAAGCTCAGGCGTAAGCGGCATGTGGGTATGGGTCGGCCGCCTCTGCTGTGGGAACGGGACTTTGGTATACTCTAACCAATAGCTTTAGAGTCAGGACCAGGGTCATTAATGAGGGCTGCATTAGGCTGTTCTGCTTTCTCGCTAGTGAGATGACGAAGTCCTGGGTCTAATTGTCTTTCGACGACCAAAGTCCCAAAAACATCGACATGGCTGAGATTTTCTTAGAGGTTGTTTCGGGATGCCCTCCCGCTCTGTAGCATCCGCGTTGCCCTGGCCCTTGCAAGAAAGTTGCCTGGAGGATCAGCATACACAAACGATGTAAGCTGCGTTTGACGCTTCCGGCGCGTGCCTGGTCAACTTCACCCGACGTATGGTATATAAGTCGAGAATGTCGGGCTCTTGCCGAGACAAAAGATCACCACTCCAGTTCCTTCATCATCACGTCTCTCTCATCCTCTCTTTCCATCTTTCTAATAGTAATTATACCATTCATCGAGCTCGTTACCCCAAAGCACCATCATGAGATTCGAGACAGTCTCCGGGGCCGTGGCCCTTCTCGCCCTGAGCCACTCCGCGGCCGCCGACCCGGTGAACATCAAGCTCCAGAGTCGCCGTACAAACCTCTCAAAGGCGAAGGCTCTCAGCAAGCGCGCGGCCACCGGCTCAGTCTCCTTGACCAACTGGTTCGAGAACTTTGACCTCCAATGGATTGGTGAAGTCGACGTCGGTACCCCGCCCCAGAAGCAGTAAGTCTTGTAACCCACGCGTTGCCGTCTTTCTCAGTCTCCCGGGACATTAGGCGGACAGGTAGACTAACACGCTCAACTCTTAGTATCGTCACCTTCGACACTGGCTCAACGGACTTGATCCTTCCCTCAACAGCCTGCACGAACTGCCTCGTCGCCAAAGAATTCAACGCCTCCTCCTCCACAACCTTCTCTCCCCAGCCCGGCTACAACGTCACAACCGCCTTCGGCACAGGCGGCAAGTCCGTCCCCTACGCCGTCCCGCAAGCCGCGTCCGGCACCGTCGTAACCGACGCCGTGACCGTCGGCAATTTCACCGTCGCGAACCAGACCTGGCTCCTCTGCGACACCTACGCCGAGGCCTTCAACGAAATGCCCAACATTGACGGCATCTTCGGCCTCGGACCCCCCGGCTTCTCCCACTTCTCCGCCGAGACAAACGCCTCCTTCTCCACCTGGTTCTGGACCCTTGCGCAGAACGGCGGCGTCCCGGAGCCCCTCTTCTCCTTCTTCCTCAACTCTGGGGAGGGCAGCGCCCCGGGCGAGCTCACGCTCGGCGGCGTGAACAAGGACTACTACGAGGGCGAGATCGCCAATGTCGACTTCAACATGACGGTGTCCTACCTCGGCGGAAGCTGGTTCATCGACCAGCCCTCCTTCTACGTCAACGGCAAGACCGTGTCCAACTCCAACGCCTCGGGCGAAGCGTTCCCCGTTGGCGTCTCCAACGTCGACACCGGCACCGCGTTTCTCCAGACGCCGGACTACCAGACCGCCAAGGATATCTACGCCGCTATCAGCTCCGACATCACCCAGATCGACGAGCTCGGTGTCTGGGGCGCCCCCTGCGACGTGGTCGAGAAGCTCGATCCGGAGCTGACTTTCACCCTCGGCGTCGGCGACAACCTGGTCAACATGACGGTCCCCAAGGGCGCGTTCAACTTGGGCGAGTACCCCGGCCACAGCGGCATCTGCCAGACCATCTTCCTGAACCCCGTGCAGCCTATTAGCGAACTGGCGTCTATCTGGGTTCTGGGTAGCCCGTTGTTGAAGGGGTACTACACCGTGTGGAACGGTACGAACCCGGAGCAGCTTACCTTTGGCGTCGCGAGTCTGAAGGCTAATTCCACTTCCACGAACGGTACTTCGAGCCCGACGGCTACGCCGACTGCTGTCAGCGGTGGGGGCATCACCCGCCCGGCTGGCGTCTTTGCCGCGGTTGCTTTGGCGATGCTTGCTTTGACTTTTTAGATCAAAATGCGTGTTTAGATGGAATGTAATTGATTGATGTGATGTGTATATACGATGGTAGTGAAATAGAATACTTTAGATAATACACCTCAGAGGGCATCCTCTTTGATGAAATCAGCTGCCCGCTCCGCCACCGCATAAACCAGAGACTGGATGTTGGCCCTCGGAATCAAGGGGAAGATACTGGCGTCAACCACCCGCAGCCCCTTGACCCCGTATACCCTGAACCTCTCGTCGACCACACCACCTTTTGACCTAGGCAGCATGGCGCAGGTACCGCAGGGGTGGTATTCACTCTGCATACTGCTCCTAATCCATTCCTCTACGTTATCTATTGTTAGTTCATGGTACCCAGGCTGAAAAACTGTCCCATCACCCTGAAGCAGGTCGCTCAGCGGCTGTGTACGTACGATAGTCTGTAGATGAAGTGCAATGGATTTCAAGAGCTGTGTATCGAGCGGATGAGAGAGGTAGCGTGGATCGATGATGGGGTGAACGACTGGGTCGGCGGACTGGATGTGGATCGAGCCTCTCGAAAAGGGGTGCTCCAGGACGCCAAGGATGGAGAGGAAGTTGCCTGGTAACCCCGCCGAGAAGAGCTTGGTCGTATCAGCAGAGTACTGGGGCGAAATGCCGCCTTCAATTGTGAGCTCCTGGGCGATTGCTTCAGATTTGAGGTCTCGGAAGGTGATGGCGTGTTGTTCGGCCAGGCCGAGGAGGTTGGTCTTCGGCGAGGGTAGAGACAAGTCCAGGGTAGAGGCGATCTGCTTCAAGGATAAGAGTGCAGAGCTGGCACCGGCAGAGGACAGACGCCCGGTCTTGTTTTGAAGGTACAGGTCGAGCTGTTCTTGGAAGTAGGTTGCGTTGGCGTAGTCTTCGTTTGTAGGTAGGTCGGGCTTCACCGCAAATCTGGAGCGACGATTAGTCATTATATTGGCCATAATTCCGAATACTTGAGATTTGAAAACTTACCCAAGAGGAACATAGACGTGATCCTGTAGATTCTCGCCGATGTTAGGGTTGTCAACGAATACCTCTATCCCGTGGCTTCCCAGGAGTTTCTTGTCTCCCACACCAGAGACCTCGAGAAGCTGGGGGGAGGCAATTGAACCAGCGGCGAGGACCACCTCCTTCTTCACGGTCGCTTCTTTCTCCAATCCATTCTGTGACCACTTGACCCCTTTGACCAAGGATCCATCACGAGTCTTGTCCAGTACAATCTTGGTCACCAAAGCACCCGTAACCACCTTCAAATTGGCCCGTTGACGTGCCGGACCAAGATAAACATTCGCAGCGTAGCTTCTCGTGCCCTTGTCGATGTTGAGCAGGTTGACGTAGCCTCCCAAAGCCGCGCCATTACGAGGATCGCCGTCGACACCGAGCCCAAGCCTCTCAAGAGTTCGCGGCCAGGCTTTGAGAAAGGGGCTGTAGAGTTGAGGGAACTCATTGGCTATGGGTCCAGTGGTGCCATGAACGCTAGGATAAACGTAGTGAAGCAAGAGATCGCTCGTCTGCTGGCTCGATGGTGCAACAAACGATTCTGACTTTTCAAAGTAAGGGGCCAATGCCTTCCATGACCAACCGTCATTTCCCAGAGCGCCCCAGTTGTCTATATCTCGCTGGGAAGGGTGCGTCCAGAACATGAAGTTCATGGCGCTGGAGCCGCCCAGTTGCTTTCCGCGGATATGGGCGACGACTTTGTCATTGGCCGATGTCTGGACATGTCAGCTTGCTACGTTCAGTCAGGGTGAGGACCAAACTTAAGGTAGATGGATACCTGGGGCACTGTTTTGTAGTCCCAGTCGTAGTCGGTATTGCCGTACATGGCGGGAAACAGCCCGGGAGCCAAGACGTTGAGGTCGGTAGAGCGATCCGCACCAGCTTCCAAGGCGAGGACCGTCACTTGAGGGTTCTCGCTGAGGCGAGCTGCGACCGTCAGTCCAGCGGTGCCTCCGCCAACGATGCTAACACCACGTTAGAATCATACATTTGAGCTTGTTAGAACTCACAACTGTCACTCACATGTAATCATAAGTATCCGCCATGGTAGTCACAGCAAGGCTCATCCAAATGCTTGCCCAGTGAGGGTAAAGTTTCGCGCGCATGGTCGGGCTAGAGATGGAGTGGACGAGGCAATGTCTTTAGACGAGAAGACATCAGTGAGTTGGGGGTGTGAAGTTATATGCATCCGTTAAATTGCGCCTTAGGAACTACGAACGACTACCCAGCAGAGCTTGCATTTATTGGATAGCTAATTGTGATCAATAATCAACAGCCTTCCATAGCCTCATTGCCCGCAGATCCATTAGATCCCGAAACCAGCGCCACTTTGCACGAACGCTAGACCAAGACATAGCTGATTCAATGCGTATTACTGCGTCGAATAGCCTAGGTCATGCAATGAAGCCAGGACGATGCAACGCTGGTCATCAAATCTGTATGCACGATGAGTAAGCAAATGTCTTGCGGAACTCCGCAGGCATGGCGAGTTAAAGTGACACCGGTCGGCCTTCGAGTATCGGTCCGTCTGTAGGGCGACGGTTGTGTACACATGCACACATGTTGGAAGCCTGCATACTGTCAAGTCCAATTAAGTCGGCTAGGCCAGCTGCATCGAAAGAGGTAGGAGTCGGAAGAACGAAGCTAGACCACCGCAATGTGGCCCCATGGCACCGGCCGGTCCCGCTTGATGGCAAGACACCGTTGTGACCTGTGTCAATGACTTTAAGCATCCGAACACCGCTGTGCTTGAGTTCCCTCCCTCCCATAACCTGATTGATGCGGGCTAATATCGTCAACAGGTAAGAGAAGCGGCAGCAGCACTGAGACCTGGCTTCGGCGAATGCAAAGACTCGCCTGTCAGATGCAATAACTTTTATCATGCAGTCGTGATATGCCCAACACCTAAGTATTATACAGATATCCATTTGATGCCGGTGTTGTGGCATCGTGCCGTCCTTTTGCAACAGCCTACTAGTCTCCTACATGATGATGTACAGGGTATTTCGAATTGTGTCTCCAGCTTATTGCTGGCGCTTCGCGTAATCGGAACCGGGGCCGTACATGATGATGGGTCTTCGATTGGCCCTTCGGAAAGCCTCCTCGGCAATGGGAGAAGCATCGGAGCGGATGACACTACCGATGGACATGAAGAAGCTGCGATGCTGTTAGTCTTCATATGTATAAAGGCCAGACCTGACTTTGCCTACCCGAAAGTTGCTCCTGAACCAAGCATGTATTGTCCCAGTGTTCTCATGATGCCGTTGGGGCCGGCACCGTAGCGCATGATGTTAACGGAGCCTGCGGGGGTAGCTAATTAGTTGATGCGATGCGAGAGAAGGAGGGAGAGTTTCTTACGCACCGAAAACGAAGCCCATGACGGATCCAACAGCTATATAATGATCAGCGGCAAGGTAAAAAGGGCTGGTAGGCCAGTCTAGACGTACTTCCACCCATGAGGGCACCCATCTTCACTGCGGAGAGTTAGCTAGAAGTTCTTGTAAAGGTTGTAAGAGGAGGGTCGTACTCTTGTCGGCGATTCCAGGGCCCATGGCACCGCCATGTTGCGCAGGAACGGGAGGCATTATGAGAAGAGAATCTGTACAACAGAGAAGACTGTGTGTTGGGTATCAGATGGTGAATCGAGCTCCTGGTGGTGCTCAATACCTATTGTATAGTCAGTCGTGCGATGGGAATCGGTGATGTTTGCGACTGTGGGCTGGGAGGAGCTCTTCCAATTTGCTGCACCCAATACAAGTGGCCGAAGGTCAGCCTTTCCGAGCCGGGTGCCACTGGAGCTTTGGACGAATCGAATCTGGGGAACGGCAGTTATTCGGCAAAAAGACTGAAGCGGCTAGCCCCACCTTTCGAGGTTCGAGCCAGCGCGGAGGTTCGAGGGAAAGGAAAGAGCAGCGATGTCACGGTCACCTGGAGCACAGGCCATCTCACCTTGAACGCCATACTACGTAGACCCGTTTCTGTCAGCCTGGTCTTTTGATTGGCTGTATGCCCTTTCTTTGTGAGGCACCCACACATCTGGCTTTGGAGCATGTCACGTGCCTTGCATCGAGTCTTTGAACAGCGCAGGCGACCACTGCAAATGGAATGTGACGGTGGGCAGGTGAGAGTGGATCCCTACGGCTAAGGCAAGAACAGCAGCCAGCTGGACTGGAGGCGATGACAGCACAGTGACCAGACCAGACCGCCTTCACCCGGATGAGCACCAGTTCCTTTTTTTTCTTTGATTTCTTTCTCTCCTTTTTTTCCTTGTCACTACCACACCTCTTCCCTCTTTCTTTGCTACCTTATGATCTTGTTCATATGAAGATCACATCCTAGCTGGCCCATGGTGGAAAAATCCAGTCAAACACCCAAGCTTTTGGGGGCCTGTGCTCAGCTGAAGTGAACTGAACACTCACACTGAACAGTAACCGAACCAACTGTGGTGGACTGAGAATTTTCCGGTCCCTCGGTCTCCCACCCGCTGACGCTGAACCTTTGAGGCCCTGCTGTTTCCGACCGCCCATGTCCCAGACTCCCAAGCCGGCTCCGGCGCGTGTTTCCGAACGCTGTTTGGCCCGCCCACCACAGGCTCTCCCCCAGCGCCAGCGGCCCAGCGCTCACCTCACGCACTTACGCTAAGCGCCTAGCGAGACGGGGCGACACGTTCTGTTCTCTTTGCCCAAATCCTAGAGTCAACCTCACCTACCTACCCACGGAGACCACCCGATCCGCCGACGACGCTTCCGCTTGAGCCCATCGTCGACCGTGGTGCTCAAAGAAAACCGTCTCTTTGCCCACGTCCTCGACATTGCTGGTATGTCTCTCTTGCCTGTCTGATCCTTTTTGGCCCGGTTTTCTGCGACCCCCCGTCCCGTCGCAGGCCGTTTCTGGGCCGCGCCAATTGGCTGCCCACCCCTATCCTTGCCGCGACATCATCGCTGACTTATTTTTTTAACCTGCCAGCTCAGCCTCATTGCTGTCTACCCTCCGCAGCGAACTCCCATCGATTCTATCTGACATATCTGCGTTATCTTTCGGCGGCTGATCTTTACGATACCCTCCGGGCTGCAGTGCGAATGGTCAAAGAAGGAGCCCCCGACGTCACCTAGACCAGACCATCCATCAATATCGATACCCTACGAGCTGTCATCACCTGCTCGTTCTTGCCACGACTTGCACTGTCCTACGATCCTTATCTGAACCGAACGACGACTTCCCCATGACTGCCGTCGCGAGCCCGCCCAGCTTCCAGCAACTCAATCGAACGGGATGGAATGTTGATGGCGGCCAAAGTCTGAATTCGATGAACCCAGAAGACGTCAGAGGCATGTTCGCCGCACCTCGGAAGACGCTGCAGCGGAGCAACTCTTCCTCCTCGGTCTCATCTACCTCCTCCAACTCGTCTACTACCACTGTTGCCACCAATGGCTCGCAATCAAATGGCACCCCGGCGTCCACAAACTCTGACATGAGCTGGTCCAGCACCGCCTCGAGAAAGCGACCACAACCCAAAGGACCATGGCCGCCAGGCAAGCCAGAAGGTCAAGCCGAGTTCGGCAGACCTATTATGCGAAACGCCATCAACGGCATTAATGGCGGTTCGTCGCTGCAGACGGCTCCAGGCCAACCGCAAATGATGTCGCAGCAGGGACTCGGGGCAAGGCCCATGGGCGACCCGATGCCTAGCGGGCAGCCTGTGCTCTATCTCTTGTCGCTCAATGGTACCTTTGAACGCAAAACCATCTCGGTACCATTCTACCCAGAAAGCCTCCGTATCGGTCGCCAAACCAATCAGAAGACGATCCCGACTGCCACCAACGGCTACTTTGATAGTAAAGTGCTATCAAGGCAGCATGCTGAGATATGGGCAGATCGCACCGGTAAGATATACATCCGCGACGTCAAATCGTCCAACGGAACCTTTGTCAACGGCACGCGTCTCTCCCAGGAGAATCGCGAATCCGAACCGCACGAGCTACAGACGGGAGATCATTTAGAGTTGGGAATCGACATTGTGAGCGAGGATCAGAAGACCGTCGTTCACCACAAGGTTGCCGCCAAGGTTGAACACGCCGGCTTCATGAGCCCCTCAAGTAACGTTATGGACATGAATTTTGGCGATTTGGACCCCGCAAATGGTGGCATGATGATGCCAGCGCCGAGCCCAATGCCCTACCGTGGCAGGACTGGTAGTAATGCATCGATGGCCAGCAATGGCCGCATGATGGCACCCCAGAATATGGCCGGCATGGCCCCTAATGGTGGAGCAGCCCGTGGATTCTTGTTAACGCCCATTACCACGGAGCATATCGTCAAGAGACTTCACGTGAGTGTCCAAACCCCTAGACCTATTGATTGGAGCTTACTAGGTTGTAGAACGAGATACGCAATGCTCGATTGCAGTCTCAAGACCTCTCCCGGACGGGCCAATTCGTTCACGCTCTCTTGAGCAAAGACGATGTAAAGGATCTCGAGAAGCCGGAAGCCCCCGAACCTCCGAAACAGCTTCCCAATGGCAACGCTCTACCCTTCCGTACCGATGCGAAGACCAGATTTTCCGATCCTCCTGCTCCGCCTCCGCAGCAGCCGCTGCCTGAGAAGCCCGATGTGCCTTCACTGAAACGAGGCACCACTGAGCGACCAAAGACTAATAACACTACCTCGCCCGTTGGACGGGACAACTTGCATCAGATCATTCAGTTGACCGAAGCTTTGAATAACGCAAAGAAGGAGATGGATACCCAAACGGCCCGTATTAAGGATTTGGAAGACATGCTCCGAAAAGAACGGGAGGCACGCGAGCTTGCCGAGGATATGGCAAAGATCCTTGAGGACAGTGCCTTGAAGGAAACCAATGGCGCGCCCAAGGAACACGATACCGAGATTCTCGAGGAGGCTTTTGAGCCGCCCCGCGATACCGTCGACACCCAGGATATCGAGATGACAGATGCCGAACCGCTCTCCGAGGAGCCTGCTCTAGAGAGCGCTGAGGATATTGCTGCACGTTTCCAGGTCAAGCTTGACACAATGATGTCAGAAGTGACGGACCTGAAGCAACAGATGGAGGCATGGAAGAGCAGATGCGAGAAGGCTGAGACGGAGCGCGACGCCGATCGTCAGACTTTGGCCGAGATGGTTGCCCAGATTCGCAGAGACGAGGAGGCTAGGCAAAACGCCGCTGCTGCGGAGAAGAATCGTTCTCTTTCCCCAGGACGACGCGGCCGGAGCGAAGGACCTGCCGACAAGACAACTTCAGTTGTTCAGGCCAATGGATCCGGTGACTCGACGTCAGCTTCTACCCAGGCAGAGTCACCCGTGGACGACTTTGGTGACAAGCCCACGTTGTCACGAGCCAACACCATTACGCCACTTTCCATACCTCCAGGCAAGCTGGCAAAGGACCAAGCCATGATGGCCGGGGTTCCCTATGCTTCTATGCTTGGCGTGGTAATCCTTGGCATGGGTCTCATGGCTTACATTAACGGCTGGCAACCCGAGCCGACTCCCCGTCATTGACCGCGTCGTTTGCAGCTGGGCACATCTTGGCTCTATTCACTAGACAAGCACTTCAACGTTGGCGTTGCACATACTTATGGCGTTTCTTGCATTGAAAGCGGTCATTCGTTTTCCACCGACCTCTACCAAGTCGCTTTCTCTTTCCCTATGTACCTACTACCTTTTCCTTTTACTGTATGAACTGCGAAGACGACGACGTTTTCTTTCCCTTTGTCTCTATTCTCACGGGCAATAGGGACGGCTGGGAGGGAAACAAATGGTTGGAGATGGCGTTAAAGATTTTCTTCCTTTCTGTGGGCTGGGGTCCTCAATCGAGGACGTTTCGATCGCGCTGCAAGCACGGTGTTCTTTTTGTGACTTGGGCAAACCAGGAATGGGAAATGGGATGATGGACGACGACGAACTTCTTTTTTTCACTACACTGGGCACAAAAGAATAACTCAAATTCGAGATGACACCTTTTTTGCTGCAGAAAGACAAATGTGTCCCGCTGCAACATCCCTGATGGGAATACTTGTAGTGTCACCCTTCGGTATGCGGGCGCATTTGCCGCGTGCCTTGCATGAACCCGTCATGCGGCTTCTAGGCCTCTTGACTCGGGACGCAGTCTACATGAACATGAGGGGAAGGGCTGTAGATTACCGGCAGTATGGCAGGGGTGGATTGACGAGATTAATGTTTGCATACAGTACTCAAGGCCGGATGGGAATACAAGGACCTTTTAATCGCTTACGCTCGTTTCCGACGCCAGGAGTCTTGAGGATTTGATCCTAGTCCTAATCTTGGCGAACAATGATCTCAGAGCTGTTGCATCGAATGTCAGACGGCTATTGATGACTGCCGTCCTCCCTTCGGCAACGATGTGCTTAGTCTAACCCCCATAATGATGCTGCTTTGCATCGTAACAAATTGGGAAGAAGGGTGAACACTTTCAAAATATGTGAGACGCAATTATGCTGAAGGCCTACCTGCCTTACCACAGACGGATTCCAGATAAGAGGTGCTACGGAATGGAGCCCCAACCAAGGCCCGGCAACATTTGTGAAATGAAGCATTCCAGTGCCCATCACCACTTAAGTGTTGACTCCATTCTCCCCGACAACGCACATGTCAAAGTAACAGTCAATAACCTTTTCAACTAGTTCGATGTCTACGACTTCGTCCAGGAGCCGTTCTTGACGATAATAACGACTTTTTCCTTCCCAGTGTAAGCGCTCGTTGTGATCCACTTACCATCGAAGGACGAAAGCTCAATTGCCCCTCATTTTGGTACTACGGCTTCAAGATATCATTCCCACTAGGTCAGAAACAATCAGCGCGCCTACGCTTCTTTAAACGCCATGAATTGGGCAGATCATTTTGGTAAGCTAAACAGCTCCTTCCCGAAGTCACCTTAAGTTTCAAGACTTGCTCACTGAATAACAGATGGACATGGCCGCTCCTTCATCTACGAAGAAGACGCCCAGCCCATGAACCAACCTACACGACCCTCTAAGCCGAAATCCAACCCTCAACCTCGTCGTCCACCTCCACCCCCGCCAAAAAGATCAACAGACCCTCACGAAAACATCCACGCCTGGCTCTCGGGCGTCACGATCGACGAGGAACATGTACCCCTCGCATCAGACATCTTTCATGCTCTAGGCCAGATCCAAGGTCAGACAAAGGAGAGCCACCAAGCACCACCGGTGGACAAGCAGCAGAAGCAGGCAGGGACACAGACACAGACACAGGCCGCCGGTCCGACGGTGACTGTCCACACCATGGGCCCGGGGTTTATCGGCCGCGCTCCGGCGTTTGGGACGTCTGAATTCTTTGCGAATATGGTTGTTGTGGGGATTCTGTTGCTCTTCGCGCCGGGGTTCACGATTCTTGCGGCGGGGGTGTTTTTCACGTCGAGGGTTGCGGAGAGGTGGGCTGGACAGGAGTGAGGGCTGGTTGTATGTAATATTTGAAACGATTTTTGATGGTTCATGAATGTGAAAGAAGACTATTATGATTTGGAGACAGGTCATGCTACAATGTTGTTTTAGGAATTGCCAGATTCAGTGTAGTTGAAGGATGGAAAGGGGAGTTGGGTTTGCGGTGGAGGATGCTTTCTATCGGTCCTAAGTTGTTAGATAGATGGAAAGGACGAATCTTAAGATGCTTGGAAGTGTGGAAATCTGCATGATACCGTCCTCTAGGTTGAGTGAGTTAGGTGGCCGAACGTGGCTTTCCATGACGAGATCCGGGGCTGAGTGGCATCAACGCCGGAAATATGGGGCACATCGGTCTCTACACCGGGCGATCGGCATGAATCTCGTCCCGTCGGTTTAGCCGTGGCCCAGCATACTTTCTTGTATTCCGTGAATCCGTAAGGAATGATAAACGTAGGCCCTCGAGGCGGCCTAGCTCAAGGTCTATCATACCGACTGATGGCTGCGAGGAACACCTTCGCTTTGGTAGTTCGCACTACCCCAGAGTCGGACGTCTACAGGTCCGAGCAGTCTAGCCCCGAGATCCGAAAGTTATCCATAATTCCAGACATGCTTAAGCAGCTACCCTGCTAGACAGAAGGGGAACCTCCCATCGGGGATGCGAGATTAGAAAACTGCATGGTGATCCTCTTTCGCGTCGGGTTCGATGCCCCGTTTTAAATTGTGCCGCGTCCTTTCGGCCTCCCGCGGCAGCCCGAGCGGCATGGGTTCGACATCACAACCACATTTCTATAGCGATCCGTAATGACTTGACCCAGAGAAATACGGCTTGGCGAATACTCGTATGGAGAGTGGGCAATACGAACATTACGAAGCGGCCGGCCGCCCGTACTGGCAGTCCCAGACTACTTCCCCACATGAGGCGCAATGCGGATGACCGCGGGCGTCCGCACTTACATAGGCTGCGATCCGAGTTGTCGGGATGATGCCTTTCATGTATTGGAAATTTGCTCAAAAGATAGATAGAAGAAGATATGTAACTCTAAGTCAATGGTTCGTCTGATATCCGTTCACTGCAACCTCATCATCTCATACCACTTGACACCAAACTTTACTACAGACTCTATCCCACAATAGAGCCTGTCGACAGCTGCTAAGACCATGACAACAGGTGATGAGGCCGGCATCGAGATGGCGTCGACCGATCGAGTCTCGGGATCTTCATCATTGACAGCAGCCGACGACACGATAAGAGAAATCGAACAACTAGCACGCCAAGTCACAAACGCATCACACATCAACGATGCCAACACGCACTACGATGTCTTGAACCCACCCAAGAACAGCTACCTCGACCCGAATTCCTCAAACTTTGACAGCGTAGCATGGACGCAGGCGTTTATCCACCTCTTCGAATCAGATCCCAACTCAGCACCCAACAGGAGCGCGGGCGTCGCATTTCGCGACCTTAATGTCTTTGGGTATAGCTCTGGGACGCGGTACCAGAAGAGCACGGGCAATATTGCGTTGAGTATGGTATCTGCTCTTGTTGGTCTTGCCACGGGGAGGTCGAGGATACGGATTGATATTCTGCGAGACTTTGAAGGCCTTGTTGAGCCTGGGGAGATGCTGCTCGTGCTTGGTCCGCCTGGATCGGGGTGTTCTACTCTTCTCAAGACGTTGGCTGGTCAGACTGAAGGGTTGAACGTCGCCCAAGACTCGTACATGAACTTCCGGGTAAGCCAGATTCTTCGTTCAGAGTTTAGCAATATCATGTCTAAACAAGCACCAGGAATCGAACCAAAGCGCATGCACGACTGGTTCCGCGGCGACGTCCTCTACAACGCCGAGGTAGATGTCCACCTCGCGCCCCTGTCCGTAGGCGACACCCTCGAATTCGCCGCCCGCGCGCGAGTACCCTCCCGCGTACCCGGAAATCTCACGGGCCAACAGTTCGCGCGCATCATGCGCGACGTGATGATGGCGGCCTTTGGCATCACGCACACTGTCAACACCAAAGTGGGCGACGATTACGTGCGCGGGGTCTCGGGCGGCGAGCGCAAGCGTGTGAGCATCGTCGAGGCGGCGCTGACCGGTGCCAAGTTCCAGTGCTGGGATAATAGCACGCGCGGACTGGATAGCGGGAACGCGATTGCGTTTTGTCGGAATTTGAGGACGCAGAGTGATCTGTTGGGGGTTGCGTCTGTTGTGGCGATTTATCAAGCGCCGCAATCTGCGTATGATGTAAGTGTGATTCTTGGATGGCTATGAGAGAGGCATTGATGGGACCATGTTGTTGACGTTCTCGGTAGCTATTTGATAAGGTGACGGTGGTGTATGAGGGGAGGCAGATCTTCTTCGGCAAGATTGGTGAAGCGAAGCGGTACTTTGAGGAGCTTGGCTTTCAGTGTATGTGTCTACTTAATGCTCTTCGCATCTGATCTTCGTTCTGATGTGGAAATAATACAGGCCCCGAACGGCAAACCGTCCCAGACTTCCTCACGTCGATGACGTCTCCGAACGAAAGAAAGACCCGACCAGGCCACGAACACCGCGCCCCTCGAACTTCTGAAGAGTTCGCCGCGAGATGGAAAGCATCCAACCAGCACACAGGCCTCATGGCAGACATCGCAGCTTACGATAGCAATCACTCTTCAAAGGACCGCCTCGAAGCGTTCCAGGACAGCATCAAAGCTGAGAGAAGTTCATGGCAACGACTCAAGTCGCCTTACATGATCACATATCCGAGTCAAGTCAAGCTATGTCTTTGGCGCGGGTGGAAGCGTCTGGTTGCCGATCCTGAGTTCACGCTGTCTTCTCTAGTGTTCAACATCATTGTTGGCTTTGTGCTCGGAAGCATGTTCTTCAACTTGAGGCAGGATTCGGGGACGTTTTACTATCGCGGTGGGCTCATCTTCTTTGCTCTGTTATTCAATGCTTTTGCTAGTGAAATGGAGGTTAGTACACATCATCCAGTGGTGATAGGAGATTTTTGTCTGGAAGTCCGTGACTCGCTCCGATCTTGAAACTCACAATGACCTAGGTCCTCACATTATACACTCAAAGACCCGTCATCGAGAAGCACAATCGATATGCCCTCTACCACCAGTCCGCGGAAGCTATCTCAAGCTACATCACCGAGTTACCATACAAGATCACCAACGTTTTCACGTTCAACTCGATTCTCTACTTCATGGCAAACTTGAACCGCGAGCCCGGGCCCTTCTTTTTCTTCTGCCTCGTCTCCTTTCTGGTGCTCCTCGCCATGTCGGGCATCTATCGCACCATGGCATCCCTCGCACGCACTTCACATCAAGCCATGGTCCCCGCCACTCTCGTCACTATCGGCGTAATGATGTATACCGGCTTCACAGTACCAACAACGTACATGCAGGGGTGGTCGCGCTGGATGGGCTATGTCAACCCGCTCTCTTATGCGTTCGAGGCGCTCATGGCCAATGAGTTTCATGGTCGCCAGTTCCTATGCGCTGGGCTCGTGCCGGCTGGCCCGGGCTATGATGATCTCTCTATATCTGGTCGCACCTGCGCTGTGGTGGGCGCCGTACCGGGCTCAGATATGATAAATGGCGATAGGTATATCGAGCAATCTTTTGGGTACTTCAACGATAATAAGTGGAGGTGAGTTTGTGGTGATAACCGAGCGTTTTGGAATTTCATCTGACCTATTCAAGGAACGTCGGCATTCTGTGTGCATACGTCGTGGTATTCTTCATCACGTACATCATCACTGCCGAGTACGCCAAGCCACCCAAGAGCGAAGGCGAAGTTCTTGTCTTCAGACGTGGCAAAGTACCTCCCGCGATGGACCAGAAAGCCCTAGCAGACGAAGAAACTCAATCCCGCAATGTGACTCTGACCGAGAAAGTTCATGCCATGCCGACAGATGAGATGTTGGAGAAAAGACCAAGACCGAGTGAGTGCGGTAAGCCAATCTTCCACTGGGAAGATATCTGCTACGACGTCAAGATCAAAGACCAGAACCGGCGCATCTTGACTTTCGTGGACGGCTGGGTGCAGCCAGGTGTTATCACAGCTCTCATGGTATGTGTTCTTGCTTACATATCCCCTTGTTCGTACCTAACTTCCAAACAGGGCGCCTCTGGTGCTGGTAAAACAACACTGCTCGACGCTCTCGCTGCTCGAATCACCATGGGCATGATATCCGGCGACACCATGGTCAACGGCCAAACAACAGACAGATCATTCCCAAACCGCGTTGGGTACGTCCAGCAGCAAGACGTCCACTTGGACACCATGACCGTTCGAGAGGCCCTCGAGTTCAGTGCATTGCTGCGTCAAAATGCCGAAACCCCTCGCGAGGCAAAGTTGGCGTACATTGACGAGGTAATTGAGCTGCTCGACATGCGCGACTTTATAGATGCAGTGATCGGAGTCCCTGGGCAGGGACTCAACGTTGAACAGCGCAAACGTTTGACGATCGGAGTCGAGCTCGCTGCTAGGCCGCAGTTGTTAGTCTTTCTGGATGAACCTACTTCGGGGCTTGATTCTCAGACGTCTTGGGCGATCTGCGACCTGATCGAAAAACTTGCAAAGAGCGGCCAGGCGATTCTATATACTATCCACCAGCCGTCTGCCATGCTTTTTGCCCGTTTCGATAGGTTGCTTTTGCTACAATGCGGGGGAAAGACTGTCTATTTTGGAGGTAAGTTGCTGTTGTCGTTGTTTTTGCTCCCTTCCCCAACAAGCTTTTCGCTTACATGTGCGCAGATATTGGCAAGAACGCCAAGACGATAATTGATTACCTCGAACGCAACGGCGCATCGCCATGCCCTCCTGATGCCAACCCCGCAGAGTGGATGCTGAAGGTTACCACGCTTTCCGAGGACGGACCGAATTGGTATGAGATTTGGCGCTCATCTCCAGAATACCGCGAGGTGAAGAATGAGCTTGGTATTCTGCGTCAGCAGGCCCAAGACAAGCCCATAGAACGAATCGGAGATGATGATGTCGCTGACCAGGAGTTTGCCTCGTCGTTCTGGACTCAGCTCAAACATGTCTTTCTCCGTACAGCAAGGCACTTTTGGAGGTCTCCTGTGTACATCTGGTCAAAGCTTACTTTAACTATTCTTCTGGTAAGATGCTCCTCTTGGTGATTCCTCATGCCGCCTACCTCACCTTCCGTACTAACTCAAATTACCTAGGCGCTCTACATTGGATTCACGTTCAAGTCGGACAATAGCTTGCAAGGCCTGCAGAACCAACTTTACACCTTCTTCATGTGCCTCACGACTGTCAACGAGTTCAGCAAGCAGATCATGCCCATGTTCATTCCACAGAGAGCTCTTTACGAAGTACGAGAGAGGCCGGCTCGCGTCTATCGATGGACCAGTAAGCATCCTCATCGTGGGCATTCTGCATTAACAAAGCTAACCAATCTGCAGCATACTTCCTCTCTAACATCGCAATCGAGATGATCTGGAACACCATCGCCGCAGTCATGTTCTTCTTCTGCTGGTACTATCCAGCCAAATTCTACCGCAACACCACCCCCGAAGACGTCACGATCCGCGGCTTCACCGTCTTCCTCTTCATCTGGATGTTCTTCCTCTGGGTCAGCACATTCTCCCAGCTCGCCATCGCTGCAATCGAGACAGCAGACCTAGCCAGTATCCCAGCCAGCTTGTTTGCCATCCTCTGCATGTCTTTTTGCGGCGTGGGCGTCATTCGCGCCGACCTACCCGCCATATGGAGCGACTTCATGTACTGGGTCAGTCCCATGACGTATCTCGTAAGTGGTGCGCTGTCGACTTGTCTGCATGGCTCCAAGGTCGTTTGCACGGCAAAGGAGATCGTGTCTGTTCCGACTCCGATGAACATGACGTGCGGCGAATTTCTGGGCCCCTTTGTTCAGCGCGCTGGTGGATATTTGGTGGATGCTGCGGCGACGCAGACGTGTGGGTACTGTCGTATGAATACCACGGATGATTATCTTGCGACTTTCGAGATCAATTACGACGACAGATGGAGGAACTTTGGGCTTTTGTGGGTGTATGTTGTGTTCAATGTTGTTGCAGCGTGTGGTCTCTACTGGCTCGTTAGGGTGCCCAAGGGGCAAGGGGTTGAACGGAAGTGAACTAAGAGGTTGCGCTGAGATCAAGGCGGTGTTCACTTAATGTGTAAAACGTGTGTATAAGAGAACGGATGATCTATTAGAAATAGAGAATAAGCGCGAAGCACGCTCTGATATAGAGGGTATAAGCAAAGTAGGCCTCGGTAATTATATAACCGAAGTTATATAACGTATAATAAGGCTATAAATAGTTAAAACTATTATAATATACCTTTTTAAATAAAATTATATTTAAAAAAAGCGTACCTAACTACCCGTATTATTATAAAAAGGTCCGCTTAAAATAAAAAACTATTTATTAATATATAAAAATCTATTTATAAAAAGAATTATAAAATAAATCGGTTTGTATATAAAGTTATAGGTAAAGGATAAATTAGCTATAGATTAACCTCCGTATTTATTATTATAAGTAATTTCGAGGCTATCTTATTAATAAAAAGTACGACTAAAAGGCGACCTCTTATTAATTAAATAATCGACCTACGGGTTAAGGGTAATAAATATATAAATTCCTTATTACTACCCACGGTATAAACTTTTTTTTCCTCTTTAACTTATATATATAATACTACTATATATATATACTCTTACTTTTTATTTTTATATACGCGTTTTTATACGTACGTATTATTAAAAAAGGATCTTAGCTAATAGTATTATTTTATTTAAATACCTATTTATAAATAAATAATTAAAAACTACGCTCGTACTACCGTAGCACAAAAGGCTAAGAAGTATAAACTTAAGGCTATAGTTTTAAGAGAGAGTAATAGCTCCCCTAACCCCCCTAACGAGCCTATAATAAGTAAATAATCTCCTTTATCTTATTTTTAATTAGTAATACGGCCTCGTTTATTTTAGTTTTAACTTAATTATTTTATTTAATAAGTAACGGCTTTATAACTAAACAAGATACTTAAGAAGGTAATAAAAATAAAAAGGGTTTATAACCCCCTCTCTCGCTCTTTTTTAAAAATAAAAAAGAAGAAAAAAGAGAAGTTTTTTCTTAAGAAAATAGTATAAGTAAAGAGGGTTTATAGCCCCCTCCCTTGCCTCTCTCTAAAGGGTATAGAGTAATTAACTATATATATAATACTTTTTTATTTATTATTATTTATAAAACTAATTCTTAATAACGGACCTTTTTAATACTATTTTTAATACTAAGGTTTAATACGAGCTAGTACTTTTATTTCCCCCGTTTAGTTATAAATACCTCGGGTATATTAAGAGCGCCCTTAGTAGCCGTTTAAATAGTACGTACTTCTTAAGTTCGCGTACTAGTAGTAAATACTAATACTACTAGACTTATAAAAAGTCGGGTTATACCCCTATTTTTAAGGGGTATATATAAGACCTAAGTATAAAGTTCTTATATTTTAAATAAGAGGTAATAAGAGAAATAGTAGCGTTTATAGTTATTAATATAATCCTATTTATATTTAATAAAGTATATTCTAAGCTATTCTTATTCTATTCCTCGCTTATAAACTAATATATAAACCCTAACTTACGTAATAATAACGTTATATAAGGCCCTTAAGTACGACGGTTTTTTAAATAAGAGTAAGGGTAAGGGGGTTCGTATAAACGAGGCCTTAGTAAGAGAGGTATTTATAAGCGCTCTTTTTATACTAAAAGCGTTATTAAAAAAACTTATTAAGACCGTAATAATATTAGCTATTTTATTTATAAAAGTAAATAATATCCGAATTAAGATTAATACTCTTATTAACTTATATATCTTTTTAAATATATAGCCCGCGTTTAAGTCCCTCTTAAATAAGTTCGTACTTATTTTTTTTAAATAAATAGCCTCTTTTTAAATAACCTAACGGGGTTATTAGAGCTACTTATACTCTCTAGCTATAAGCTACGTTTTTTAATTAAAAAACTAGGCCCCCTAGGCCGTTTTACTATTTTTTAACTATTTTTTTATTTAATATAATTATCTTTTATATATCTCTTATATTTAAGAGTAATATAAAGTATTTAAACTTCGCTCTAAAAAGGTTCTTTATAAAACTATTAGTTAGTATTTTATTTATTAATATATAAACTACTTAAAATAAGCCTCTTAAGTACTCTTATTATAGTTATATATTCTAAATATTAACGTAGTATAAGCGAGTTAAAATACGTTCCCCTTTTTTAATTATAAGTCTAATTATTTAATAATTATTATAATATACTTTTTATATATTACTAAACTTAAGTAAGATATTTTTAAATAGGCGTTTAAAAACGAGTATTTCCTTAACTATATATTCTAAGCTTAGTAACTTAGCCTCCGTAATTAACGTAGTTACTATGTTTTAACGGGCTATTTTTTACTAAACGAGGCTATTAAAAAGGGAAATTATAAAACTTTATAAAGATCTTTAAGTCTTTTTATTATTTATAAACGAGGCATTATTTACGATTAGTAATACTTATTTACCTCCCGAGATCCTAAAGTATATTACTAAGTATTATATATAAAAAAGGTATTATATAACCTAATTTATAATAAAATAATACTAACGAAATAGGTTTATTAAGAACCGGGAGAGTAGGGTGTATATAAAAGCGACGTTAGGCTAAATTATAATCGCTATATATAATATTAAACCGACCTTTTTTTAAAAAGACTTAGTCTCACTTAGGGACGTAATTCCTAGGTTCTTTTTAATTAGAACCGTTAATAATAAGGTTATAAAGGTAATAGAGTTAGTAAGGTTAAACTTCTTAGTTACTTTTTTAAAATATTAATTATAAACGAGGTATATTTTCTAGTTAAGTCGATTATAAATAACCCTTATACCTAAATATTATAAAACTAGCCCTTAGTTTTTTATCTCGTACTTCTTTTTAAGTCCCTCGGTTATCTAATTAATATCGTAAACGTAGTCTTTATAATAAAGAACGAGGATATTATCTATATAAAAAAGAACTAGTACCTATTTAATAAAATCTTAGAATAAATAAGGGTCCTCGTTTATTAATAAGAGACCTAGGTTTTTAAGTATTAACGCTAGCTCTTTATACTATAATAATAGAGTATTACGAGCGCTATAGAGGGCTTACTTAAGCTTTATATATATACTTAGCTAATAAAAACTATCTAGAAGCTTATAAATAATAGGGGGGTCGCTTAGCTTTTTAACTATATTTAAAAAGGTATTTATAATATTATATTAATAAACTTCTAAGTCGAATTAGGTAGTAATAGCTATAATTACCCTAAACGTCCTAGCTACTAACGTCGCTACGTAGGTCTTTTTTAAGGGGTATTATTCTTAAAGGTCCCCCCTAACGTAGATTCTCGTTTTATAACGATCGAGGTAATTATTACTATTAAGCTTATAATTAAATACCTATTTAAGAGGTATTAACTTAAATATAACTAACGCCTTATTAACTACTTTTTAGGTTTTTATTTTTTTTAATTTCTAGATTTCTAACCGTACTACCTCTACGAATTAGCTTCTTAAAAGTTCTAGTATTTTAAAAATATCCTTTTACTTTTTTAAAAAAGTAATTAATTAATTTATATAGATTTAGTTAGATTAAAGCGTAGTTAGCGGAGCGTACTTTGTTTTAATTATTATAATATAGACGTAGTAGTATAGTATCCTATACCCCTAGGTTACTTTATTAACCGCTTTTTATTAATTAGGTATATATATATTAAAAAAGGAGTCTTAGTCTTTTTTTACCCGAGTATAAAAAGAGTACTACCTAAATCGCTCTTATTAACTTAAGTCTTACATAAATACCTTTAGTAGTTAGTTTTTTAACCTCTAGCTTTACTTAGTATATTTATTATCCTAACTATATATACTAACTATATTAAAATTACTAACTAGGTCGTTTACTACTCCTATTTCTTAGTATAAGCTTACTTATTAAAGGGGCTCGTTAGGGTCTAATTAGGTAAAAAGGTCCTTTTTATAAAAGATCTAGGGAGTTTCTATTTTTATTTATATATATTACGTTTTTAATCCTTTTTATAAGGGGATTAACTTCCCTTACGGCCTTACTTATTAAGTTAATTAGCTAAGCGAGGTTCGTATTTAACTCCGGACTTTTAAAGTTTAGAATTATTTTAAAAATAAGTAGCTATTTACCTCGTTTATTTAAAAACGAAGTAGGCTTTTTTATAGCTTTATTTATTTTTTATAAAACGAGTATAAGTAGTAATAGCTACTCTTTATTATTAATTAATATAGCCTCTTTTTTATTTATAATTTTAAATAATTAGAGCTTAGGTTCGATTATTATAAGTAGCTATTAGATCTTATTTACTATAGCCCTTAACTTAGGTAAATAAATTACGGATTTAGTATTGTCCTTTAAATAAAAAGCTATCTTATTAAATATTATATTCTAAATAATAATAACTTTTAAAAACGAGGAGATCTAGATCTTATATAAGTTATAAGCGTTCGGTACGTAATTTATAAAATACTCGATATATCCCCTCTATTCTACTTTAAAGCGTCTCTTATTAATTCCTTTTTTATAATCCCTTTTAAAAAGGTACGCTCTATAGTTATATATATACGTTTATCCTTAATAAGGACGTAAATTATAAACGAGCTTTAGTATATTTATTAGTTATTACTACTTAAAATAGTAAGTAAACTAGACTTCTTTAGTTTAAACTAATAATAGCTAGTTAGTACGTTACCTAGGGCTAATATTATATAAGTAGGCTATAGCTAATATAGCCTCTATTTAGAGTTCGTTTAATAAACTAGTTACTAATATTATATTAATTACTTTAGTAATAATCTCTTAGCTAGCTCGTTCCCCTCTTCTATTTAGTTTTTTTATATATAGAGGAGTAGTTTTTAAATTAATTTTTAGCTCTTATACTTATTTTTAAAAATAAGTCTCGTTATTAATTACGATTATTATACGTTCTATGTCTTATTAAATCTTATAAATAGCTACGTTCTTTTATATATATACTTATTATTTAAAAAAGTATAAAACTCTAAATACTATATCGTAAGTTTTTATAACTCGTAAAAAGACAAAGATTTTACTTAAATATTCGTTTTTAATTAGTATTAGCTACTTACTTCGTTCGTAAGTAAGTAAGTAGTCAAAGAGGTCCTATAAGATCTTATAATAAGGTCGGGTTATTTTTTATTTTAAGGTACGTTATGAGATTACTTATTTTATATAAGTAGTTATATAGTATTAGTATTTTAAATAGCTTAGTCTTTTAATTCTTACCCCCCGAGTAATTAGTACGAGCTTCTCGAGTATTACTAGCGCGAGATAGCTAAATTTAAGGTACTATAGCTAGGCTATATCCGATCGGTCGTTCTTTAATTAGTATAAGGAACGTAGGCGTTATATATTACGTATTAAAATTATTTTAATAAGTAAAGACTAACTTATAAATAGAGAATAGGATAAATAAGGCTTATATTTTAAAAAAACTAAATTAACCTTCTTCTTAAGCTATTTAATAATAACGTTATTAAATTCGCTTTTAAACTAAAGGGTATAATTAAAACCCGAGTACTAAATACTAGTTTTTTAAAAAAGCGCTTTTAATACGACGTTTATATAGAAGTTCTTAATAAAACTAATATTATAAAAGGTAAGGTGCTTAGTCCTAGGCCCCTTTAGTCCTATAAAGATATTTTATATAACCCTTATTTTTTTAATAATTATAAAATAAGAGGCCGTTTTAAAGTCTATATTCTCTAAACTATTATATTATTAAATAAAATCCGGCTCTAGGAATAATTAGTTATTAATAAAGTATATAGTACTATAATTATTTATAACCGTACTTTTAAAAAAGAAGTATAGGCTAATAAAGGGTATAGAGAAGATTATAAGATTTCTATTCTTATTAACCTCTATACTTAGCTTAGGAAGTAAACTAATATTAATAATTATAACTATAATATTTAATAAGTATATTATTTTAAAATCCTTTTTATTACTTAGTTTAGTAAATTTAGTTATTTTTATAGAACTACCCTTATTACTATTATTCTATTTAATAAGGGGTTTTATATAGATATAGCTTTTTTAAATAAAGTTAGCCCGGAGATCAGTATACTTCTTATAATTTAAATAAGAAATTATTTTTTAGGCTTTACTACTTCTTAACTAAACGTATTTTATTTTTATTTTATTAATTAGAGTAAGCTCTATTTTTACGTATTTTATTAGTTTTTAGTAGTAGTTCCCCTTATAAAAGTAGTTAATAAACGAATTAAGAGTCGCTTCTTTTTAGTTAGGGGAATCCGAGCGACCCGTTAATATTATAAATATTATTAAAAGTTATTTATAATTCTTATTATATACTACTTTTTTATATAAAAAGTTATTAAAAATCTTAGTATAATACCCTATATTAAGGATAGCTTCCCTTTTTTATTTTAGTTTAATAATATTAATAAGCTCTTAGTTAGACTAGTTTAGGGTAAAGCGACGCGAAGTTATATAGAAAAAGGCCTTAGAAACGAGGGTCCCCTAGACTTTAAGTAGCTTAAACTACTTTACTTAATAATAAGTTAAAAAGAAATCCTTAATCTAAGTTAATAAGCTAATACTAGAGTTTACCCTATTTATAACCGTATTAAACTCCTCTTATATAATTATAAATAAGCTAGAGTTACTTAGTACGTACTTTTATTTAAGAACCCGGATTATAGTATAAAAAGAGTAGTCTAAAGAATTAATAAATTCTTTTTTTATATTTTTTAAGATATTTTAAATAATTATAAAAAAGATTTAGCGATTTATTAACTTATATAATCTCTCTTTTTTTATATAAAAGATCGTTTTAAATATTATTTACTAAGTAAAAGAGGCGTATTCTTTAATAAAGTATACTTAATTTACTATTATAACCTTTAGCTTTATTAAAATAACTAGTTACTTAATAAGGTCGTTTTTATATTTAATTATAACTTTACTTTTTACTTTTTATTCTTATTATTAAATAAACTCTTTAAGTTATTATTAATATTTACTAAAAGCCGTTTTATATACTTAATCTTAAGTAGTATTTCGTATCTTAATATACTCTTTAATTAAAAAAATAAACTTAGTAAAGAGTAATAGGTTTAATAGAGAAGTAAGGTTATTTAAGTTTAAAAGATCCTAAACGTCCTTTAATCGAGCCTTAATATAGAGAACAAAATACTACTTTAATTAGTTTCGCTAGTAATTAAGCTTTTACTTAAAAATATTAGTAGTTTTTTTAAAAAATATTACTTTATTTAGAATTAAGTTTAATAAACGTAATAAGGATAAATAATATTATAAAAAAGAATATAATAAGCCGTAGTCCTTAAAAAATAACTTTTTAATAGAGGTATATAGGGGTCTAAGTTAGAGCTAAGCTTATAACTATTATATAATTATAATAGAGGTATTAATATATATATAAGAGAATAGATAATCTATTAGAAATAGAGAATAGGCGCAAAGTACGCTCTAATATAGAGGGTATAAGCGAAGTAGGCCTCGGTAATTATATAACCGAGGTTACGTAACGTGCGGTAAGGCTATGGATAGTTAAAGCCATTACGACAGGTACGAAAGGTAATTATGTAATATCTACATGGGAGTTGTTGGAGTTGAGAAATTTCAGGTATTCATTTCGACATGAACGAGAGAAAAGCTGGATGAGTCTGCAAGCTCCCTCTAATTACCGATCCACGTCTTTCACGACAAGGTCCTCCAGTTACCTGAAGAACAAGCCTCTGAGAATGAATATCCTAGTGACTTTCGATCGAGCATATTCACATCGGTGGGAGAAATATGGGAATGATTGCCACAGCTGCAGACGTGGGACTTGTGAGAGTTGAGGGTACAGCACACAAAAAGTAGTAAGCGGCGTGCTCACAGTGTTGACGCGCAGGGACCCGTGACGACCGGGTAAGCCCTTTCCCGGCCGCCACGTTGTGGACCCCCGCCTCGTGAAGAAATCTCCGGGGCCCCGACTCCGGGGTAAACCACTCCTTCGGTCCCCTTCAATCCTGGTCGCATTCTATGTCGGAACTGCGAGTAGCTAAGAGACGAGCTATTTCCCCACACATCTTCACTTGGTCCATGTCTATTCGAGCTGTTGGAATAAGTAGGCGAAGCCAGAGGGATGTGGATACATCCAGAATCCCATCCCAACCGTGGTCCATGCCAGCGCCGTCTTCCCCAGGATCTCCAAATTTGAGGTGCTATCAACCTCATCTGAGTTGAGGACCACACTCAACAGCCAAGAAGCTTTGTTTCCAAAGAGAAGCTGGGTTCTAATACGATGCCGACTCTACCGCTGGTCGGCCCAGCCGTCAACTCAACTAAGCCCTTTGGCCAACAGTCACCGCCACACGCATCATGGCACGGCTTCATTCCCGGCCGACGTAGCTACGCCTCCGACGCCTCCATCGTGCTCGTCGGAATCCGAGGCACAGGCCGCTCAACTCTCGCCGTGATCGCGGCCAGCGCTTTAGGGTTCCGCTTACTCGACGCGGACCAGCAATTCTTCCAGATGACGGGCCTCTCACGAGCCAGTTACAAGACACAGCACGGTACTGCTGAATACCGAAGGGAAGAGCTGAAGCTTCTGCATGCCATGCTATTCGAGAATCCGACAAAGTCTATTATTGCGTGTGGGCCAGGAGCTGTGGAAGAGACGGGGCAGGCGTGGCTTGCGGAATATGGACAGACGCATCCTATCATCTATGTCCTGAGAGATGCGGAAGACGTGAAGGAGCATCTCAAGGTATGGGATACTGAGGCTATCACACGACTCTTTCAACTTAGTGGTCCAACGCATCGATCGATATCCAACTTTGAATTTTACAACATTTCAGATACCCTAGGGAAGGCCTCAGGCGAGCTCGCCACCATCCCCGGCCACCAGTCACCGAGGTCTCTTGCGTTAAAGCGGGTGGAGTACGACTTTCTCGGACTCATTGACAGCATCATGGAAAGCGACAGGCAGGGCTCGGAACGGTACCGTGCCACCGAGGGCTCTGCTTCATTACCACTAGAGCGCCGGCCATACACATATTCTCTCAACTTGCCAATGTCATTGGTAGAGACCGCCGGGGCGGAACTTCGAAATATCACGACAACAGCCGACGTTGCGGAACTAGTCATCCCTGTGAGGGAACTACAGGCAACGTCGGCCGATTTCGACGATGCAACTGCGAATCGCGTCTGTCGCTTGCTCTATGCCGTCAGGAGATTCACTCGTCTCCCTATCATCCTCAATCTCGAACTCGAATCCTTATCTACTGGCATAATTAGCGGCTTCTCGCAAGAACACGCCTCCGCATACTACCTTAGCGTCCTAAACCACGGCCTCCGTCTCGCTCCAGAGTACCTCTGCGTAGATCTCCGCTGCGACGAGAACATCATCCGAGATCTAGTCGCAAGTAAAGGAACAACAAAGATCATCGCCCACTACACCTGCAACTCCCTCTCTCCAAGCGGCTGGCGGAACCCAGGCCTGGAGGACAAGATGAGATTGGCCGAGGACCTGGGCTGCGATGTCGTCCGAATATGTCGCGAGGCAAAGTCAACCAAGGACAATTTCGAGATTCAGCACTTCAAGCATGGCGCCGGCAAGCCCAGAGATGTGACGATCCCGCTTATTGCGTACAACACAGGCCGCCTCGGCCGCATGTCCTGCTTCATGAACCCGACCTTCACGCCGGTCACCATGAACTTGCTTCGGAGACTGGCACCAGGCGGCTCGCCTCATTGCCTCTTGACGATCCACGAGGCGCAAAAGGCACTCTACTCTTCATTTCTCCTAGACCCGATGTACTTTGGCATCTACGGCACCAACGCATCCACAAGTTTGTCGCCAAGCATGCATAACCCCGCCTTCAAATTCTGCGGTATGCCGCACGAGTACAAGATCTTTCACCAGCCTACCCTAAATCACCTACGTAAGCTCATCTCCGACGAGAACTTTGGAGGCGCGAGTATCACAGCTCCCTTCAAGAAGGAGGTCTTTGCCATTGTCGACTTCACGAGCCCAGAAGCCAGGGCCATTGGCGCCGTCAACACGCTGGTGCCTCTGCGGTCGCGGAACATTGAGTCTTTGCTTGATCGCAACAGAGCTGGCCCAGTCGTTGCTCTGTATGGCGATAACACGGACTGGATCGGGATACACACCCGCATTCGGCACAACCTGTCTCCCATCAACGGCGTCAAGAGGAGGACAACGGCGCTAGTTGTGGGTGCGGGAGGTATGGCTCGTGCAGCGATATACGGGCTTCTGAGGCTCGGTGTCCGCACCGTGCTTATACACAATCGAACGACGAGGACGGCTGAAGAGGTTGTAAGGCACTTCAACGGGTACCGATTCACGAGCGACGGGGCATCGACGCCGACGGAGGTCAACGCCTCGCCGAAAGTTGACGCTCCTCCAAACAGTCCCACGATCCGTGTTATAGAATCCAAAGATGATGAGTGGCCAGACGACGCTGACTTTCCAACCATTGTGGTATCGTGTATCTCCACGCGTGAGATCGACGGGGAGTCGTCGGCTGATACGAGTCTGCCTCCGGGGTGGCTGGCTAGTCCTACAGGCGGAGTAGCCATTGAGGTAAGTTCGATATCTGCAAACGGATCAAATGAGGTGACACTGCTAACATACATTCGCAGCTATCGTATACGCCTCTGGAAACACCTCTCCTGAAGCAGATCCGTGGCATGAGCGACCAGGGGTGGATCGGCGTCGACGGCCTAAGTGTTTTGCCGGAACAGGGTAAGAGACAATTTGAGCTCTTCACAGCACGCAAACCTCCGATCGAGATGATGCGTGAGTTGATTTCGCGAGCGTATAAGGAAAGGCTTGCAGAAGGGGGCAAGATGCCAACAAGAGGGTAGCAATCTTGGCAAGGTTAGCATTCATGTGAGCGTAGCGTTTCAGTGATGATATTTTCTTCACCACACTTGATTATGAGCAGTCGATGGAATTATTCACTGGTAGAATGGTATGTGCAGTCAATGAGTGTGTGGGAAATATCCTTCATGAGGAAACGTTGCCCACAAAAAGCGCATGTGGTGGCTAGCCTGATGGTAGCGGGAAAGACCTTTACCGTCCTGACAAGACACACGCCAAGCTTCTGACCGATGATGCCGATGAACGATCAATATCACGGCGCCATAATCGCAGTGTCATTTTAACATCGCAGTGTAGGTTTACTGAGTATAGCATGGATATTTCTGTGCCAGCTGCAGTCATATCGAACCGAAACCGCCCACGAAGCCTTTCGCACTCAAACCTTTCCACACCTCTAGCTCAGATCACGAGCTAGCAAAGCCAAGCTGTCAACGACGCCAAAGCCTGAGAGATAATGGGGTCCATGGAAGCAAACTCCTCTATCCAAAAGAGGAACTTCTTCATCTTCGGTCATAACATCTCCCACACCCTCTCTCCAACCCTTCATAATACAGGATTCCGAGAACTTGCCCTTCCACATCATTACGGTATCCACCAGACAGAGAGCGTCGACGCCTCGGTAGAATCCATCATCAACGCCAATGACTTCGGCGGCGCATCAGTCACCTTTCCGCACAAACTACAGATTGGCAAGCTCTTAGATGCAGTCACTCCCTGCGCCCAGAAGATTGGGGCCGTGAATACCGTCATCGTCGAGGAGGACCCGGAGAAGCGGTATAGGCGACTTGTGGGCGATAATACGGACTGGCATGGGATAAGGAGATGTATCGAGCGCAGCGGGATATCGGAATTTCGTTCCTCGACTGCGCTGGTTCTGGGTGCTGGTGGGGCAGCTCGCGCGGCTTGCTATGCGACCCAGGAGTTGGGGATTACGCAGCTTCTCGTTGTGAACAGGACGATATCGAAGGCGGCCGAGATGGTGGAACAGTTCCCAGCCCTTGATTGCCAGGTCTTTGAGACCTTGGAAGATGCCGTATCTACCGAAAGGGAGCGAGATGGCTTGGATGGACTTCCTTTGAGAGTCATTGTCGCCTGCGTTCCTGCGGATGACTTTGGCGAGGAGAAGATACCTGCAGGGCTGTTTGGCGCTGAGAAGGGAGTTTTGGTTGAGATGGCGTATAGACCGCAGGTTACTGGTATGATGAAGACGGCATCACGGCATCCGGGCTGGACGATGTTTAAGGGTGTTGATGTACTGGAGGAACAGGCTTATGCCCAATTCGAGTTGTGGACTGGGAAAGAAGCACCAGTCGAGGCGATGAAGGCTGCCATGCAGGCTAAGATCAATGAGAGATGATAGAATGTTATGCCGTAGACAGAGCTTAAGACTTAAGTAAACTCGGGTAGAAATTCGGATATTCTACCCTCAGTTCAGTCTCTATTTTTTTGTTGAGGTAGAAGGAAATTAAGTTCTATGAAGGTGAGGCCAACCATCCGACAGCAGCGTGTGTGTAGCACTATGTTTTGCGCAGAATACTTCACCACCTAGTCTGCGACATAGAATCTGAAGATTATGAAAAGGATTTTGGGAAGGCATTTCTTTGATTACATTATATCATATTTGCCAGTCCTCTACACGTCTATGGTATTTCCTTCAAGCTACTCCTTGGCTTGCTAGTAAAGTAAGTCGTGCTTGTCCAGGTTCACCGTCCCAACATGACGCCGATGCCCAGGCATATTCAAAAGAACTTTGACTCCCATCGTGAGCTCCTGGAAATACGCGAGATACTTGTACCCAGGAGGAAACGCAGCCAACTTTTCCTCATCAATCTCTGGGAACTTGGCCGGGTTGCAGGGAATCACCTTATCCTTCTCATACCAATGCCGTACCAGACGCGCGCCCCATCGATCTCCCACTTTTTCGAAGTAGAAACAGAAGCGGCAGTCAGCTTCTACGTCAAACTCGACGCTGTCAATCTCGAAGCGCTGTGTAATCGTCGCCTTGAGCTTGGTCACGGCCCTGGTGCCCTCGGCGTTGATATCTGTGCTGCAGCCGTGGCAGCGGTGCATGATAAAGGCGCCTTTGTCCATCCCTGCTTTGGAAGCCGCGATGAAGTCTGTGAAAGGAACGCGGCCTGGCCAGGTTGTGTAGACGTAGGCCCCTGGGTGGAAGATGGACTCGAAGTTTTCCCATTCGCAGGCGTCCCTGGAGATCGATGATGGTCAGTTACAACCTGCCAAAGTGATGCTCATTTGACCACAAATTGGGCGATGTTTTACCTGTAAGACGGCCATCCTTCTGCCAATTCTCTCAACTTCAATCTTTCTAGAACCAAGTAATCTGGCCCATTGTTGCGGATAGCGTTAATAGGGCGAGACCCTGCGGGAAGACTGTGTAAATCAGGCATGTTTGTAACCTTTGTATCACCGCGCAATTTGTCGAACTACTATTATGGCTTTCATGCGAATCTTGGGCTCAGCAATGACCATCTATCATGATGCAGACCTCGTGTGCCGGAAAAGACATCATGTAAGTGACTAAGCCAACGACAAGGCCATCGTATTAGTGAGCACTTTGCTATTCGGCACATTATCCGGCTCTTCCATCTCGGTGCGTTGGTGAGAGGCCGAACGGATGAAAACTTTGCCGCGTTGGGATCGCGGGGGCGCGGGGGTCCCGCATCTTGTTTCCCCGCACCGATTCACGGAGCGATTTGGGCTTGACTCGGTCCACGCGGAGATGATTTGAGGGGAACCTGGGGAAAGTGTTTAACCAGTTTTTATTTTCCAGCTCCCTACTTGAAATTTTTAGATCCTGCATTTAATTCCCTTTGCAAGTTCGATACCTCACCTGTACATCATCAATTGCCCTCGCAAATCGTCCTACGAAGCTTGTTCCACCTGTCCCACAAGACGAACAAACCTCTCGAAATACCACGAACAGTCCAGAACAGCAATCGCAATGGCAAAGTCAATCCTCCTCATCAACGGCCCCAACCTGAACCTCCTCGGTACCCGGGAACCGCACATCTACGGCTCGACCACACTCTCCCAGCTCGAGACGCAGTCAAAAGAACACGCCAAGTCTCTCGGCGCAGACCTGCAATCATTTCAATCCAACACCGAGGGCGCCATCGTCGAGCGTATACACGCGGCGCGGGGCAACGTCGACGTCATCATCATTAACCCCGCCGCCTACACACACACGAGCGTCGCCATCCGCGACGCGCTGCTGGGCGTCGATATCCCCTTCATCGAGCTGCACATTAGCAACACGCACGCGAGAGAGAGCTTCAGACATCACAGCTATTTGAGCGACAAGGCGGTTGCGGTTATCATGGGGTTGGGAATTCATGGATATGGGTACGCGATTGATCATGCCGTTAAGAATATCAAGCCCAAGGCATAAATAAATTCGATCAAATAAATTTGTTTAACCACTTCCCAGACATTGGACATAGATATGGCCAGAATGAAAGGTTAACCCTCTGTCAGTGGCGACATCTCCCTACCACGAAGAGCCATTGACTCAAATTCTTCATCGTCCTCGTATCCCAAATGTGCCAGAGCTCGGCTCTTTCTAGCTTGCTGTAAGTCCCTGCAGGGCCCATCCGTGGTCC
The DNA here is from genome assembly GCA_030869315.1 of Colletotrichum cuscutae. NCBI lineage: Eukaryota > Fungi > Ascomycota > Sordariomycetes > Glomerellales > Glomerellaceae > Colletotrichum > Colletotrichum cuscutae. The sequence continues at coordinate 829,595 of MPDP01000068.1, forward strand.
AAAGCGATTTGAAAATCGACGGCTGATCTGTGAGCTGGCGCGTTGCTGCCTCGCAGATACAAGCGACGAACTGCTTGGTGGCTGCTTTCATCTCCGGAGAGTTCGACTGTCTCACGAGAAGCTGAAACCCGTCTACTACACAGAACAACAGCGGGGGAAGATATTCCAACAAGGACTCAAGTAGGTTGATCGCTGGAGCTAAGCTGCGGGTCACCTCGGAACGGGTCTGCGGGATCGGAGGAATCGATTTGACTTTTTCGACAACACCTGCCTCGAAATGCGCATGCTCAGGAAGAGCCCGGGATATCTGGTAGACCAGGGAGTACACCATCTCTAAGAGCGCCCGTTCGCGGTCCAAAGATGCGCTTTTAGGTCGATGGATGAAGTGACAGAGGCTGGGAATATTCAGCTGACTGAGATCGTGAACAATTTGGGCTGCTAGCAAAGTCGCGTGCGAAGGCGGTTCGTCGTCGTCTCAACGTTAATGAGAATTAGCCAGATGATCTTTCATGCTGTAAGAAAGGGAGATTACTCACCAGGCACTTCAATCCAGAGAGCTACCGATTGCCTCGAAGAGACTAGCTTCACGAGATAAGCCCGCTTCTCTGCACTCACGAACACTTGCTTCAATGGGGACGTCAGAGATGCAATATGAGCAACCTGATGGAATGTCTCCAAGTGCTTCAGGGACTCCTGAACTTTCTCCAATGTCCAGAGATCCCTTTCGTCGCTGAGTTCATCTTCAAGCAGCTCCGGCTCAACTATTTCCTTACCACTACTGGAATGACATCGCTTGTTAGAACCTTCAGACGTGCTATCTTCTTTGCTCCCAGATTTTGCGGTAGTATTCTGACTTTGTGGTAAGGTCTTGAATGACGCCACTTCAGTTAGCGAAGAAACCCTCGGAGCGTCGCACAGTCTGGATCGATCGACAGCGGCGCCAACCAAACTGGCCTGGAAAAGACTTCCGAGTCGGTCAAGCTTTGCATTCATGTCATCGATAGTACTCTGCTGAATGAGAATAATGCTGTGCATGATATCGTCTTTGCAGGCGGTCATCTTTCTGACTGCTGTATCGCAGGCGCTTAAAAGACCGTCTCCAAAACTGTTGAAGAAGCGTTTTGAGGAGGATGAAAGCCACTCGGTCAAGATAAATACGAGAAATTGGAACAAGTGGCAATAGAACTTGCTGACTTGCCACCTGATATACTGGCGACGGGGATTTGCCCCGAGGGCGTTTCTGAGAAGCGACACTTGGCTTGAAAGGCGTTGTAGGCATTCGGATACGTTTTCTGCAGTGTCACTGTACGTCACCGCAATCTATGGTTCATTAGCAATCTTCGATTGCTCCAACGTGGACAAATACGGGTGAGTGGGTGCTCGAAAGAGACAATCATACCTGGATCAGCAGTGTGAAAGAGCCAACCAAGACTGAGGTGTATTTGTCTCCTTCAGGTAGAAGTTTGAGCAAGTATTTGTGGCTATTGATAGTTTCCGCCACTCCGACAAACCAAGATTTGATCTTGCCAGATCTTGTGCTCGATTTGGCATTGAGCTTGTCTCGCGCTTGATTGAAAAGTCTGCCAAACGTTCGAATATCGGGTTTAGAGGGAATGCTATCCCTCTCGCCTTTCGGTAGAGATTTGACGACCTTGGGCCACTGTGTCTCTAGATCCCGGGATATGCCTGCTAAGAGAACGGTGTCATGTAGCTCGACGTCTCTGTCCCTGGAATTATCAGCACAAAGTAAATGCAAGTAGCAAGGAGCTCTTGGTGAACCTTACCCTAAGCTCGTGCCTTGGTAAATTTCTAACGATTCTAGGGCCGAAACCTCAGAAATGGTTCTACCAATGGCTTCATCTCGTCTCTCTAAGTCTACTTTCGTAGCTAGAGCTTGTCTAGAATGTCAAAATTGATATGTCAGGAATGAGGGCACTGGATGTTTTGATTGCATGTACTTGCGGTAAGTTGCCACCAGCGCTCTCTCGCTGCATCTGGTCAGTGTAACGACGCACCATTCGCAAAGCGGGCTCAGCCGCTTTGGCGCTCTGAGATATCATGGCAGCGGGATTTACTTCCACTCGAGATCCAAGTGAATCAATTGAGCCTGCGGCATTCTTAGAAATGTTGGAGGGTCATGGAGAAGAAAGAGTGTGTGTTACCTATCAACAAAGAAGGAAAGGCCAGCCATGAATTCGTGCAAGCAACTTATCTAGGCAGCTGCTGCTGATGTTTGCCATCGAATTGCTAAAAATAGGTCAGGCTGAGGCCTCACTCAGTTCAATGCCAGCGAGTAAGATGCTCTCAGAATGTTCTGGCGTATGGCTTCCAAAATCGGGGTGGTAGCCCAAAATGCCGCAGAGTACCATGTAAGCGTGGCTCGTAAAGATTGATGAGCATCAGCGTAAAACCCCACCAATGGTTTCTATGTCAACAGTAGCTGAGACAGAAGGACCCATAGGCCTCGAAGCCAGACGTTCGTTTTGAAGGTATCAATCTGTACCAAGTGTGCAAGGAAAAGACCAGCCTCGACTCCCTCGACGGCGTCATACAACCCCTCTGCTATATCAAAACTGGCAAGGGTCAGGCGCCCGTTATTCGCAGAGATGGAGAACCCCGTCTCACCGTGCCAATACTCGCTCTGCAGTAAGCCTACCTAGCGTAACGAGCCTGCTTGATATTTGCCGCTCATATCGATATATTGGCAATCATGAGTGCTATGAGCCAATAAGCAACAGAGATTGTCGGCTTCATCGAGGCAGGCTGGCACTTGGGTCTTTTGGCAATATCCTAAAAGAGTATATTTGCTGTTACCCCCGCGCCTGACAGTGTGGAAGTCCCGGACTAAGCCAATGAGATTATCTGCCACATTCTGTCAAATCTCATCTGCGTCTACAATTGCTTTCGCTTTGGGTTAGTGGGCTGCTGGCAGGGCAAGGAGGTGCGCTCGGCGTCTCGAAACCCATCCTCCGTGGGTATGGATTAGGGACGGAGACAGGCGATGTCGCAGGGGCACAGCATGCATCCGTTCCGGGGATCATAAGGTTATAAAGCACGTTGTCTGAGTAAAGTAACTGATTCGGCGCTCGATTTCTTCGAAGAGTAGCAACTAATTAGGTGTACGCACCTCTGAGGGCGTCATCCCCTACAAGATCCTGAACTTGCAATAATGTCGGCAATAGCGACTATCACAGACATCGACACAGCCATGCCTGCTCACGAACTTCCAGTGAATGGCTCAGCGTCAGAAAAGCCAAATATCTCTGAGACTGAGGCGACAGGCATCAATGACATCTCTCCCCAAGACACGATTAAGGAGACCGAGCCTCCGCGGAAGCCATCGAAAATACGTTACACGGCGTCCTGTTACAATCACAACGGTCAGAACTTTGACTACTCGCAGGATGAGCCATTTCCATCCCAAGTTCCTCCACACGATGAGAAAGCTAAGCCTGTAATTGAGGTCGTCACCAACATGAATGTTGGGCTCAAGGGTGACATAAAGCAACCCATCGAGAGGAATCACGAAAACGGTATAATCAAGAAAGAAACAATGAGCGACAAGGCCATAAGAGGGATTGGAAGTTCACGCATCATCGTTCATTCTCCGTACTTGTCCGAGCTGATCCGCGACGCCGTCGACTATTATCCTGGGCAAAACCTGACTGGAGAGACCATCACAATCCACGAACCTTACGGAGTTCTGCTGCATAACTGGGAGAAATTGGGCCAGATCTATGCTTCTCGGGAGGATTCCCCGGAATTGGTCACGGAAGATCAACAGACTAAACTTGAACACTTGGGTGTGTTGCTTGAATATTTGAATCCAATCGTCAAGAGCAAGCTCGAACCCATGCAGAGACGGCTGGGACAGGACTCGCCAACAACTACTTGGGATGACCTCTGGTATCTACTACGACCTGGTACGCAAAGTTATTGCAAGTGGGACCACCAGTGGATAGGTTGTATCGTCGAAGACGCCAAGAAATGCGCCCCGGACGCAGAAGACAATCTCCCAGAACGATGGAAGGTGAAGATATGGTTCCTCGCGATGCATTGGTCTTACGGAACACTGGTCACTGTGACCAATACCATCGACATCTCTAAGTTTGAAGGCGAGAAAAAGGTCGAACATCTGGATGTTTTTCCAGAGAAGTACTCCAAGGGCGAGCGGAAGAAGGAATTCGAGAGTCGTGGTGATCAGATCTGTGACATGCTCTGGAGGGGATATGAATATGCCCATTACGATGGCGAGTTGATGAGCAAGAAGAGGAAAAAGGTATGCAAATACTCATTCTAAACGGACTAAAGTTTGACACCAAATCAGTACAAGGGGAAGATCATTCTCAATGCATATGGTGATCAAAATTACCCAACTTTTGATGAAGACGAGTGGAGTTTCGATTTGGTCTCGGAACCTGCACCTGACCAGGCAAGGCCAACTAACGGTCCTTCGGGTGTACTGCAGCCCCTATGGCTTGATCCCACGAAAGACACGAGAGATCCAGTGACAGCGGATCACAAATTTATCACTTGCCCAGTTGTACCTGGCTTCACTCTTCCAGCGAAGACCTGGGGTACTGAACATTGCCTCGCTCAAGTCGCCTGGAACCAATTTGCTAACAGTGAATAGTCTCGGCACATGTGGGAAGCATCCAAGACCTGGTACAGGAGGAAGTACCTGAAGCGATCGTTACTGGAGAGAAGCTGAAAATTATCAAGGCTCTAGCCGAACGCCAATTGACTGCGAAGCCCTGGTCAGCAGACTACATCAAGAACAAGGGTGAAGGAGTCGTCATCCTTCTTCACGGTAAGTACATGTACACTCACTACTCATAGTATGAGCTCAGTATCAATGCTAATAGCCTTTACAGGGCCTCCTGGCGTGGGAAAAACTTACACAGTCGGTATGTGTGGGTCCTCGTAGATGGCGATGTTGCACTTCTGACAAGATTAGAATCGATTGCTATGCGGAAGAGGCAGCCATTGATCAGCCTCACGATATCTGATTTACGCACCCAAGATGCGTCCGTAGAAGAGGAACTGACTAGGTGGTTCAAGATGGCCGACAAATGGCGCGCCATTCTTCTCATAGACGAGTGTGACGTCTTCCTCGAGCGGCGCGAGAAGAAGGACATTGAGCGCAACGCAATCGTATCGGGTACGTTTATGTATCGTCAGCGCAATGCGTGTGTGAGACTTCTACTGACTGCCCTCATACAATAGCCTTCTTACGAAAGATAGAGTACTTTGGAGGTCTTCTGTTTCTCACAACCAACAGAGTCGGCCACATTGATGACGCCTTCATGTCTCGTGTCCACGCTGTTATTGGTTTCGATCCGCTGGATGGTGCACGTCGTGAAAAGATTTGGGATAGTCTTCTTGCGAAGCTCAACCGCGAGCGAAAGGGGGCAATTCGCATCAGCAATGGTGCTAAGAAATTTTTGAAGACACCGGAGGTGCTTGAGTACACGGATTGGAACGGTCGTGAGATTCGCAACGCCTTTCAAACAGCCATCGCGCTTGCCGAGTATGAGGCTCAAGATGCCTCGGACTACGACCAGACGCAGGAGATCATTGTGGAGGCCGAACACTTCAAAGAAGTGATGGCAATGAATAAATCCTTCCGGTCCTATATGGACAGCATCAAGCTCTCCACTGAGGGGGAACGGGCGTATTCAGCTGCGTGGAGGAACGACTCCTGGAACGCTGAAAGCAAAGGAAATTAGACCAAACTTGCGATCCGCGATCACGACAGGTTCAAATACTTTCATTGGTTATATCTCATTACAGCTCGAATAACTTTGGACTCGCCATAATTACAAATTCTGGCTTTCTCTGCAATTTTACAGGTTCCAATTGCGGCCTGTGGCATATGGAAGCGCTGTCTGTCACTGCTCTTCCCGGATTGGCAGGCATGTAATTATATCTTTTGTTCTATCCTTATGCTCATATCCTTAGTTTGAACCCCGCGACCACTCATAGTTATGAAAATTGCAGCGACCAGTGACATCAATTTGGATGCTGAAGTGGGCAATCTAGGCGGCAAAGATCTTAGCCGCCCGAGATCGGACACTCACGTATGCTGCATTTCAGAATATTGCCTATAGTGGTCGAGAGAAACATTGTAGAACACTTCAAACATGGCCGAGTACCTCTCTGCCCAAGACACTGCAATGAGACTCGTATCATTCATGGCTCATTTTTGAAAAATAGTGTATTCATTAGCAGATTATAAGAAGAACATCAGTCGTTTCGCATTTGTCTTAAGCACACAGTTAGATAAGTTTGGTTGCAAGGCAGCATGGCAGCTATCGCTGTATTACATACCTCCATTGACGCATTTCCCTAGTAAGTACATGCAGCTAGTGGGGCTTTGACCACGCATTCTGTCCATGTGCCTCTAGTTACTCTGTATTTTGAATACTGTGAAACGCTGCGAGGAATCTACCTAATTGATCAAAGTGGTTTCTATGACTGTCTCCATCGAATCAATGATTCAATGTTCCTGCGGGCCTGTTACCAGTCACACCGAGTAGGCTGGCAAGATGGCCTCCTTTCCACCCAAGCGACAATCTAGGGGCAAAGACGATGATGGCCTATCACCAACGACCTCGCGACGAACGAAAAGGAACAAGGCCGACGCTACAGAAGAATCCGACGAAGGGAAAATAGCACGAGGAAAAGTCAGATTACGCGTTACCCGAGCCTGCAACGAATGCCGAAGGCGTAAAGACCGATGCGATGGGATCCGCCCCTCATGCAATTCCTGCCTGAGCATCGGACGTAGCTGTAGCTACGGGCCTGCGAAGAAACGTGGGCTGCGCACTGGATACGTAAGAGGTCTTGAGCTACTTCTTGGCATGATAGTCAACACTATCGACGACGCTGATGACTGGCTGGCTGCGATACTCGATGGTGAAGAACGACGACCGAAGTTCGGGTTACAAGATTTGAGTCTGCTGATTTCCTCCAAAATGGATGTCACTGATACACTGGCGGAGTCTTGGAGGACAAGCACCACTTCGAAGACAGTGGAGAGACTTCTCTCTGTCGATGAACCTGCAGAAAGCCTCGAAGATGGCGAAGCCTTCAAGAAGTTCGAGTCAGGCATCAGGGAGGCCACCAAACTCGCAGCCAAGTTCTCGGCAGACCAGATCCCTAACGTTGACAACGGACCAGACATGATAACTCCCGCATATACCAACGCCAGCCAACCCGACTACTCACCGACTGGAACAATCACTCTATCGAAACAGGATATCGATTCGACTCTCTCACTCTATTCGCATCAGCCGACTTTCCCACAAAATGCCTTGGTTATGCCACAGGCCCCAACACCACAACGCCACACCTCCCCGCCGCAGATCCCTCCAAATTGGGCACAGCTACTGGACGTGTACTTCGCCAACACACATTCATGGCTACCCGTGGTGCAGAAGCACGATCTTATGCGATTGGTCTACCTCAAAGCCAATAACGATAAGGATGCCAACACATCAAATGCTATACATAGCGGAGATCCCTGCTTTCTCTGGACAGTCATGGCCTATTCCCTGCGCCAGTCGGGATCTTTGGAGCTTTCAAAGGCCTTCCTCGAGTCAGCGACACATATTCTAGCCAAAGACAATGGAAAGTATGAGATCGGTCACATACGAGCCATACTCATTGTGGCACTTATTAGACTGGAAGAGCAAGACATTGGAGCCGCGTGGCTCGCAATCGGCCAAGCCACATACTCAGCTGCCATGTCGTTTCTTACTGTCATTGGCGATGGGCCCTTGCAGAAAGACGAGGGCACACGGCGAACACTTATGTGCGTCTTTGTCCTTGACACGCTCATCGCAAGCTTGGCAAAGTCACGGCCATATCTCGACTCCTCGGACGCACAGCGCTTTGGCTTGCTTGTCACAGAGTCCATGGAAGAATGGGAGCCGTGGCATTCAAAAGATTTGGATGATCAGGCGCAGCCGCCGAGCCACACTCCAGGACTGACATTGAGCACGTTCAATTCTTTCTTCCTTCTTGTTTCCATTCTAAATGATATTGTGAGACTCGAGATGGGAAGCGACAATATTGGCCGTTATTATCATATCATCAGGGACTTTAGAGAATGGAGGAAGCGTCGTCTGCCGGACCATGGAAATCAGCATGATGTTGCAAATACGCCACAGGATACGAATCTCCGTCTCGCTTGCGCCAGTATTTCCGAGACTCTTACGACACAAGGGCAACGCTTTAAGGGTACACCATATGGAGTGCCCAGCAAGGAATCCCCGGAACTGCTTGTTCAAGAGCAATCTCTTCTTAAACTTCTCGACACCACCAAGACATTTCGCATGCCTCCGACATCGATAGCCTTTCTCAATAGCCTCGAAGCCGCTTACGAATACCGAATGAATAGCACACAGGGAATCGGAGGATCTCTTGGGGATTTGCAATCCTTAAAGACGGCCCTTGCTGATGCCCAAAAGAGAATTTCCCGGAGACACAGCCCTCCTACAACTTCTCGCAGTGAAATCGCCGAAAGCGAGCCAGCGGTAATGGAAGCCATAACAGAATCCACATCTGCTCATCAATCGGACCTGCGGCAGTTTCAGCCAGAAGCGCAGGTGAGCTTCAGTGAACTTATGGACACTGCGACGGAGAACATTGGCGGTGAACTCTTCATGAGCCTCGCTGATCTCGACTCAGCTGATTGGTAAATACGCGAACATTTTGCATATTGTATTTGACTCGGTATCTAACAAATGGAAATAGGTCGGCAAATCCACCAGAGTTCATGCGGCATCTCGGAGTTGTAGGCGACATGGCGACGGATATCCAGTCATTCTTTGACCAAGAGCCCGGGTGAAGTTGGGTCTTCACCGAACTGATCAAATTCTTCGGACTTGCGGAATATGCAGTAGACGCCAGTGGCATAGACCGGAACTACGCTTAGCCGCCTTCTTGAACTGCCATTTTTGACATCACCCGGGTCTTGCACAGCTTACTAACTTTGGGTGAAGTGCGGGGTCAATGGCATTGACGGATGATGGATCATTTAGCATCGAACCAACAGTCTCGAACACATATGGTCTTGCTACGGGGCTTGTTCGCCACGACGATACCCAATCTCTCGTCTCAAAGCATAGCCGTCACCGTCGCCACGTCCAACCATGACTGTTTTCCGACCCGCCATACTCTCTGCGTCTCTCGGCCGCGCCTGGGTCCACGATTTTGACAAGAAGGTCACTGAGGCAGCAAAGTATGGTTTCGAAGGCATCGAGATATTCTACGAGGACCTCGAATACGTTGCCAAAAAGCTCCATGACATCGATCAGCCTACCCCGGAGCACCTCTTTTCCGCCGCAGAGCATATCCGTAAGGTACTCGAAGAGCTGAAGATCACAATCATCGGTCTACAGCCGTTCCTTTTCTACGAAGGTCTTTTGGATAGAGATCAACATGCCCGACTCATCGAGAAGATTAAGCTGTGGTTCAAGTTGGCCAAGACCCTAGGGACCAACACGATCCAGATACCCGCCAACTTCCTCCCCGCCGACCAGCTAACTGGTGACATGGATGTCATCGTTGCCGATTTAGTCGAACTCGCAGATCTGGGTCTCAAGGAAGACCCGCCCATCCGGTTTGCGTACGAGAGTTTATGCTGGAGCACGCATGTCGACACATGGGAGAAGTCCTGGGAGGTTGTCAAGCGTGTCGACCGCCCAAACTTCGGCCTCTGCCTCGACACCTTCAACATCGCCGGCCGCGTCTGGGGTGATCCGGCATCTCCGTCCGGGAAGACCCCAAATGCAGATGCAGACTTGAAGGCATCGATGGAGAGGTTGGCGCAGAGCGTCGATTTGGAAAAGGTGTTTTACATCCAGGTTGTTGACGCCGAGCGGATGGAACAACCTCTCGTAAAAGGCCATCCTTTCCACGTGGACGGCAATCCGTCGCGGATGATGTGGTCGAGAAATGCGAGAACGTACATGTATGAGACGGATCGCGGGGCTTACTTGCCGGTTGAGGAGATTGCTCGGACACTCATTGAGGAACTCGGGTATAAGGGGTGGGTGTCGATGGAACTATTCTCACGAACAATGGCGGGAGAGCATAAGGAGGTGCCTGAGGAGCATGCGCGAAGAGGCATTGAAGCCTGGAAGAAGCTTGTAAAGCGATTCAACTTGAATTGAAGCTACGTGTGATTAGTAGTATGCTCCACAAGCATGTCACTGTTGATTGGTATTCGCATTCCAGCCAGAATCTCAATTGTTCAAGACATGGACGTCAACTTGCTCAGAAGTTGATCCCTGTACTATTGTCAGCTGCCTCCAATAGAACCTTCCACGCTGCATCCTTGTTCAAGCTCTTCACTCTCTCCTCTCCAGCCCAAAGCTTCCACTGCTCCTCGATCTGGTACCCAATAACATGCGTTCCCTCTACCGAAGGCCACTCAAGGCTCTCCGCTAGCTTAATCATCCTCGTCCGCCGCGGCTTGAAACACATATCCAACAAGACTCCCTTCTCCGGCCGCGAAAGGAAGTCCTCTAGAGATGCTCTTACCGCCAACTCAGACGCCGATGTAGGTTCGAAATCGGGGACTGTTCCGACCACGTAGTACGGCGTCTCCAGCGTCTTCGACTCCCCATCTTTGACATGAACAATTCTGGGAGTGGGAGACAGACGTTGAGCATCGCGCTGAAGGTCGGATACTTCTCCGTCATCTCTATTCAAGACGTAGATTACTGAGGCCTTGAAGTATGTATGCAGAGCATACACCGCAGCACGACTCGCGCCGCCAGCACCCACAATCAACGCAGGTTTTTCCTCTACCGGACCCCGTCCATCTCCCTTTTCGAGAAGACACCCCTTCACGCCCAACCAATCCGTGTTCGTCCCCCTCAGCTTCGCCGGGTCCGACGGGTCGCGGTAGACGTTGTTGCAGGCGCCGATGGTGGTTGCGAGGGGGTCTAGGGCGTCGAGGCGGGGCATGACTGTATTTTTATAGGGCATCGTGACGACGAGGCCTGCTGTTGAGTCTTTCCGTGCCAGAAGGAGGAGGTCTTCGATCGTGCTGCATTCAGTGGCGTAGAATCTCCAGGTGAGGGAGAGGGATTTCGCGATGGCGTTGTGCATTGGGGGCGCGATTGAGTGGCCGACGCCGATGCCTACTAGGTGGAGTGTTTTGTCGTCTGTCGATGCCATTGTAACTGACTAAAGGAAATGAAGTGTGATTTTGGTTACGATGAGATGTGATGCTCTGTGAAAAAGCCGAGAATACGATGGATATAATCTACTTATAGAAACAAGGCGCCTACAATCGCTGCTAATTTTGTAGATGTCACGTAAGGTAAGTCCTGTTCGAACATGAGCCCCGCGTTGAGAAGCTTCAACAGTGTCCATGTGTAAGCTGCCGCTGGCGGGTGAGACCTTAGCCGCTATGTTGACCGCTAAGGTCCCAGCTGGAACGGCCCCAAAGTTCCCCTTGTGCAATGCGGAGTAAGAAAGAGTGGCTGGATGGGCTATCTTGTTCATTTCAGAAGGTCTACCGGTGCCGGGCCTTGGAACAGGCGAATAAAGTTTTCCATCTCATTCACGTTCGTCTAAAGTAAGATGCTATGTCTATTCGCACTAGGCAATGAAATGCACGGCAGTCTCGGTCTCGAGAGTACATGCTGATCACCAGTCTGTATTATGGTTTCCGTCTCCAGCACGGAGCTAGGTGGGGGAAGCACTATCATGAACCCAATCTAGGCCCTAAAGGACAATCCCGAGACCAGAAAGGCTGCATGAGACAGGTTGAGTCATCTATTGACGAATGCCAAAACAGGTGACCTGTTTTAAACGAGATGGTCTGTTCATATCCATACTTAAGGACCAACAAATTCGGACTTTTGCTCGCCAAAAAGCGCAGTTAAGCTGGATGGCGTTAGTAGCAAGGGCTGAGAACTGAGCGCGGGTAAAGCCGGCGGGAACCGATCGCGGGCTGTTTTCGTCTGACATGTCAGCTTCTGAATATCTGCCATAATACTTAATTGCACGTCCAGACTCGATGTAACACCACTATTGTATACCCATGACTTTGCCAGAAGAAGCTGTTCAACTGGAATTTTACATCATCATTACAACCTCGCCTTCGAGTGCCTCAGATGGCCCTTGGTCTGCGATACATCGGCGGGCGTCATGCTTTCGCCCTAGCAGCAGCAATCCCAGGCGCCTTACTTGTAAAATACGGTTGGGAGGTCTACACAAGTATTAGGGCGGTCGACATACGACGAGTTGTCTCTGTTAGTGGCCTTTCAGAGAATTTCAAACAATCGCACACTCTCAAGACTCTAGTAAATCCTAGAGACCATGTCTCATCAGCAGACAGGCTGGCTATGGATGTGGAGTTGCCTGAGAACGCAAGAGGCCTAAGCGACGAGGTGCTATTGGCGACTTTCGTGCGTGGGTTCTTTGCAGGAAAGGTTTTAACAATTGAGAGGCGTCTGCTACAGACGGCACGGCCGACTTTGGTGTCCTACGCTGGTGAGTCGCCAATCTCGTAACCGCTCGTCAGGAGTGACCAGGTTTCTGACTTGATTTTAGGACTCAATTCGATTTCAGCGTCAAACCAGATATGGGAATCTCAAGACTTTTCATGCGAGACACTCCCACCAGTGCATTCTGTGGTCTTTGGCACGTTTCAAGTCGGCCACGTTGGGCTCATGGATTCCAAAAGGTCACAAGCGGAGCCGGAAACAGAAAGTAGCGTTGACTTTGTCTTCGGCAAAGACATCAGTCAATTTGCAGGCGCCCATCGGTTCAGCATTGTCCGAAGTTCTGAAAACCCAGCAAGAGTCAGAGTCGTCTATGAATCGACGGCTTGCAATCCGAGTCGAAATCACCACCTGTCCGGCATCCTATTGCAGTTCCACAGCTTTTACGCAATGCTGCTGTTCCGTGAGGGGATGTCGGAAATCTTGCGAAGACCTGAACTGAGTGCGTAATCACTGCCAGGACGTGGATTTGAGGATGGCATTCTGGGTTTCAAGTACCTAAGTCTGGGTATCTAGTAGCTGGCTGGAACAATTTGTAACAACATGGCTTCTTTACGTAAGAGCCCGGCGGACTGTAAAGGATAAGTCGGAACACCCCCATTCGGCCACCCCCCCCATTCGGCCACCCCAAAAATCCCTCCCAGCCACCCTAATTAAAATCCTACCCTTAATTTACAAACTACTATAATAATTATAATTATTATCTAAACGTATTTATTTTTAATATATATGTTCTTTATTATATTATAGTATTATATATTAAATATAAAGTTATTTAAGCGCTCGAGGTAATTAGAGGTAGTACTTTAGTTAAGAGGGCCTCGATTAAGTTCGGAATTCTAAAAAATATACTTCGGAATCGTTAACGAGGTTAATAAGCTAGGGTAATAGCTTTTATAAACTAATAAAAGCTTCCCCCTTAGTAAAGAAATAGGCTAGTTAAATAAGTTCGTATTTAGTATACTCTAAGAGTTATATTAATTTATAAATAAGTTAGAGAACTCGTTAAGTAAGTACTATAAGCTTAGGGGGATAATTATCCTCTTAAGAAAAAATAAATAAATACTTTTTTAAAATAGAACCTATTTATTAAGGTTTAGAGAAGTCGTTCTATAGATTTAAAGTATATTAATAAAGTATTTACTAAAGTAATTAGGCCTTAGTTCTAATTACTTAATATACTAGAGATTAAGGATATTAAATAAGTTAATAAATATAATATAAATAAGATTAGTATTTTTAAAAATAAGGGATTTAATAGGCTAGTCTTAAGCATAGTTAAGACTAACGTAGTATAGAAAAAAGAGCCTAGATCGCGTTCTTAAATCTTTATTATCGAGTATATCTTTATTAATAATAGAGCTATTAAACTAGTACTAATTTATAAAAAAAGTCGGTTTAATAATAATAGTTCCCCCTTAATTTTAAAAAGCTCGATAGTTAGGAGTTTATAATAATAAATAATAAGTAGACTATAAACTAGACTACCCTTATATAGTTAAGGGTAGTTTTCTTACTATAGACTAAGCCCCCCTAACTAAGGGACCTAACCTATAGCTAGAGCCTCGATTATTAGTTCTAAATAGGTATAGGAGTTATATAATAATAAAATTTATATAAGAGTACTATATTAATAACGTTTACTTATTATTCTTATTACTATATACCTTCTATATCCTCTAGTTATTAGATATAACTATCTTTAGTCTTATTTAAACTAATTATAAAAAAGAGCTTAATAAAGAGGATATAGTAAATAATTCTACTATTATTAAAAAGCGGTACTTCTTAGCCTATTATATTATAACTCGTTTACTTAGTTTAATAAGGGATAATATATAAAGTAATTAGAAAGTAACTAGCTTATAGCTACTTAATATAGCTATATTCCTTAATAATTCTATAGTATTATCTAGCTTAGCTATATTATTAAATAATACTACTAATACTAAATAAATAACTACTAATATTACTAAAGTCGTTTACTAGACCTTTATAGTATCTATTATTAACTAGTTAACTCTTAAAAAAGCTAGCGATCTCTATAAATAGCTAAAGCTATTTATAGAACTTAGCCCTAATTATAATACTTAATATCTACTTTTTTATAAAATTAAAAAAGCCTTTAATAAGAAGTCCTTTTTATTAACCTTATTTTAATAATAAGTTCGAATTCTAAAAGCTAGAATTAAGCGTATAACTCTTAAAAAAAAGAAAAGTATTTAAATAAACCTAAATACTAAGTTCGCTAATATTAAGGATATAAAGAGGGCTTAAGAAGACGCTAATAAGTATCTAAATAGTCCTAGTTAAATTATAGAGGTCGAATTACTTAGTAAGGGTAGTAACTATATTATAGTAGCAATAGAAAGTAGTTAATTAATTAACTATAGTTAGTAGCGATATTCCTAGACCTACTTTTGATGGGGTGGCCGAATGGGGGGGGGGTGGCCGAATGGGGGTGTTCCGACTTACCGATACGCATCTCACCACTGCAATTGCTCATTGAAATAGAATTGTAAAGTCAGCGCCACTTCATGTATAAATACACATTATCCTTTTGTTCGAAATTGGCCCATGAATAGGGCGATACGTTGGATTTTGTTCAGGTCAAAAACACCCGGCTTGCCCGATGATCTATGATCGGCCTTGGGCCCGGGATGCTACTTCGGGAGCGGGGAACGGAACTCGCTCCGTAGAGGTGGGTTCATCGGATACTATGAGCCAATCGTTGTGGGCTAAAGTCTCCGATAGCACAGATCACTTGGAAACCCTCCGTGGCTTTGTCTAATCTATTGACTTTCTGTTCCTTTCACATCAGTCGCCATTGCTCAACTTTCCTCAGCTCATCGTCCGTACATCTCTTAACCGGACAAATACATATCCCAGTTAATAGCGCAACTTCATTGGTGAACAATGGCTCCAAATTTGCCCCTTGGAGGATCAGGTCTTCGAGCATCATGCGAGGCTTGCCGTACGTAGTGGATCTTCGCCCCTGGGAAATGACGTGCGATGTACTAACGTCAAGTGTAATCCCAGGAGTAAAGAAGATCAAATGCACAGGAGAACGTCCAATCTGCTCCAAATGCAGGGCCTCCGATCGGGAATGCTATTACTCTCCGCACAAGCCCATGGGTAGGCCGACATCACGTCGCGTTGGTCCTCAATCGTCCCAACCAATTCGTCGGGAACGAATACTGCCCCGGCGGAATGCTTCGACAAGGTTGCTCTCTCCTGTTCATACCGATGCTGCATCGGACTCAGGTAATAGCAATACACGAGAAATTGACGCACTTCTCGGGTCAACGAGCCCGCAAATCAGCTCTCCTCTCAATCCGGAGACTTTTGCGATCCACCCAGATCTCAAGGACTTGGAGGATAATCAAGGGTATGCTTCTGGCATCGTATCAGCCCCAATCTACTGAAATTTCAGGTTTGCTGACCATTCATTTGATAAGTCCAGGCCCAGTCAAGATCTCGTATCCGAAGGTCTCGCAGCCTTCCCTCCCCTGACTTCAGACAATCAGCAAACAACAGACAATTGCGCTTGTCTTTCAGTACTATACCTCCTGCTCGAGCACCTTCGGGTGAAAGAACATCTTGTCGCACCCGATGACTTTGGGCTACTCCGAAACACTTTTGAGCCGGCTTTACAGGTTTTGAACTGCCAAAGATGCCCGCGCCGGTACTTCTCAATCATACAGAACGCTGCTCTGCTTGGTGTTCTTTGTCTTTGTCTTACAGAGTCGTATAAGAGAATGCTTGCATCAATCTCGACAGAAGAGACTAGAGCGACAGAGGCCGGAGAGAAGAAGCGTCTTGGAATCCATGGCGCATTACCGGGTACATCGGCCTATGGAGACTCGTCGTCCACAAGCGCCCCAAGCCTGTTTTCTGTAGAGGTATCACCATCAGAATGGGGTAAAATAATGCGAAACATCGTGAGATCGGAAATTTTTGGAGCCGAGGGTCAAAAGGATAACAAGTATCTTACGGGATTCTTTGACCTCATGGAACAGCGTCAACGGCGATGGCATCACACGCCGCCTGCACCTGACTGCCCACCTTGCTATCAGTCGTTCTGTGGGTCAGGTGATCGACAGCCTAGCTGTCTGGCTCTTTTGAACAACGCCAGGCGATTGATAGAACATTTGGAGTTATAGACAATTCGGCATCTGGAGCAATGTCGGCTTCGGCGCATGCCAATAGCAATCACATACATCAAAGCGATTAAAATATGTTGTATGATTCATTTGAAGTCTTCTAGCCGGGTAATGTATAGACTAAAGTGCCGAGATGTGAAATCTATAACCCCACCTATAACCGAATAATACACAACCAAGAAAAGTAAATGCTACCAGTACACCGTGGATACTATAGACAAAGAAATAAAGTAGACTCAGATCTACTGACCGCTGTCAATGACCTCAGGGATGTTCCTCTGGGTCCAGGCGGACCAATCCTTGCAGACATCAGCGACGGCGGAAGGAATGCGGAGCTGCTTGACCTTCTCGGGCTGAACCAGCAACTGGGAGAAGAGACCGGCTGACGCGTGCCAGGCAATGTGGCAGTGGAAGGGCCAGACACCAGGGTTCTCGTTGGAGTCGAACTGCATGACCATGTGGCCGCCGGCACGAACCTGCTGAACGTCACGACGCTGAGGGTTCTCGGGGTTGGTGATAGTTCCGTCCCAGGTCAGGCCGTCACCCTCGTGGAGGATGTACATGTTGAAACCGTGGAGATGCATGGGATGACTGCGCAAGTTAGTCGGTTGTACAAAAAAGAAGAAGTGAGAGGTGTGGTCTTACGCTGCAGGGCTGTTGTTGCTGACGACAATGCGAACGCTACCGTTATTGGCAAAGTTCTGGACGTTCCAGTCATTTTCAAAGGTCAAATCACCCTTGTTGACCTGAAGAAGCGTGGGGTCGTTGAAGTTGCCGCGGAAGTCAACGCCGCCAAGCGACCATTGAACAATACCAGAGTCATTGCGGAAGACCTTGATTTCCATGGTCCTGGTGACGGGGACATTGGCCGGCTTGAGCTTCATGACGGGCTTGGTGAGAGCGAGGTCATCGTTGACGCAGGTGCCGGGGTCAGGAACGTTCCAGGCACTGCTGGTGGGCGCCTTGGACTGGTCGGCCAGATCGTAGTAGACGGCAGCAAGGGCGAGGGGCTGGGTGCTAAGACTGCAGCTGGTGATGTTGCTACGCATCCAGTAGGCACCCCTGGGGTTGCTGTTGTCGGCGTTGGCCTTGACGAGGACGTCGGTTCTCTGGCCAATACCGAGGGTGACAACCTTTGTGTCATAGGGCTCGACCTCAACAAAGTCGTTGGCGATGACGGTGAGGGTGTGTCCGTCGATGGAGAAGCGCTGGGTTCCCTCGGCGCCGGAGTTGATGAGACGGAGGCGGTGGGTCTTGCCGGTCTGGAACTTGAACTTGGAGATACCGGCATTGTTGGTGCACTTGGTGTTATCTCCAGTCGCAACGGTGGAGCAGTTGAAGTTACCCTTGCCGTTGATCAGGTTGTTGTCCGAGAAGACCAAGCCACTGCCATTAACCTGCAAGATTTCCTCAATGAGATCGAAGTATTGCTTGTGGTACCAATCTTGGAGACGTTAGCGCCTTCATCCTTCTGAAGTGGTGATCATTGCAGGCGTTGCATTCGGCTGTCCGGATAGCTCCACCTCGAAACCGGGGTTGAGATTGGACTCAGGAAACAGCCCCGGGTACCCACACCTCCGTCGCCGGCCCCGCTTAAAGAGCGCATGGCTGGTCGACTCCGGAAGAGCCATGAGCAGCCATCCATCGCAGAAGACCCTGTAGCTATTGCAAGAAGAATTGCACAATATCAACTTACCAGAGAGCATAATAGGGCCAAGATCAATCTCAGGCTGAGACTTGGCAGGGCCATAGATGACCATGGGTCCCAACAAGCCACCAGCGTATTGAGAGGAGTAGTGAGAGTGATACCAAGTAGTTCCGTACAGAGTCGCCTGGAACCTGTAAGTGTAGGTCTTGGCGGGAGCAATCGGGCACTGGGAGATAGCCGGGACACCATCTTCCCACTGGGTATTCTGCTGTCTGAATCCGTGCCAGTGGAGCGCGGTTCCCTCAGGGCCATCGGTGATGTTGTTCGTGACGGTCACCTCGATCCAGTCACCCCAGTTGGCCTCAATAGTAGGGCCGGGGAAGGCACCGTTCACGAGCAGGACCTTGCGCTCGTAGCCATCAGGGGCGATCACACCGCGGCTGACGGTGAAGTCGTACTTGCGGGTGACGCCGGTATTGGGCCACTCCTTGTAGTAGTTGGTGCCATCGGCGGAAAGCTTGCCCCAGGGAAAGCCGTTGGGGAGCGGGTTGTTTCTCATAAAGAGTGGCAGCTTGGCAGCATTCAAAGTGCCAAGAGGGGATTTTCTGCACCAGGGTTCATGTTAGTTGAGTTGATGTCCCGTGGAGAATGCAGCCAAGCTGTGCTAAGAGAGTTGTCTTACCCGTTGGTCTTGTCTTGGCTCAGAGACGCTTGGATTGAGAACAACCAGCCAAGGACGCCTCCCATGCCTTTGATGGCGACCATCTTGGCAGCTAACCTTTTCGGTAAAGTAAGAAACGAATGTGTGTGAAGAGACTGTTGTCAGATGTCTAAGTGAGTGACTGCTGATGATTCCCAAAGCCAAGAAAGAGGGTGAGCATGTTTGAGCTATATACTCCTTGAAGGAGGCTCGAGTCTAGTTAGCCAACATCTAAACGCGAGACGGACTTTCTTCAACGGCTGGGGTACAGCATCCCAGTACCGTACAACACCCCAGTTAATCGTCGTTGATCTCGCCCATAGGGAGAGTCGGACTCGGGAAGCCTATCCGTGTTGCTATGCTGAGGCTGATGGGCTTAACCCGATCTGCATCAGCACTGGTACTCCTTGACTGCATATGTCCGCGCTAGCATCTCACCCATGGTCTAAGAATGGATGCAAGGTACTAGCTAGGTCCCTGTTGTTCTAGTGTCAACGTGTGACCCAGTGCCGGCAAAGTTGAGGCCGAGACTCTGGTAACTTCTGCGATGCCGATGAGCTTAATTGATACGAACTTTTGACCTCGTTTCCAATTATGGGTTGCAGGTTCTGAAGGTTCCGGCAACTTGTTCGTCGGATGATCCTATGGGCGTCATGCCCATCAACTATGTTGAGAAGGACTCTAAGTCCAGCTTTCGCCTCTCTCGTGACTCGAGGGTTTGGGTCAGGCAGCAGCATCATCGGACCATATTCGCTGACCTGAGAAGAGTCAGATACTATCAGGAGTCCCACTCGACAGCTTCAGGTGAGCCACCATTTGGTCGTAGAGCGGGTGTGGCCTTGTTGTGCGGCTGGCTTGGATAGAGTTTGTGTGGTCAGCTACGTACTCGCGAGTACCGCACGTATGTTGTTTGCACACGAGCCACTCACATTCATACGGCAACAGATCCTTCGTCTGACTCAAAGCAAAGGCAAACTTGAGGCTCTCGGTCTGCAGCTCAAAAACCTCGGTGCGAGGTGCGGTATGCTCCCGGGCTGCACAATCACCAATCGTTGCACATGCGGCTATCAATGGTGCAGCAGATTGAGTTTCTCGTACAAACGAAACGCTGGCTGTCGTTCAAGCCGAGGACGGGAACGACGAACAACACCCTGAAACACCTAAACGGAGATCCGAAGGGTCGAGCTAATTCAGAGTGGATATGAAAAGATAGTCCATCTCAAAACATCAGAAAACTGTCATTGACTGGTGGGGAACGCTAAGAGCAAAATCGTGTTTTCTTTCGTGCCGGCCGGGCTTCTTCCTCTTCTGGCGTCGAAGCTCAGGGGCAGCTTTGAAAAGGCAGCGGCTCAAGTGTCTTTGCGTCCGAGTTTTGACCTCGAGCTAATCCAATACGGTGGGGGAAACGCGTTCAACATCGGATTGCGTAATTGTAATCTTTGGAAACAAACTACCGAAAGCTTTCACATTAAAAACTTCCCTTCGACTCCATTCTTTATTGCCCATAAGAGTTTCGTTCAGCTGCTGACACGTCAGATCACCACGAATAGTAAAGAGCATATTCAGAGGTCAACGTGATTCATGAAGATGACCCAAGACATGCGTTATTGACCATCCACATCCCGTCTTTTAGGTCGCGGGGTCTCTGCGCTAGCCAAGCTAACGAGGATAATCCCCCCTGCGCTAAGCTGCACCGCCTCGGGAATCCTGTCATCGAAGCGTATCGCTCACGCACCTTTCAGGATCCCTTAGGTGCCGGCAACCCGGTACTGCATCGAATGATCTCAAATAAGAATGGCGATGCGGCTAGGTGGTTGTCACAGGGACGATGCGGAAATGCAGTTGTGCGTCGAAGCATCTGCAAGCCTATGCGACAGTCCGTTCCAGAGGCTCGGATGACGCCGAGTCGTGGTATGGATACGTGCGAGAGGAAGAACGGATGGCAAGCATCGCTGAGTTTGGCTGTGGCCCTTTGTGGCGTGCACGCCCGGGAGGTACTCAATGCCGGCGCCCTGAAGATGATGACGACGACTTGAACTTCTGCAAAGGCTAATGGTCGTCGAACCTATGTCTCCATTGGCGATAGTTGATCTTGATTAGCGCCAGGCACAAACGCCGAAGCTACTTTGGTCAAGCACTAGCATCGCCGACTTCTGATTGAGGTATAGTCAAATGCGAATAATGTGTGGTTTGCGACTGACACCAGCGGTCTACGACTCAAGCAATATCTGACCATGAGTCTGTCATTGTCGGATCGGAAGTCCAATTCGACCGCGGTATACAGTCGATTACGCAGGGGCTAATTAGGGGCCCTATTTACGATTATCGTAGCTAGCCTAACCTACGGTTAGAACCTCTTTTTTATACTTATACAGAAGTTTATATAGTTAATTAATCTCTTTATTAACCTACGGTTCGAACTAATTACTTTATAATAAGAAAACTAATACTAATTAGTAATTAAATTCTACTATCGTAAATTAATAAGGTATCTCGTTACGTAAAAAAAACGACCTCTTAATACCGTACGGGATAAGAAATTCGTACTAATTAACCTTATAGAAATAAATAAAAAAAGAAGCGATTTTTAAATACCGTACGGAATTAAGTAATCGTAGCCTTTTACTACTTATAAAAGGTTAACGTTTATTATATTAAACTACGTTAATTAATAAAACTACTTAAATAACTAACTTTTTACTATTACTTTAAGTAGCTTTTTTATTAATAACTTTTTTATAGCCGGCCTATAATTAGAAATTAACTAAGTAATAAAAGGGACCGCTAGAAAAGCGATAATTACTTAACTATAATTAGGTTATAAAAAAAGACTACTTAAAAAGATATAAAATAGGGGACCGAGGGGCCGCAAAAGGAAAATCTTTAAAATATCTAACCTTACTAAATACGAGCAATAAGTAATATTTTTAATAAGTCCTTAAGGCCCGTAATCTTATAAAAAAAGGGGGGGAGCTTAACTTTATTAACTATACTTAATAACTTATATAGCTCTTTTACGAGCTACTTAGTATTTATATTTAACTATTTTTATAAAATACTACTCTAAAAAAAGTAAGTTAAGAAAAGAAGTTATTTAAAAGTTATAGAGAGCACGAGGCTTAGGAGGCTAGAAGTATATAAAATAATAGAAATTAGTAACTAATAAAGATCCCGAGACTAATTACTATATTCTTTTATAATAATATAAACGTTTACTACTACTATTAAAAAGGGGCTATTAAAACCTACCCTTTTATATTAAATAAAAAAGAGGTCCTAATAAGTATAATAACTAGCGATCTAGAAGGGTAGTAATAGTTATTAAAGATAATAAAAACGAGAGTAGTAACGAGATAATAAGAAGAAGCGGAAATCTTTTAAACCCTAATAAATTTATTAAATAGTAAAAGCACGGGCTTATTATAACTAATATATAAATTAAATATATCCTCGTTAAGATTAAACACACTAGCGACCGCTAATATAAGTATAAATTAGAGCACGACCCTTAGTAAGTTAGGATAAAAAAGAAAAAAAAGAAACCCGATCTTAAATAGAATCCCGATCCCTTATAAATAAGTAAATATTAACCCGGATTATTAAGGGACGTAGATATATAAAAGCGCGGATTAGCTTAATAATAAGTAAATTAACGTAATATTAATCTATTTAACTAAGGTTTATAAGAAAAAGGGGCTATAGGGGTAACCCCTATTTTATAAGATCGTAAACGACCTTAGTTACTAACTAAATAAATAGTTTACGAGCGTAAGCCTAGGAATTACGAAAGTAGTTAATAAATTCCTTTACGGGCAAGGGGTATTACTAACGTAATTATAATTATAAAAACTATATAAAATCCTAGTAATAACGATTATAAAAAAGGAATTTATACTATAGAACTAAGTATAAGTTAATAGGGTATATAATCGCTTTAATAAATTTAAAAAAAGGGTAAATAACCCAGATTTCCTCTTTATAATTACTAATAATAATCTATTATTATAAAAGGATATATAGAAGTAAAATATAGTACTAAAAGTATAATAATCGATAATTCTACTTATTTCGATTTATAGCTCGTTACCGTTATTAATACGAAATTTAGTACTAATTAGTTAATAAAAAAGGAAATAAACGACCCGAAATTACTAATAATACGTAGTAACGTAGGGATCGTTTATAAATACTAAAAATCTAGCGATAAATACGAGGTAATTTATAAACTTTAAAAAGATTTTTTTAAAAGAGAAATTATATTTTAGAGGGAAGTATAAGGTCTTATAAAAAACCCTAACGATATTTTATAATTATTATAAAAAGGTCGGGATTAGGGAATACTAGTACTATTCGGTAATTAATATCGTATTTATAAATAAAGTTTCTAATTATTATTATAAAGCGGTACGTAATCTCGATTAAAACGACTTTCTTAGTATTATTAATATAATCCGGAGCCGTTTTAAGACCTATAATAAGAATCTAGAGCTCCTATCCGAGCTATAAGTAATTTCTTTCGTATTTATAACTAGGATAATAAAGGGTAAATCGTAAATAAAAATCCTTAAAGAGCTTATTAATCGAATTAATAAGTTAATAAAAACCTAGCTAAATAAGGGAACTAATAAGTAAAAAGTTAAATATCTCTATACTATAATCTAATGTATATTAAAAATAAAAATAACCTTATACTAAGTACTTAAAAATTATAAAACGCTCTACTCGAGGCTAAAATTTAGTTTTAATATTAAAATAAAAATACTACGCTAAACCTACCTCTAGGCGTATAATAGCCCTTATTAATAATACTAAGTTAATCGAACGTATAATAAAAAAAAAAAAGAAGCTAGGTATAGTAATCGCTAATAAAGAGGCCCAGATTCGTTAAATAAGTAGAGATTTAACTTATAAATAAAGTAATATAAAAAGTAATACTTTATTTATAAAAAAGATAAATATTAATTAAGTAACTACTTAGAAAAAGAGCGTACTAAATTATATAAATAATATAAAAAGTCGAGGGTAGTAAATAATAAAACTAGCCCTTATCGATTTAATTAATTCTTTATTATATATAAGGGTAGATCCGGGGGTACAGAATTTAGTAAAAGTAGCTAGTTTAGCGTCTTAAAATATCCGTACTCTATAAGAGATTTAGAAAATAAAGAAGATCTTACCCCCTATACTAACGAATTAAATTATAATAAAGTCGATAATATTAACTACTCTTTTTTTATATTATTAGCCTCGGGAGGATATACGAAGCTAAATAAATAAAAAGTAATAAAAACTCTTAATAAGTAAGCTTTTTTCTATAGATAATAAGGGAAGGTCCCTTAGGTAATAGATATAAAAGTAGTTAAAAAGGTAAATCTAATAGGGCTAAAGTCTACCCTCTTAATACCTAAAGAGAAAACGCTACTTCTTTTAATACTTAAAAAAAAGAAATAAAATACTAAGTAAATCTAAGAGTAGCTAGAGGGGTCCTTTTTATATTACCTAAATTACTTAAATACTAAGCTTATATAAGTATTTTACGTAAATAAAAAGTACAGCTTAGATAATTTCTAAGGGATTATCTTAAATATTAGAGTATCGTAATAGTTAATAAGAAGAAAAAGGTAATTCTAAGCGCTATAAAAGATCGTACTAGTAATACTTAATATGTTAATAATAAGTATTATAAGAATTAGCTTTAGCCTAGGTAAGAAGATCGTCGTACTAAGTATAGTAAAAGTAAAGACGTACTTTAGAACGATAACCTTTTATATTTTACTTATTAATACCCTATTTTTATTATATTTAAAAAATATAAATCGACTAAGTATTATTTTTAATAATATAAAAAATAGAATCTCTAGTAATAAGTACTTTAAGATAGTTAAATAATAATAGGGGTACGTATTTATAAGGCTTATTAATAATATGAAGTCGATTAATTACTTAATAAAAAGTAAGCTTAGATAATTATACTAAAGATTTAGCTACCCGTCGGTTACGAGGCTATATAACCTCTTAAAGTAATTAAGTAACGATAATATTAAAATAGGGGTACTAGAGTAGTTAATAAAAGTATGCTACTAATACTAAATAAATACGCAAAGCCTACGTAAGTTTAAATTTAAATTACGTAATAAGCTTAACTTTAATTAAGAAATTATTATTAATATTTTTTATTTAAATAATTAGCTAGTCCTATACGTAATTAACGTAGCTATATCCTTTTAAATAAGGTAATTCCTCCGGGATCTATAAATAAAAATAGTATAAATAGCCTTATAAAAAAATTAGATTAATATATACTAAGGTCCGCTAGATAGTATTAGAACTAACGCTAGTACTAGCTTTAAATTAGTAGAATTTAGGGAGAATATAATAGCTTATAGTATATAACTAAAAATCGTACTTATTAAAGCGTACTATAGTATTAGAAAAGTAGAAAGGGCACACTAATAGCTAAAAAGGGTATTTAGAATTATTAAAAAAGAAAATCTAAATTCTATTAATAACGAATGTTTTTAAATAGTACTTAAATACTATAATAATACTATAGGGCCTAACGGGCTTATATTAACGTTTCTTATATTTAGAGCATATTTAAGAATAACCTTAGCCTTATTATTATTATTAAATATAAGCTAACGAGCCCGAGTAGTCGAAAAAGTAATATAAATACTATATAAAGTAAGTATAAGAAAGTAAGTTAACAAAGTAATTATTACGTATAATAGGCCTAATATAAGGAGTAATTTAAATATACTACTAAATTTAAATATATAAGTATAGTACGAAATTACTTAATAATAGGCTAGGCTATATAAATTAATCTTTATTAACGAGCGATCTTATATAGTCGCGAGGGATCGTAACTAACCCCTCGAAGTATCGATTATAGTAATAAGACTATATTATATAGATTATAGCGAGGTAATTTCTAATTTATAAAAAGAAAAAAAGCTAAAGAAAACTATATAACTTGTAGTAGAAGTATAAGAAATTATCTTTAATAAAATCGTTATAATAGTACTAATAAATAATAAGAAAAAGGAAATTATTAAAAAGGTACTAATATTACTAGCGAGACGTCGTAGAGGACTACGACGGTAAGCACTAACGCGGCAATTTATTACTAATAATAAAGTAATTAATACTTTTTATATAATAAAAAAAAAAGCCGATTTTGAGCTAGTAGTTAAACTACGTAAAGAAAGCGTAATTATAACTATTAGAAAGCTATATAAGGAATTAGATCTTATTAAAGTAAATACTTTTTATAATCGAGGGGTTTATTAATTTATTTTCTATAATTTAGAGAAGTATATAAACCTCTATATATTTAAATCGTAAATAGTTTATAAAATTAAAGGGAAAGGAATACCCTAGCCGTACGAGAAGTCTAGATACGTAATTTAAGGGTATAGCGACATTAAAAAGGCGACGCTACTTATATAATCGCTTATTATATAGCGCTATAATTAATAATTAATAATAGTACTAATAGTATTATTATAGAAAAAGGGGTACGAGATTTAGAGCCGTAATATTACCTAGGTATATACCTAATTAATTATAAAGCTTATAAAGAAAATCCTAGCCTATTTACTAAAAGAAATAGCTAATAAGTACTTAAAAAGTACGATTATTAAAGTACTTAAACTACTATATAGGCTCGTAAAATTAGGTACTTATTAATAAGCTATATATTACGATTTTTATATTAATTAATTATTAATAATTATATCTACGTACGACCCGTGCTTACTAGTCTTTAAGTACGTAAGTAACTAATTTAGAATTATTAAAATATAGACTAACGATATATTAAGCTTATTAAATATTAACTTTATAAAAAAAGAGGATAAGGAGCTTTAGAAAGTAGGTTTTATAATAAAGCTAAAAGAGGTCCTTATAACGAATAACTTATTAGTATTTAATAATAAGATTCTTATAATCGAAGGGGAAACTATTATCTTTTAATAAAAGAGGTAGGGTGAGAAAATTAGCCTCGTTAATCCGAATATAATTAATATTAAAAAATAATATAAAACTAAGCTCGTACGAGGGGTATATATTATAAGTATATACTAGCCCGAGGTAATTTTTAATTACGTTAGAGTAGTATAAGCTATAGAACTAAACGAATAAGACGTTAAGGTACTTAATAAGTAGCTTAAGTAGTAGTACTAAAATCTCGATCGAGGTTTTATTTACTACTTAATTAACCTCGTAGTTAGTAAGCTTTACGTATTTATAAATAGTTTATTTATAAATAATAAAGACCTTACTTTATAATTAGAGTATATTATTATTTTTATTAACAAGAGTATAAGTAAGAGCGAATTTATAATATATAATAATATAATCTACTACTCGTTAACTAAAAATAAATAAGTAACGAGAAGTATATTAATATTAAAAGTTTATAGCATAGTTAGTAGCATTAACCTCGCCTATACGATTTTAATAATACTAAGGAAAATTACCGATCGACTTAGCCTTTTACTAATCCTAACGGTCGTTTATATAGACTTTTACTTATTATATAAATATCTCGTTAAATTAAGAACTACAAAAGAAAAGAGGCTTATAATTAATATTATAACCCTTAAGTAATCGTATAAAAAGCGCGAGATCCTCGAGATTTATTAAATTAATAATAATAATAACCTCGCTAACGCTTTTATAAAAATAGTACTTAATAAGGGGTTAGAGTAATTTATAAGTAGTAAAAAAGTTAATATACGAATAGAAGGATAGGTTATATAAAAGGAATAGAGAAAAAAAAGAAAAAGAGACGACTTAATAAATAGGCCCGAGGTTAAATTATATTTCTAACCGTAGTAATTAAATTAATAAAAAAAAGAGAAAGTTAGTATTAAATTAGAAGTCTAATTTAATCGCAGTATATAGTTAATTATATAGGGGCTAATTAGGGGCCTTATTTACGATTATTATAACTAGCCTAACCTGCGGTTAGAACCTCCTTTTTATACCTATATAGAAGTTTATATAGTTAATTAATCTCTTCGTTAACCCACGGTTCGAACTAATTACCCTGTAATAGGGAAACTAATAGTCATGGATTTCTAAGAGGCTGGGCAGCTAAAAATTCACGGACTCGTTGACGTTGACTCGCGAACAAAGTTTGGAAATGCAAAAGGTTATGGTTCATATTAGGAAACCCTCTCGCTGCGGAAAGAAAAAGAAACCGTCTTCACAATCCCGATGTCCATAATTCCACCTCCAGTACATAGACGTAAACAAAGCCTCGTCAGACAATGGAACTTTTGTCAGACAACGGGAATGATAAAGCTTGGGATAACAGCAAAATGCCTGGAACCAAACTCCAGCAAGTATAAAAACCATCACAAACAACCAAACGAAACTTCCTACTAAAGCATAACCATAACCCATCACTGATCTGTGACCTCGGTCTTTGGTCGACTTCGCGTAATCACTGACGGGCCACATAATAAACTTGCATCGATATGTGAACTCTGCGCACAAAACCATAGCTGCAAATAGTGTTCCCAACTTACAGAAACATCAAGGATGGAGGAAGACGGTTGTAATCATCTAGAAACCATGTTATCATCAGCATATTGGCACAGTCTA
This sequence comes from Colletotrichum cuscutae, assembly GCA_030869315.1. NCBI lineage: Eukaryota > Fungi > Ascomycota > Sordariomycetes > Glomerellales > Glomerellaceae > Colletotrichum > Colletotrichum cuscutae. The sequence continues at coordinate 858,248 of MPDP01000068.1, forward strand.
GGTTTCTGAGGCTCTCTTACCTTTGCTCCCGTAATCGCAATGCATCTTGTGTTGATGTAAGGCGGAAGCGTGATGCGTCTCCATCGTATAAAGTACTTCAGATAATCCAAGAGGATGGCAGAAACGAAGTCGCGGTTCAGCGGCAAGGGACAGGGCAGGCTGGGCAACTTTCGGAAAGAAGAGACTGACGGCCTTACGAAGGAGACCAGCAACCCACTTGCCTGGCTTCTTTTGCGGCTTCGACACGCCATAATCCTGCTCCGACTTGATCTTCACATACTTGCCGGTGGTGTAGTTGCCAAATCGCAAGTTGCGAGCCGACTTTGTGGCAGTCTTGAAATCGGCATTCTCGGCCTCGGGAAGATCTTCATAGATCTGTTGAATCACACTGTCGTCGATGTACTTCTCGTAGTTGATGATGTTGGGGTGTCTCTTCGACGAGACCGCAGCTTCGTCGATGCCACCACACTGGATGCCCCACTCATCGCAATCGTCATCCTCTTCCTGGTACTTAGCAAAGCGGCTTTCGTGCTCGAGGAGTTCGCCGAGCTGCTTCACCCCAGCCTGCTCAAAAGACGGGAATCTGACAAAAACGTTTTCGTCTAGATCACATTGTTTACTAAGGGAGCTTGAGCTGAATGTCGATACATGAGAGACTGAGACTTGTCGGATTCGTTGCCTCTCTGGCTTGGTAAGAAGATGCTCGATAGGAGGGAATGCCTGACCCTGGTACAGATCGGAAAGGCCAGAAACCTTCTGCTTACTCTTGACTGTGCGACAGGAACCTGCATTAAGCAGCGGGAAAGGCTCCAAGCCAGAGATGCTTGGATTAGCGGGAAATCTTTCTTTGTTCGAGCTCTTGGCGCTCAAGGGTGAGGTCGTGATTGTGTTTGACCCCAATGATGAAGAACATAGACCCTCCTGGCTCTCGAAGCGCGTCCACTAAACAGCCTCGTGAACCTTGATAGGGCTGATGGACTCAATGGAGGAGCGAGGGCTCATTGTTGATGGGACTCTGCATCTCAGAATACGAATAGCGAGCTGCTTCTCGGGCTCAAAGTCGATCGCATCGTTCAGAACGCAAAGCTGGCTTTCGTCTTGGGCTGTGGCAGTCGCAGAGTGGTTCGAGATGGATTCGGAGCTGCTTTCGCAAGTGGCAGCGTGGCATCTAGTAGTCGTTAGGCTGTTGGAAGCCACATTTTCTCCTCGGAAGCTATTGGAAGATGGCCTACGACCCATCTTGTTGAGGGCGACAGCGGCGCTCATAAGACTTCGGCTTGGCTTGCCCTTGGACAAGGCATGGTATGAACCTTCTTCCAAGAAAGCAAACATGCGGCGGAAGAAGCCCATACTGAATTCTGCGGCCATCAGCTCTTGTTCAGGCCCAGCGAACTGCAGTGAGCAGCGAATCAAATTACTTGGGATAGATAGCTCTACGTCACGCAACGGATCCCGGCGTGCTTTCACGACGACGCAGTCTACGGCAGACGATGCTCGCAGACTCGAGAGTCGGAGTAAAGATCGATGAACCGGATTCACAGAAGACTCTATCGGAGTTCTTTCAGTGTTGAGAGTTGAGGAAAGACCGCGCCAATAGGCTATGGTTAGCTTTTGAGGAATGAAGTAGGTTTGTACTGATCACCACGGTATCTGGAGAAAAGTCGCGGTGACACAGTGGGTGGCGAGAAGGAAGATCTCTGCAGGATTGCGGAATGTCAGAGCCTGTCTATCAGGATGAGATAAGGCGCCGCGTGAAGCAATAACTTTTAGGCCGTTGTTGTGTGGGCACGACTCTCGAGGTAGCCACCGGACCAGAGGATATCAACGTGAAGTGTAGAGATGCCAACGCGCCAGGTATTGAAGCAGTAATTGGTGCCTAGTGTATCCTTCAGTTGTATAACGAGGGACCCACAATTGTTTACGTTGTTCGAGGTGAAGTTGAAATGGCCAGCCGCTTTTTCCTAATGAGGAAAATCACGAGAACGCCCGAGGTGCGTTTCGGGCAACTCCTTCGCCCAGATAGCCCTGACAACTCCACTTTTTACTTGCCAACTCCGTCTTAGGGTTGAGTTAGCAGTCTGATAGACTTCACATTTCACCGTTTTGATTGACTGCAGCTTCGCCGCCATTGTGCCTTGGCCATTGTACATTGGCCATTGCACGTGATAACAGAGACAGTTTGGCTGGTACAGTTGTTGCCATAGCATCTGGACGTGTTAACGCGCCCTCTATCAGCGTGATTTTCGAGCCCTTCTTTATCCACATCGCTATTGGCAGAAGTGAGGTCTCGCACCGATTGAGACTCTAGCTTCGCGTGATTTCTACTTTTATTCTCATCCTAATCTCAATTCCCGCGGCGAGGTGTCCCTATCAAGCCTCGCCAGTTAGACCCCGTCAGTTAAAAAATAGCTTAAGGGGCGTAGGGAGGGGGACTAAGTAACAAAGGAGTAGCTTAGGTATATATAGAGCGCTAGTAGTATACTTTAAGAAAAGGGTAGATTTTAGTAATTTATTTTTTAAACCCTAATAATAGTTAGCCTCTATAAGCTTCTTCCCTATATTAAATACTTATTAATAATCTAAAATCTACCCTTTTCTTAAAATATATTACTAACGCTCTATATATACCTAAGCTACTCCTTTATTACTTAGTCCCCCTCCCTACGCCCCTTAAGCTATTTTTTAACTAACGAGGTCTAACTAGCGAGGCTTAATAAAACTATTAATAAGTATTCGATATAAAGAAGAAGCTTATAAAGGCTAACTATTATTAAGGTTTAAAAAATAAATTATTAAAATCTACCCTTCTCTCGAAGTATATTACTAATGCTCTATATATACCTAAGCTATTCTTTTATTACTTAGTCCCCCTCCTTACGCCCTTTAAGCTATTTTTTAATTAACGGGGTCTGACTAACGAGGCTTAATAAAGTACTCCCTCTCCTAGGCTTTATCCTAAAGGCCGCTTATAGTTTATATATATTATATTAACCTCTTATTTATAAGGCCCTTAGATATATAGTATAAGAGTAAGTAAAAGCGGTGCCTATTAGCCCGAGTATAAGCCCCTTATTTTAGATAATAAATTTAGTTATCTCTATAATTCTATACTTAGGTCGCTCTTACTTATAAACCGTCCTTACTTTTACTAGTACCTAAGTAGTCGTTACTCTATTTTTATTTACTAATATTAACCCCTTTCTAAGTTACTACAATTCTTAAATTCTTTTTTTTCTCTTTATTTATAATTATCCTTTTTATATATAGTCCCTTAGTTTTATTAACGTCCGCGCTACTTTCTTATTACGTAGATTTTATAATTAATAAAATATTTTAGATCCCTATTCTTGTATACTCCCTATACTTAAGTTAGTCTCTTCTAAAGTCGCTTTATATTTATTACTAACTTTATTTTAATATAACTATAGCTCCTTAGCCCCTAGCTAACTAACCTAATTATAGTATTATTACTATTAATAATAGAACGGTCGCTAGCGCTACGAGTACGGGTAGTAGTAGTAGTAGTAGCCTACTTAAAAAGCCTAATATCCCCTTTACTTACCCTAACCTCGTACGTATTTTATTACTCGTACGTTACTAATACTAACTATTATAAACTCTTATTAAAAAGAAAAAAAAAATATTAAAAAAGCCGTAGTTAGTTAAGTACGCTCGCTCCCTTACTCCGCTTATATTATATATAAGGCGCTCGATCCGGGAGCTAAATACTATAATTAACTAGGTTAATAATAATTAACCCCTAGCTCGCTTCCCTATCTAACCCTTTTCTAAGCTCTAGCTTATATTATATTAAGTACGCTATTTAGAACTATTTTTATAAGAATATAATAAGTACTTAGTACTATTACTACTTTATTACTTCTTTTATATATTATATTAATAGTACTTTAAATCCTTAAGTTTATAAAATCTACTATACGTACCCTTTAGAACACCGCTCGTACTTTAAATAATAGTATCTATAACCTTAAGGTTTATTACTCCGTTATTATTATTACTTAGGTTATTAATATTACTTTATAACTCTAGTAAACTTATAGAGCTACCGCTAGTAATATATAAAAGGCGCTTAAGCGCGCTAATAAGGAGGCCCGTTCTACTCCCGTTATTAATAATAATAATAATAAGGTAGTTATAAGCTCTTCTTATACTACGTCTTTGTCCCATAACGATATTATAATCGAGCTATTATATACTATTTATAATAAAGTACGCTATTTAAATAATATTTTAAATATAGTATATTCGTCCCGCTTACGCTCTTTATATATAACTAACTATTTATAAATTTATTAATAATAAAGAGACTACTTCTTTTATAAAGAGCCTAAGGATAAGGATAATAATAGCTCTCCCGTACCTAAGGGTACTCCTCTTATAAGTCGTAAAGGTTAAGAATACGGTCCGTAATTAATACGTTTATATTACTTAATTATAACTATATAGCCCCCTTTTTTATTATTAATAACTAGTTCGCTACGTTATCTAGCTTATTAAGAGCTAGGGCGCGCTACTTAATTAAAAATCGTTTTTTATATATACTAATTAATACTACGTTTTTAATATACCTAGCTAGCTCTTATATATTTTTATTATTACTATATCCCTTTTACTAAATTAGGTATTATTGCCTCCTCTTTAGCCCTTTATATTATATAATATTTTCTATTTCGTAAAATAGCTCCCTATTTATATCCCCGATAAATAAGGGCTTCTAAGGGGCTTCTTTATAGTATTAATATAGCTTAAAAAGAGATATATAAAATATATTATATATTTTATATTACGTTAGTATATTTAGTTAATAAGCTACCCCCACCGTTTTAACTATTAATTTAACTTTAAATAGGCCTAAATACTTATTAACTAATTTCTAACTAGGACGCTACTTCTTAATATTCTTTTTTAATAATAATACTTAGTTACTTACTTTATATAATATATTTATCCTAGCTTTATTTACTTATTATTTATATATCTCGCGTACTTTTTATATAAGGAGTAATAAAGCTCTTTAGTTAGCTCGTAATTAGGCCGTACGCTCTTTAGCTAAGACGTTTTATATACTATCCTAAGTCCTTATTAAAATTAATATAGGGTAAGTAAGTAAGAACCTAAATAGGGCCTTAGTAAGTACCTTATAAATTACTAAGTACTAAGTATTATTATATATAAACTTAGCTAAGTAAAAACGCTATACCTAATTTAATTAGTCCTAGGTATAAAAGTAATAAAAGTATTATTCTAAATATTAATTTTATTATTTTATTTAGCCGTTTGTTTATAAATAGAACGCGGTACTAAGGCGCTTTTTTATTATTAAGAGGTAATAAAAATACGTTTAAAACTTATTTATAAATAACGAGCCCCTATTAGAGACGATCCCTTTAGGTATTCTAAACTTTATAAAGATCTTTATAAATAAGAAGTTTGCGAATCCCTAGGCTATGAGGGTCGTCCTCGTAATAATATAAACGTTATATTTTATAAATCGGTTTACTATTATTAGTATTGCGTTATAGGGGCGCCTCCCGACTAGCGTTATTAATATAAATAAGTTAATAATAAAGTTTAATAATATTTTTTACTATAGTTTAACTAAGGTAAGCAGGGGGCGTAGTAAGTTATATAGCTTATAATAACGAGGCTTTGTTTACTAATATACTATATAAATATTAATATAATTTTTATATCCCTACTTACTCTATTTTAATAATAATAGCGTTTTAATAGTACTATTATCCGTTTTATACTATAATATCCTACTATAAGCGTATTATAATATACTTTAATAATCTCCCTCCTTAGCCCCTTATATAGCGGTACGTAAGCATAGCTATTATAATATAATAGCCCTCTCGAGTTATATACTTAGGTTTATTATTACTTCTTCTTAACTAAGTAAGGCCGTTAGTTCTTCTTAGTCTATTATTTCTCTTTTATAAAAGCGTCCTCTTATTAAATAGCTCGTAATTAACCTATTATTAATAACCCCTCTTTATTAAATACTATTTTAAATACTCTTATTATATTAAAGTTTTATAAAATAAGTAGCTTACGATCTATAGTTCTAATAGTAAGCTTAAATAGCTCCCCGAGTATTATACTATAACTCTAATGTCCTAGGCTCGTAGTTCTATTATACCTCTTAAGATACTCCTCGGAGCTTTTTTAAGCCGGAGCTCCTAGTTTTTTTTACTTATTTCTCTATACTATTACTAGTTTTACTATTTTTAAAACGCTTACTATTCCCTCTCTTTAAAAACCGCTCCTATAGCTCGGTTTTATATACTTTATTACTACGACCCTAAGTAGTTCTTATATATTCTTAATATTATATAAGTTCTTTTTTATCCTTAATAATAGCTTTTTTATTCTATTATTATTATTATTTTTACTATAATTAGGTTTTTATAATAGTCTATTTACTAGGTTTTTAATACTTAGTCTAAACCTAATCTTAATATTAAATAATACGAGTTCGTTTAACTAGCGTAGCTACTTTTTATTTAGCTTCTTTTTAATATTTAAGAACTATAAATTAAAATAATTTATAAATACTATAACCTAATCCTAGTTATAAGTAAAATAGTATTATTAGTTTCTTAGTACGTTTATAATTACTAGTAGCTCTATATTTCTTATGCTATAGTAGCTTTTTATATCCGTTAGTTTTTTTAATTTATAAGTAATTAGGTACTAATTATTATTAAATAATTACGTAATTACTGCGTTAATAGCTCGGGCCAAAGCGTTTATTTATAACCGTATGGGCAGGGTAGGGTTAAAATATTATAGTATTAATATATTAGTAAATACTATTAATAACCTCTTAAATAACTTTATAATAAGTATTAGTAGTTCTAATTACTCCGGCTTTACTTTTTTTAATAAGTTTATTAAAAGCGCGGTTATTTTAGTATAATTACTAATAAATTTATAATAGAACTTTATAAATTTAAAGAACGTTTATATATTTTTAATACTCCTCGGTAGTAGCTAATTTGCTATAGCTTCGGTATGCACTAGTTTTATTTTTACGCCCTTATTAAATACAATATACCCTAGGAATCTTATATAAGATATATAGAACTCGTATTTACTATTATTTAGGTATAGGTTCTATTGCCGTAGTCTTTATAATATACTACGTATATACTCTTTATACGCCTCGTAGTTATTACTATATATTAAGATATTATCTAAGTATACGATATAAATAGTATTAACTAGGCCGCTTAGAACGTTATTAATATACGCTTAGAAAGTCGCGGGTACGTTAGTTAGTTTAAAAAGTATAACTAAGTACTTAAATTACTCGTATTTAGTACAAAAAGCTATTTTTTATTTATTATTTTTAGTTATATATATATATAGTACTACGCGTTCTTAAGATCTAGTTTTATAAAAATAGAGGTATTAAATAGTTTATTTAGTATTTTTTTAATTAGTAATAATAGCGTTCTATTTTTTTATATAATCTTATTAATTATTTTATAGTTAACGTAAAGTCGTAGCTTCCTTCTTTTCTTAAGTATAATAAGGATAGGTACTTTAGCTAGGCTTATAGAGGGGCGTATCTAGCCCCTAGCCTTTATTTTTATTAAATAATCTCGTAAGATCTCGAGCTTATAATTCGATAGTAAGTAAATAGGTCCCTAGGGAATAGGTATAGCGTTATTTAGTTCGATACGGTAGTCGTATAGTACTTTATTTAATAATAAAATAGCCTTTTTTAAAAAAAATAAGTTATTAAAGTCCTAGTACTATAGCTTTTAATCCTTAGCTATACCCGCTAGTATTATATTACTATCCCTAGCTAAGTTAATTATAATATACGCTAGTATTACTAAGACTAAGTTATTTAGTAGCCCTTTCTTTAGGGCGTCTAAGCGGATATATCGTTCGTAAATTAAATACTACTACTTTTTTTATTTTTAACTAATTAATAGGTTAATATCCTCTAGCTAAGAGAACCTAAGGATAAGCGTAAGTACTATAATATTAGTTATTATAAAATAATATATCTATATCTTTATTACGTTATTATTATTAGTAATTCGAAGCCGTAAGTAGTAGCTCCTTAGTATCTCTATCTATTTACTTTTGACGTTTACTAATTATAGTAATAAGTAAATTCGTAAGTTAGTATTAAAATTATTAAATAGCCTAATACTTATTACGTTCCCTTTTACTCCTAAATTAATAAGGGCGCTTAGCTTTTCTTATATATAGTTTAAGTATATATAAGTTAGGATATTTAAGTACTGCCCTTATTAATTACTAGTTACCCTCCTTATTAAAATAGTATTTAAGCTTATCGCTAGTCCTTACTACTTAGTTAGAGCGAGGTTTAATTAATAACTAGCGGCCCGGTACTCTTTTTAATTATATTAGTAATATATAATACTTAGGTAGTTATTAATAAGATATTTAGTTTTATTATAATTATAGTACTACTAATACTACTCTTATAGTCGTAAGTAATCCCTTATAATATAACTAGTTTTTTTTATAATTATAGTATATAATATCCTTATTAAGTAAGTTGCGGCGTATTTTTTATATATTTAATTTATTAGCGCCTCGGTATCTCCTTATTAACTTATTTAAGCTTAAGTTAAAATATTACTTAGGGGACGTTCGTAGGCTCCTTATTAATAGCGAGGATTATTTAATATATCTTATTAATAAAACTAACTATAAGTAAGTCTACGAGAGCTCTATTTATAATACTATTATAAAGTATAGTTCGGGCCGTAGCTTACTTATTAATATAGAAATTCTCTACTTTTATATTAAAATATATTCTAGTTCTATCTCGAGCTCGTTAATATAATTAACGAACTCGTTAACCCTCTTTTTTCAGTTTTATAAAGCGCTATCTAGTTATATACTCGCTATTATTCCTTAGTTAATAAAATTAGATAGGTTATTTTAAAAAAAAGGTCTCTAGTTCGCCTTATATAACTTAGTTTATTATAAACCTAAGGACCCTTTAGTAGTTAAAAATATAGTATATTTAAGAAGTCTTTACGCTACTACTTAAGTAACTAACCGTATATACTACTTTATTACGGTCTATTTTTATTTACTAAGCCTATAAGTCGAAGTAATAATAAAAGTTAAATAAAAAGCTCTATAAGTCTCATACTAATTTACTAATATATAATAAGTTAGGGAGGGATAGTAGTCTAAATATAGACGTCCTATTTATAGTATTTACTTAAGTTAGTAAGGAGTTAGTAAATAGAGGCTTAGGTAGTACGAACTTATTACTTTATTATTATTTAAACGGCGCTTTAAATATAATTTTACTTATTAAATTATCCTTATTCTAAGGGTTCTCGTTCTTATTTATATTAAAATTAATATCCGAGGTTATTATAATTAAAACTATAGTTCTTAATATAAGGCCCGGGCTATTTAAAGAGCTCTATAAGCGTTCTAAATTTATTTATCTCTTATATAGTCGCTTTTTATACGTTATTATAAAGATTTCCTTTTCTAATTATTATTTTTATTTTTATAGCTCTATTAGTTTATTACTTATTATTTAGTTTAAGTATTAGCGAGCAAGGGTAAGAAGTTTACTATTTTATTTATTATTTATTATTACTTTTAATAATATAGTCCTTTTACGTTATTATTATATTATTTATTTTATTATGTTTTAATTTTACGTTATTTACTAAAGAAGAGGCGACTCTAGGGGGTCTAATAAAAACGAGTCGTCTTTTTTTTATTATTATAACGCTAACTACGCGCTCTCGCTATATCTTATTCTTATTAGTATTTTAAGCTCCCGGCTTAGTCCTCTTCGTAAGTAAAGATTTTAAACTATTAATATAATTTATTTTTTAAACCCTAATAATAATTAGCCTCTATAAGCTTCTTCCCTATATTAAATACTTATTAATAATCTAAAATCTGCCCTTCTCTCGAGGTATACTACTAGCGCTCTATATATACCTAAGCTACTCCTTTGTTACTTAGTCCCCCTCCCTACGCCCCTTAAGCTATCCTTTAACCAACGGGGTCTAACCGACAAGGCCTAATAGTCCCTTACTTAATATCAACGAGCGGTAATGTGCCGATTTAGGATTATTAATCAAACTTTCCCCTCTCTATTTTATCGTATTAGCAAATCGAAGTTACCAGGCTGCCAAATCTTCAGAGTCCTCAAGCGACGAGGTCCATCCTCTGCAAGTCTTCGTCTTGTGCAGCCAAAAGCTTATATGGATGCGGAATTTCTCCCAAGACACGTCAAGTAATACCATGATGGACAAAGCCGGTAAGACGTGCTCGATTATCTCAAAGAAGACACTCCGTCACAAGTATGATAAAAGGACTGGCAGACTCTCTCACATAGACTCCACGAACAAAGGCTCCGTTGTCTCAGCTCTGGCTGAACATGGTCATTGCCCGTTTGCGAATAGGGTTGCACCAGCTCGTCCAACTTGTAGTACATGATCACTTCCGCACAGTGGTATCATCCATAAAGCCACATTAATCCGAACCACTACAGGCCAACTTGGACTCAGCTTTGCCCGAACAAGCGCCTTCGCAGCTTATCTCGATCATGAGACCCCCTTCTGTGGATTCGGCAGAAAGATCTTTCAAGCTTATCAAGTCTCACCTGGCCAAGGCACACGTTCTCTAGGTAGGGGGTGAATACGTCCAGGAAGCCAGTCCTCCCAAGAGTACGGTCGGTGCCTACTCCTTGATCGTCTCCCATCGAAGGATGATTTCTGGGTGTACAAACGCTGAAAGAATCGACTTAGAATACGCCGGCAGTGACCGAGACTGGTCTAGTGACGATGATTCTGTGATTTCTTCCACGGAGAGTGGAGAAGGACAAGAGATTGACTAGGTTTCATAATTCGACTTCTTTCCGATCATGTGCGAAGAGATCTTGTTTGGTCACTTGGTAGCTGAAGACGATTCCAGCTGCACTTTGGTCAATGTCACTCCACACTACGCTGAGTCGCTGTCAATGAGGTATCTCCTTGACAAATTCGTGGAGGCATCAGATGAATTCTTCGAAGTGGAATTCAGCCTCTGCACCTCTAGTGTGCAAACAGCCTTTATAGACTCATGGCCAGTAGATATCTCTGATGAGAATGGAGCAGGAGAAGCGACTTTGTGCACCTTGGGTGCCTCGAGTAGGCTCAAAGAACGTCGCAACATGATGAACAAATACCAAGAGTCAGATATTGTCGAGTATGAGGACGGTCTTGGCTGCGAGGCTTTCGATAATACCGACTTTCTGTGGGAAGAGACAGCCCGTATTGGTCCCATATTGGTGTCAAGGTGTCGGATTGGAAGTCTAATTCGACCTCGGCGTACGGCCGACCGCGCAGGGGCCAATTACGACCCTTACTTCCGATTATCGCGGCCTGCCCAACCTACGGTTGGAACCTCCGTTTTACACCTACGCAGAAATTCGTATAGTTCAATTGATCTCTTCGTCAACCCACGGTTCGAACTAATTACCCTGTAATAGGGATACCAACACAAGGGTCTTTTGGAGTACTTGGAGGATGATATTATCCAGCAAATCCACTACGACATGCAGAACCAAGACGACTATATCGCTTCTCAGCCGATACTACTTGAAGGCCATTCGGGACATCATACAACAACGAAGCTGAACATCCAGGCATACAATGGTGAAGTTATTGGCGATCGACATGGAGATAACAACAAGGATGACCACCAAGCCCCCCACGAATTCAATCACAAGACAAAATCTTCTTGATTGATGCAACCTACCTTATATGAAAAGAGCCTCAAGGTCATGTTACATCATGTGTACTGCAGTGGACTAGGGTCATTACGCCTTATGTTCCCTTGTCAAAGCCGTCGAGTAAGTTACCAGCTTACAGGTCTCTCACAAGAGGGTTCAGATACTGACTAGGTTACTCAGTTGTGACTTTTTCTTCATCTCTTAGTGACCTCCATATCACATCGAACTTTGATATGGGATTCAGGCCTCGCAACTGCATGTGCTGTGTGACAATACAACAGCCAAGACAGTCCTAAGTCTCAGTCATCACCTGTAACCCAGCGATAGTGTGGCGGCTGCGAGTCGGAATCTTGCGGCGCATTTTCATTCGTCTTTGAGATCGACCATTTTCAGTGTTTCGTTGATGTTTGTGGACTTTTGCCTCAGAATGCGAGCCTTGGTGCAGTTTAGATATTGCAAGAGTAGTTTTGTGCATTTAATGAATCACGGCTTTGTACGCAGCTGAATAAGTCCCTTTCTTTGATTGCCCCTTTGCTAGCTCTAAGCCCTGTACTCTGAGAAGTCACATTCGCATTTCACGGTTGAGAGGAAGCGAGTCTGCAAAACAACTTCCAGCAAGAGAAAATATTAACGAACATTGTGAAACATTGCAAATTATTCCTTCCCTCCTTCCTTCATTTCCGAATCTTGCTCTTCAAAACTTTCTTTCCGTCTGCATAGCTATCCGTCACTGTCAATGATAAACTGGCTTTTACAACAGCAGGTCCATTTCTCCTCTGCCCAAACAGGATATCGCTTGCGAAAACTCTGTCAGAGTCACCAGTTTGGAAACTCTTGAATAACTTCGCTGCGATAGCGGCATCTGTAGTCGTGCGGCTGGTCCCTCTTTGGGTATATCGATCGAAATGCATGACCAAGACTTGCCAGACTTGCCAAACTGTCCAGATGTACTGTACAAAAACGGGCATCCAGGTGACTTGACAAAGAAGCCCCACTGGGAAATAAGCCCCAAAGGCAATGACGACAGCTAGCTGGATAACCTCGCGGAATCGATTTCTCACAGGATGTCCGTAATGGCGAAAGAATTGGTTGACGATAGAGGGCGGGCCGGTGATTAACATGAATTTTCCTTCGATTGCCGGGCAATTGATCTCCCAGTCCCGTGTCTGTTCATCGTCGATTGCGTCCGGGAAGGGCGTTAGACCCTCACGTTCAAGAGCGAATAAGGTGCCGATAATTCGAAGGATGAGCGGCATAATGAAGATGATGCTCCACAGCGAGCGAGTGATTGTGGCTACGCAAATCATGATGCCGATGCCAACACACTCGGTTAGAATAATCTCCACCATGCAGAGCAAGTCAACACGCTTGATCTCTTCCGAAATGAAAGGGACCTTGGAGTTACCAAGGTCTTCATCTGTAGCTTTTGAGAGCACTAAGTGGCTAACGGCAACTCTTGCGCGCACTGGTTTCGCTTTCTCTTCAGTGACTTTGCCGCTCTCGGTGTCATTTGGTTGTCGGATTGAGGGCTCTTTGATGGTTGGGAGAGGCATGTTGAGTAGGGCCTGGACCCAAAGGCAGTTTCGGATTTGCGATTCCCTCTCAGATTCTCCTCCGCGGGCGTGCAAAGTATAGGTCCATTCAAGGTCGCGGTAAAAGTGTGTTCCAAGCATATGACCCTGTACAGCACCGCTAAAGAGTCCATTCTTATATGCAGTGTCGATGACCTCGAGAGCAATTGACCCAATAGGGCCTGCCATAGAGTACAAACATGCTAGTCGCGGCATGTCGTAAATGGAAAACGATGAGAAATTCCGCTGAGGCCAAAGAAACCTCTCGAAGATCGCGCTGGTGGCAGCTTGTCCCCCAACGTAACCTAGCAGCGAACTGAAAGCGCCAAAGACCGGAGCATCGGCTTGGTCCGACATCGTCAATGAGTTTGTTGGTGTGGCAGCAAGTGCGTAAGAGCTGATGCCAGGATGAAAGAGCCACTCAATCCATTATTACTTCAAATGTGTGGGTGATTGACAATCAGTTATATTGTAGGGAGGCCCACATCTAACGAACTCTTGACCGTTGCTCCCACATGAATGCTGACTACAGATGAGAAGGATTTTCTTCCCTGGATCGTGAAAACAGCAGGCAGCAACTTAAGGCTACATGGGTTCTTCATGCCAGGGCATGCTGGTACCCTACCAGAAACCTGCATGAATGCATTGAGGGCCGGTTGTACGCTCTGGGAGGCTCGGCAGCTGATGGGCTCACACTGCATGACCAGGAGGAGGCGCTCTTATTCGGGACCAACGAGCAGCGAGGAAAGGTTCAGCTTGACCTGGGTCCCTTCCACGCTATCGACGCATACCAAGTTGCTGCGTGGGCCCGATAACTGGGCGTAAGCTCACAGTTTGACCCCGGATGCGACAAATTTGTACTAGCGAGATGGCACGAAAGACAGGGGTGGGAACAAGAAAGATCCAACAGTCCGAGGCGAACTCAACAATGCATGAGATGAACATGCCTCGAGTCTATTTCTTAAATCCTCCCAGACTGAACTTTGTAGATTTGAGAATCGATATTCTGGCGTTTGGGAATATACATACGACTTTGTACCTAGATCTATTTGGCGTAGGTATCCAATAACAAGGTAATTAGCTCCACTTCCTCAATATCCAGCCCGACTATCACTGACTGTGAGCCTGCGGACATGATCCAGTAATAGTCAGACACTTTCTAGCCTGAGAAGAGAGGATGAAAGTATGAAGATTTGTCTGGAACGAATCTATCTTAGGACTTTACGGCTTGAACCAAGATTCTATGCCTGCTCAGGATGTTGAAGCATAAAGAAATGGACCATGGGCAAGGGAGCAACCGCTAAAGCCGAGTCGTCATACAAGCCGCTGCCTTCAGGTCGTGCGATTCGCAAGGTCGCCGAAAAAGGAATTCATGAATAGTATTGTCAAGATCCGTCTGTGTGCTTCCGATCTTAAAGTACAACGAGCAATACCATCTCTCCAAAACCCCAAAGTAATGTCAACTCATTGTCCTTGACCTTGCGGTCCTTGTCAGAGGATACCTGGGCCCTTTTCAACAATCTGACGGAGATACCGGGCTTTGTGGTTGAAACTTCCGTCTGTGAAGCTGACAGTAGGTGTAAGCTCCAGGTGTTACCGAGTGCTGAATTCACAACGGGAGAGATCCACCAAAATCCTGAGGCCAAACGAAAGTTCCGTCGAGTGACGATTTCCCCTTTCGGAAAGGTGAAGTCTAAGATGAGTCCTCTTTGGGTAATTTGGATGGCCAGGTGAAGCTTCGTAGTGGGTCCTCGGGACTGGTCCAGTGACTGATGCTTCGAGATACCTCGCCGCATCAACATGGGACGACCTACCGCCCTTCGGACGGCCCTTCGACTACCTAAACTTCCTTTCACTCCTCGCCGGATTGACCTCCCTTTTTCTTCCTCATCACCGCAAGACTTTCTGCGAATTTCTGCGACTTTGCGCAACATTCCGCAGATCCTTTGCCCTTCGCAGAACTTTTCCCGCCGTGGCAAGGAAATCAACCTGGCTTGACCACATTCGTGACTAAACAACTCTTCTTCCATTCTGGATTGATGGCTCTTGCATTCACTTGGCTACCCACTTGCTGCATCCCATTCTATTACGCCGGTCTCTTTTCTCTCCAGAGTCGAGCGGGAAGATATCATCAACTCATCAATGATCGTTAAGCCCATACTGGTCAGATATAGTCAGGTAAGCATTTTCTCACAACTTGGCATCTTCCACCAGCTTTATTGGCTGCGTATTCGTCAGATCCTAAGCAAATGAGGATCACTATTTCTTCTCCTGACTGACCTTGATGGCTTTCAGTGATATAAGTCATTGAAGATGCCACTTAGTGATGTTGTTCAGCAAGTCCTTGCGTTGTTGTTCAGGAACCCCCACCCAACGCCAAAAATGTGCGAAGACTCAAGCTCCTATCAATGGGACTACGGCCAGCTTTTGGTCAACAGCAGTCATCTCTTCTCCAACGCGTCTCGATCCATTACTTCTACGCGTCAAGCAATTACAATAGGGCCTTTGCGTCGGCCTTCGATCTATGCCAGCTTCACGGTGGCAAATTTCTCGCAAATGGCAAAGGCCATTAATGTCAACAGCGCCGTAGACACTCGCTTTGTTGCAGAGTGCAACGAAAACGTGCCCAGAACTCGGCATCTCGCGAATGCTAGCAATGTGTTCCCGGAATACACCTCTTTCAATCAGTTCCTAGACGCTGAAGGCAATTAGAGATTGTCTGAGCTCTCTGAGACTGGTCTCTCGGATACCTCAAGCGTTGAGGAATCGCGACGGAGATCCCCAAGCCCAGGTTTGCTTTCCTTTTCTTCTACTGCGACAAGGCTCGATACTTATGGAATTCAAGCAGAATGGGCCTCTAAAAGTCCCTTGAGTCCTCTTGAAAACCTTCCCTCTCGGCCCTCTCGTCCCCTTTTCGGCCATAGAAGCCGCAACAGGACCGCAGATGCCTTGCTCAAGCCTACAAGACTCTTCCAACTTTCTATTGGTTCTCAACCAGAATACAAGCTTGACGTCCCACAGCAGACCTCGGGAATTTCCTACGGAGATTACGACAACACCTCGGTCATCACAGTTGTCAGGGATGTCGATAACATCCACCACCCAATTCCATCTCATGTTCCCGGAGAGCTCTTTTGCAGCCATTCCGGGTCCTTCAGTGTCTCATCGGTCTGTGCTGAAGCGCGGGAAGAGCATCAGAGGCCTGAGCTCATCACGGAAGTAATTGGAGATATTGACGAGTTACTGTCTAGCCTTAAGCTTGGACACTGTCGGGAGGGACTTGCTTGGGACTACCGTGAAAGGGACTTTTTCATTGCATCTCAAGAGCCTCTGCCACTGCAAATCCCGGCGAAGAGCAAGCCAATCATTCACGGAAGCCAACCTATACACCCCAACGCTGAGGCAAAGCCATTGTTCACCATAAATGAGGAAGTCAACAACCGCGGAAATGGACCTTCCAATCAACCGACTTTGCCTATGGCCCTTCCTTTAACAAAGCACAACGGCTTTGTTGACCCATCTATGGTCCCCGCGCCTCTGAGCATCATCAAGCGATCCAAGGCTGATGCTAGCCGCATGTTCAAGCGTCCATCTCCACTGCGTGCTCGAGGTAACAAAAAGCCGACTGAGCCCAGAGACATCGAGTATACCAGAAGACAACAAACCAGATTGCGACCGGACTCGCCTCCATCTCTCGGTCCTCTCTTCGACGAGAGCGCATTTGGCACTCCTGTGGTTCCCTTCCTACCCATTGTCGAGCCTCGTCAGCTCTTCTTTCCTTCGCCGAATTCGATCGCTTACCTCGAGCACGAGCTTTCTGACGTGATCGATCTCGACACTGATGATGTCCCTACGGTCATTGAGAATCCCACTAGCGCTGCTGGCGTTTCTCAGTGGGACGAAGAAGATTCCATTGACTTCTTGCTCGGCCCCATCGCAAATGCGCCGCCTCCCGTACCACCACATAGGGTGCTTGCCCAGCCGCAAGACCCCTTGTTAAACCGAGGCGTTGTGCTTGGCTGGCTGGAAGATTCGGAGACTGTCAGCGGTGGCCAGGATGCTACCAGCCATAACGAGTTTGGTGCTCCTCGTCCCTGTCGTGTTCGAGACGTTAATGCCAGTAGCGATGACGAAGCCGATACCCCTTGTCCGCTTCGTGCTCAAGACGTCAACGCTCGCGTCAATGCCGGCATCGATGCTCTGATCTACCCGATTGTGCAGGCCGAGAACGACTTCGCGTATTATGAGGATGACTTCCTTCACGAAGTCATGACTGCTGTGAGTGAGACCCAAGCAACTGACCTAGAAGAGCAGCTTCGGCTCCTAGGTCCAGTCTATCCAAGCAGAATCCTCCTGTGGCCTTTGCACCATCCCGCCACGGAAACTGAACCCGAGAATGCCTCTCAAGAGAACGTCGAGCGTAGTCAATCAACTCCCGTATCGACCGTCACTGAAGAGCTTCCCGAGAGCCCCAAGTGTTTTTTGTGAAATTCAGCTGGCTACCCATAGCTGTCCGAGCTTGCGAATGCGGTATCGAGAGGCTGACCAAGATGAGGAAGAGCATTATAAAGTGAACAACAAAGATGTCAGTATTGTAAGATTCGAGTCTCTGAATTTCCGGATGCTTTCTTGACGTTACGAGATCTGAGAATGACTGAAAGCCAAGTATACTGGCCAGACTGACTGAGTGAATGTCCCGAGAAAAGCGATGATTAATCTTGTGGACGGCCCGGAGAATCGATAATGGAGCTAAGACAGGGAGACAGAGAGTAAGATGTTTGCTGCAGTAAATGGGCAATTGAGACTCGGATGGACTCGAGTAATCGGCTGGTCGGGTTTCCCTGACCGCATTCTGCAAAATTGCTGTGAGCTTGTGCTAGGTTGAGGGCCTGAACATTGGTTTTTCAAGGCGGCGTTTCGGCTTCCTGTTCTCCTTTCTGACTTTGTTGAGCTCTGGTGGATTTGGCATGAACCCGAATGACCTTAGTTACACAAGTGTAAGCCACCAACTCTATTGTGCTACTACACCGCTGGGTATTCTTTTAAGACTTGCTTTTTATTGACACCAACTAAATCCTGAATGTGCTGCTTTCCTCTTCAAGTGATCGTCTTGAGTCGAAGCCGATGTGTTCGTGTAAACTCAATCATCTCTCGCTGTCTCGTCATCGGCGGGGATATGGGAACTCCGGCTCTCATTATCCTCACCCTTGTCAAGAGGCTCCAACTCCTGTTCACTGGACGCATCCCCTAATTCCACGTCCCTCGCGTTCCCATGATCTCGAGTCCCTCCCACAATGGTTCCTATTCTTGAAGTAGTAGAATTCACCCACCCAAGAAGTGAGTCTTCTTTAATGACTCTTCGTCTGTGGCCGCCAACTGTTGTTCGGCTCCTTCTTGCACTTTCCATAGGATTTGACGGGCGAGCCGGCGGTCGGTAATGCCACTGCCAAAACCTCCGGGAGAATAAAGGACGTAGAATGGGTGCGTTGACAGCAATCAGACCAACTTCGCATTCTCGGACTCCCCATCGGTTTACCGTAATTGTTGAAGGTTCTGATCCCAAAGTTACCGCAACTCGCATGATCGCGGCCGCGATGACGAATAAACCGGAGCATATTAGTACTGCTATGAATATCTTCTTGTAGAAAGGTACCCTGATTTCCTTCAGAACCGGCAGCGGCAGACAAAGAATGGCTGCATCGGTCACAACATCTTGTCTCTGGTCAGCTTGGAGCACTGAGTTATCCAACTAGACTCTCTATTAGACTTACTGAGAAATGTCGAGACCAGTAGATTTTGGGCTTTGAAAACACACTTCTCACTAGGTAGGGGCCTCACTCCCCAATTATCTGAAAACCTGTAGGATGCCGTTAGCCCAAATTTCCAGTGGAACTTGGGAGTCTATCACTCACGGCATGCAGCTAAAGCTTATCGTTCCGACCACAACCAGGTATGATAAAATCGTAAACCAGGCCAGGTGTTTCGGAACTCTCGCACTCTGCCACAAATCGAACGTCATTCGCTTACTTCAGAACTGTCAGTCTCTGTCTTTCGGAAGGACCAGGAGAGCGAAATACTAGAAAAATAACAGGGTCGCTTTCATAGACCATAAGTATGCGGTGTATGAATACCAAGCTACTTGTTGGAACTTGGAACCTTGTACAAGTCGTGCCACTTCTTCATCGGAGAGGGTGCTGATTTGGGCAGCGGTGAGATCCACGTTCGTGCCATATCGGTCTAGGTTTACACATATCAGTACCGTCAAATCATCTTCGTCCCTTGAATGCTCATTATCAGAGGTGATACTCACACACTAGGTCGACCATCACAAAACAGATCGTGTATAAGAACAAAGTCTATCCAGATGAAATATTAGCGCAACGTCACGCCATTGACAAATGCATGCTCGTTTCCGGCTTACAACAAGCATTGTGTAGTCGTCTCCCTTGAGACCTCTGGGGCCAACCATGCGGATTCTCACGAAAAACCGCAACAGTATGACGAGAGCTCCAACACCGAACCAAGTCCACATCTCCTTCAGGAATTTGTCATCGCGTCGCAGGATGCTGTCCAGTTGACCGATCACCATGCTTAAGGGCGCGCGTCCGTCCATCGACGCATACGTCGAACAGTGATCATCTATCGAGGCGAGGCTTTTGTTGGGCGGTCGCCCATGGGAGATGCGTGAATGTCGTCGGCAGGCTTTGGGTACATGAAGTTGGCGGGTTTTTCAAGCTGTCGTCTCATTTAGCCACATGCAGGCGCGTTTCCCTACAGTAGGTTTGGGGGAGACATGAAGTTTAGCATTCTTAGATGAGACTTCGAAATGCCGAAATTGAAGTGTCGAGCGTGTCGGGGTCGAGAAAGCGCTTGTCCGTAATGTCAACTAGACCCAAAGAGGTGCTGTTGGGGAACGCTCTGGTCGCGCAGACGTTGATCTGGCGCTGACTGATGACTCGTGGCGTTTCGTAGTCGCAACTCTAAAAGGCAGGGTTGCTACGGTCAGATCAGACTAAGACAGAATAGCGGCTCTCGGACCTTTTGGCCGGCCGAAGAGAGACTGAAGTTAGTGATTCCCAATTATGAGTCCCTCTTTACAGTAATCCATTTCGTACTTATGGTAGTGGATTGAGTTCACCGGTGTGGGCAAGAAGAGTCGAAATAAGAATGAGGGAGTCCTTCTTGTTGAGACCTTCAGGCATAATGAAGGTCAGGTGACCTTCATTGAAACAAGGTTTCGGGGAGAATATAGGCTTTGTTGCGCCAATTGCTTAATGATACAACATGTTCTAGGATGTAGATCTTATTTGAAAACAGGGCTTCATGGAGAATCGTGAACATAGAATATGAATTTAAACGCACAAGTATCGGTTGTGGCGAAAAACAAATTTCTTGACTTCAAAGTGCAATGTCTCCAGTTCAGATCTCTTAGCGAGGTAATGCGGCTCAGCGTCTACCCTCATCAAGGCACAGGCACGAGTAAATATACCAGCATGTAATGTCGGTACCAGCGTGAATACCCAACATTGCATGCTGCATCGAACGCTGGAATCAACTCAAAGCGCATTACGAAATATATATAGTCACTAGCTGAACGCCTTTAAACTCCTTATTTCAGTCTTCTCCTCCTTGCCTTGGCTGCTGCAGCTTTCTTCGCGAGCTTGTCCTTTGCCTGTAGCTCCGCTGCAGTCTCGATGAGTAGGATGATGGCGATAGAGTTTTCATCTTCCCCTCCGAGGCTCTGCCTCTTGTTGATATCATGTGCATATTGCAATACAGACTTCATCTTGGAAGACTTGGCGATCAGACTAGCGCCCTTGTCGATGAGTAATTTGACCATGGCCTTATCCTTAGTCCGCACAGCAGCGTATATCGCCGTTGATCCCTCTTTCGTCTTCGCCTCATAGTCAGCGCCCTTACCCAGCAAAAGCTTCACCGTTTCGAGCCGAGATTCCCCGATTGACTCTATAGCGTGGTACAAAGGTGTTTTGCCGAGATTGTCCCTCGCCTCGATATCCGCCTCCTTCTCGAGAAGAAGGGCAATAGTCTTGCTATCGCCTATTTGAGCAGCGAGAGCCAACGGAGTAAGACCGGCCTTGTCCCTCGCGTTTACTTTTGCGCCTTTGTCGATTAGCAGCCGTGCCACCCCATCGTGGCCTCTTTCGGCTGCCGATGCTAAAGATGTTCGACCCTTGTCGTCTATAGAGTGGATGTTTGCTCCCCTCTCCAGCAGCAGTTTCACGGTCTCTGTTCGGCCGTTAACAGCTGCTTTGGCTAACACAGAAGCACCATCCGGCGCTATTGCTTTGATAGATGCTCCTCGATCCAGTAAGAGATTGACATGGTCCTGTCTCCCCAGCGAGCTAGCGAGAAGCAACGGCGTCATGCCAGCTTCTAAGCTAGCTTCTATGTCTGCTCCCCCGTCAAGTAGCACACAGAAAACGTCGAGTGGTCGTTGAACGGCTAAACCCGGTGGAGTGAGGCCTTCTATTGTCTTCGCCTCTATATTAGCCATGCGCCTGAGCAAAAATTGAATCAGGCTTGGGTATCCCCAGTCGATAGCATGATGTAACACGGTAAAGCCTCTCAATCCAGCCACTTCTTCGGTACCTACTTGGTACTCCGCTGTGAGTAGTCTCATGACTTTCAAATTCTTGTCGCGAGCTGCATACATCAGCGGCGTATAACCATCAGGAGTCGCCGCGGTCGCCTGGGCCCCTTTTTCCAGGAGTAGGCGCACAATGTCGAAGCCGCCGTGTTTGATGGCTGTCATCAAGGGTGTCGTTCCATCCGACATCCTTGCTTCAATGTCCGCCCCAAGTTCTATCAACAGCTGGACAATTGCTCGGCATCTGGAGCAGATGGCAGTGGCTAAAGGCGTCCAGCCATTCGAAGCCGCTGCTTCCAAATCCGCGCCTGAGCCATGCAGCTCTTCGACTATCTCACAATGCCCCTTCACAATCGCGGAGATCAAGGGTGTCGTGCCGTCTGTTGTTACAGCTTGAGTATTAGCGTCGCGTTGAAGAAGGAGCCGCACAATAGGGAGATTCCCTGCTTCGACAGCGACGATCAAGGGTGTCGTGCCGTCTGGTTTTACAGCTTTGATATTGGCGCCACGTTGAAGAAGGAGTTGCACTATAGGCAGATACCCCGCTTCGACGGCGACGATCAAGGGAGTCAATCCTGTGGATAACGTTGCTTCGGTATTCGCTCCATGATCTAGCAAAAGCTCCACCACATCGAGATGGCCGTTGTGGGCGGCATATGCCAACGGTGTCCAAGTGTGGTTGACTCGTTGATCAACGTCGGCGCCCCGGGATAACAGTAGTTCAGCGGCTGAGCGCAGGCCCTCGAAAGCTGCCTCTCCTAGCGGTGTCCACTCTGAGCTTTCTGTGGCTTTGATATCGGCTCCCTCATCGAGTAGCCAAGATAATACCCTCAGGCTACGCGACTGGACAGCCACAGATAAGACGCCCCGGCCGTCAGTATCCTCAAATTTGAGATGCGTCAAGTAGTCTATAAGAAATCTCATGGCGGCCTTATGTCCCTTGTAGACTGCTTGCATGAACGCTTTCTGAGTCTTGTCCGGCATCGAAGTTATACTTGGTTTTCCGCAAGGGGCAAGAAGCTCGTCGCAGATGTATCCAATCATCGACTCGCGCCATTGGGTTTCTCTCCTGCTTCCAAGAGAAGCTGGAACCGTGCGGCCTTGCACTACCATATTGAGAAGGTCTTCCTCGTGTTCCTCCAAGTCTCTCTGTTCGGAGGTATACCGACCAAGCCTCAGATTGCTTTCGTCAATTTCAGCCATCAAGGAGTCTTTTTCTTCCATCAGCTTGTACAGCTCTCGCTGCACTACTATGAGTCGTTCTATCGCAGGCCTGGAACGTTCTTTTTCCTTTGCGGTTGATTGGAGTAGATTCTCTATTCGTGGTCCAATCTTTTGGTCTTCAAGGAAAACTTTTTGAAGGTTCGAACTCTGTTGAAGAAGTTTGATTTCTGATGTAATATCCGCGGATGCTGCTGGTGGGAGGGCCACCGGAGAAAGTTGGACGGCAAAAACCGGCTGTACTCCATGTCTTTTGTGAGTCACATTAACCTGAAGATTATAGTATCCGTTACTTGCAGTTTGTTTCCCGTATGAAGACTGCCCCAGCTGTTTCGCTTGTGATGCTATTGTATTGAGACTGGTGTCTTGAGATGCTGTCATAACATGGCATCGAGCCGATGGGACGGACATCTTGACTTCGAGCTGAAGCAAGACCACAAAGTCTCGGGACTCTGCATGCGCGTGGCGGAATCTCACCCAGGTCTCTTGAGTGGTGTCGTATCGAAAATCGACTCCAGTAACTATGTAGGATGAGTCTTTTACCCATCTAGCCTCTGGAAGTACGTTTATCAACTTCAAGTCGCCGTTATCCGGCTCTTCGATGTAGAAGCCATGATTTCGGTCTTGCTTTGTGCCACCCTCCTCTCGAGGCGGTTCGCGTATACGTATGGACTTGCGCGGAATCTCAAGGTCCACCTCGCGCAATATCGTTGCTTTCCGATCAGCTGTCCTCATGTACTCGCCTGAACTCTCTCCAAATGTCGAGCGGTGAAGTGGAATGCATACTACTGCGTGAAGGTCTTCCTCTAGACAGCAGTCCAACAAACCCAAAGCCCCGCCATTGCTGTCCGACTGCATGGGTATGTTGAGATGTAAGCATCCGTTCGAAAACACCAAATAGTCGGATTTGGGAGCTCTCAATCCCCGAGGTATCACAAGACCGCTATTAGCGAAATCTGCGGGACTGGCTGCCAACGCGCCCCCCAGCCGCATAGAGGAGTCTGAGTTGCAATTATCGTCCTCCTCACTGCCCAATCCCCAGGCCAATATTGAGACGTCAAAATTAAGCTCAATAATGGCCTTCTGGAGCCTGAAGAAAGCGTTTGTACCCTCTCCGTAGATCATAGGGAACGTTATGTCGAAAATTCCGAGAAGAGAGTACGCAACGTCTTCTATTTTTTTTTTATTTATCTTTTTGCGGCCCATGACATGCGTTGGGCTACACTTGCTTCACGTATGTTGGATTACGAGGCAGAAAAGGGGCCCTAGTAGGCAGTTAGGTAGGGGTAGTAGGGAGGTAGTCTGGGCCCGTGCAGACGGACCCTTCTACCTACTTATACTTACTAAGGGATCGAGGGCTCTGCCTACGGTCTTCCCCTACTATATAGACTCAATACGTAATACTAACCTATTGACCTCGTCGCAACCGAAAGGTCTGACCTGCCTACGTATATACCAACAACGTATCTTAGTAGCTCCAACGAAAATCGGCCGAGGGATGCCCGTAATTTCTACAATAGCAGACGAGAGCTGACGTTTAGACCCCAGCGACCTCCAATTCTCGCTATAGAACGTTAGTTCACTTGGCTCCAGGAGCTCTTGTAGAGTCCATCCCCTTGTGAACCATCGACTTTCCCGCAACTTAGTTATCCAGTTTGGATCATCCCTGCATGGAACATCTGCAAGGAGGACATAGCAGAATTTGGCATGTCGATACCACCGGCACATTGAGTTGATCGCTTCTGACAGCTCGACAGGGTTGTTCTTATCGATACAACAAGTATCGATCCAACAGTAATCGATGCCATCTTCCTTCGCCTGATTCCGGCATCCTTGGAGTTTCGTCGACCCAAAACAAAAGTTAGATGTATGACCTTTCTTCAGGTCTCGAAACAAGTTTTCATCCTCCTCTTCTCCCCATGTATGCGATAGAATGGCGTATTGGGGACGGGATTTGGCATCGTTGAACACTTCTAGCAGCCCCGTGTTTACGTTGATCAGTCGCATGGGAAAGGCTGCTCGACCGAGCCAGACATCAAGAAAAACGAATCAGAGCAAAGAATCAGGAGGTCTTAGGTAAATGGTGGGCTCCAGATAAAGGTTTCAATGGATCTTTCTGTGTGTGTGGCGCCGTCAGTCTTATCACAAAAGTGCTAAAAGATTTCAGCTTGAGTCAAATTTTTGCGAAACGGGAAACGTACAGATTGTTCACAATGGCAGACGAGATCGAAATGCTCACGAGCCTAATTCTATTTGAGAGAGAAAGATCCTCTGCGGCTTAGGATGTTACGAGTTATGGCACGCAGCAATAGGTATACGGAGTATAGTAAAAGTAGCTTAACTATCTAAGTAAAAATAGACAAAATGAAAAGGTCTATATATACGATATTTAAAATAGATACGTAATTTAGTACGTAACGAGCACTTCGTAAAATACGGATTACGTAATATACCCCCTAATTACCACTACTAGGGAGCTATTATACCTAAAATAGGATCTCTAAATACCCTTATAAAGGCCTAATTTAGTTAAATATAAATAAAAAAAATAAGTATAAAAAATACGTATTTTTTAAACCGCGTTTATTATAAATATATCTTTTAATTTAAAGTAAATAGAATCCTAATTTAAAATAGTATATATCCCGCTATTTTTAATATATAAATTACTAAGGTTAAGGCTACTTAGCTACTTTGTATATATTTAAATTCTCGTAGCGTTACCTAGTTATTATTTTTCTTTCTTTTTTTAACCTCTTATAGTTATTATAAATACCCCCGTTTATTATACGCGCGCTTATATTATTAAATTATTTACTAATTTTATTTTAAATATAAATATCTAATATATCTAAAATAATAATAAGTTTTATATAATTTTTATAATACTTCTTATATATAAATTATATAGTTTACTAAGAGTTTAAATAAGTAATAATATTGACGAGCTTTTTAAAATCGTTACCCCCCCCCTATACCCTCTAACTCGCTTACTAAGGCCTAGTTACTAAGCTCTCCCTCCCTAACTAAAAAAATATCAAAATTACTAATTAAAATACTAAGAACTTTATTAAGTTTAAAGCTTTTTTTAATAGTATTAATAAGAGTAATAATAAAATAAATAATAATAATAAAAGCTTTAATAAGCTTTTACTTATCCCCCCCTTAGAGTTTAAAAATAAGAATAAGTTTAGTTTAAAAATCGAGCTTTTTAAAAAAAGTATATTATATACTATTATCCTAGGAGTTCGTATTTAATATTATTCTAAACTTTAAAAAATATAAAACTAGCTTTTTTTAAAAAAGTAATAAGAAATAAAAAAGAATACTAAAAAGCTAAAATACCCCCTATAATAAGTATAATTCTTTTTATTATTTTAGGCCTATTTAATATATACTTAGTTTTTAAAAAGCTTAAAAAAGAAGCTTTTAAAAAATAGGAGATTTAATATATACCCTATTTTTAAATAGCCCTCTAGTATATTAATTATAAAAATAATAATTATTATTTTATAAAAAGTAGTAGCTAGTATACGTACTATTTTAATAGCCGTTCGGCCGCGTAATATATTAATATATTAATTAATTTATAATTAATAACCTAAGTTCTTACTAAGGTTATTATAAGTAGTACTCCCTCTTTTATAAATATATTATCTTTTTTTATTATTAAACAACGCACTCTTAACTATAGTTTTAATAAAATATTATTAAGTTCCGTAGTATTATTTATTAAATAAATAATAATACTAAAATATATAAGAACTATATTAGTTTTTATACTAAAAACTTCCTCTTTTTATATCCCTAGGCCTCTTTTTTAAGTACGCTTATATTATTAATTACGCTTATTATAATTATTTATAACTAACTTCTTATTATACTACCCGCTCCCGTACCCTAAGTTATTAACTTAATAATTACTCTACCTCTTACCCCCCTTATTTATAACTTCGAGGACTTTAAGGTATATAAAGCGCAGTTCTTAATAAATATAACTAGTCTCCTTATTATTAATATTATAGTTTTAATAATATTATATTTTTTAAACCGGGATTTTAAATAGTAAATATAAACCTTAGTTTTATTTTTATATATATATACCTTATAAAATAAGGTTATTTTAAGAATTTAGGCCTTTAGGCTAAGAAAAGTTCTATTTTATTTATTTTTAAGCCTCTAAGCTACACTCCGGGTTCTACTTATTATCTATTTTTAAGTATTAAGCTTTTCTAAATATAACCTAAATTAATTATTTCTAACTACTTTAACTATTTATAATAACTTCTTACGTATCGTAAAAATTAAAAAATATATAAAACTATTTAAACTTAGCTTATAAAAGGTTTTTAATAAGCTTATTTACTAATATATTTTTTATTATTATATAAGTAACCTCGAAGCTACTTTTAGTATGCTCTTATCTTAGTTATATATTCTAAATATTAATATAATAAAATTAAATAGCTATTCTTTCCCCTTTTTTTATAATAAGCCGAATCGTTTACTAATTATTATAGTTAACTAACTATACTTTTCTTAAGTTAAGGGTAATATCCCTAAAAAAGCGCTTTAGAGCTATAGTCTCCTTTATAATCTTTTTAAAATAAAAAAGCTTAGTTTTAGTAGTTAACGTTATAACCGTTACTTAGCGTACTAATTTTTATAAAATAGGGCTACTAAAAAAGAATATTATATAACCCTAAGATAATTATTATATTACCTCGTTATTTATAAAACTAATATTTCTAACTAAGAATAATAATTACGTACTTAGTACGCTACCGTAATAAAGCGTAAGATATTTTATTATATAAAGATATTAAATATATTAATTAATTATTTTAATATAAGTTACGCTTAAGTTAGTTAAAAAACGTAATAATTATAAGTAAGTAAAAGCGACGTCTAGTCTAATTATAATAGCTATATAAAGTACATTTCTGACCTTTTTTTAGTAGCTTTTTATTTCCTTTTTTATTACCTACCCCTCGTTTAGTCTAAAATCCTCTTAAAAAAGAGGGGTAGCTAAATATAGCAAATCTATAAGGTTAAAACGCTTAGTAACTCGCTTAATATATACGTTATAAATATAGTAAGTCTTATAAATAAAACGGTCTCGTAAACTCCGTATTCTAAAAAAATAATTAATCGGTCCGTTTTCTTTAAAATTAATATATTCTTTTATATTATTAATAACCTTTTAAGCCGCCTTTTAATTATTTTAATAATAGAAAACAACAAAATCGTTAATATAAAATACTAGTATTACTTTCTTATTTATAGTTTAGTAAATATAAATCTTTTCGTAACTATATATTATATTTATATTACGAAGTATAGAAGTAAAGGTTTAGAACTATAAAATTAATAAGTTTTAGAGGCTATATAGAGCGTATTAGAGTTTACTTACTTTATTAATAACCTTATATCCCTCTAGGAGTTTAATAATTACTAGTTTCTCGCTCTTAATAAGCGCGTTAAGGAATACGTTAATAGTATTATATTAGTTAGCCTTAAGGTCGAATTAAGTAACTATTATTATTATAAACTTCAAGGCCTTTATAATAAGTATTAAAACGTACGTATTTTATAAAAGGTTAAGTAGTTATATATCCCCCCTTATATATATATATATATACTTTTACCTCGCTAACCTCGTTATTAATATTATATTTATAAGTATATACTTATTTTAGTAAAAATAAGCTCCCTTATTTAAGATTATAGTTAACTTCTTTTTATATACTAATATTTTATAGCTTTTTTATTTCTACGTTTATAGTATCCCTAAGTAGCTTTTATAGTTATTATAAAAAATGTTTAATATTACTAAACTTTTTTAATAACCTCTAAAAGTTAATTTTAATAAGTTAGGGTTTTTAAACTCCTCTAGAGCGCTCTAAATAAGTCCTATAAACTACTCCCTTTATTACTTAATAAAATATTATATATTTTATATTACTTTTTTTTATAGCTTTTTATTAATTAGGTATAAAAGTAAAAAAAAAGTAGTCCTAGTAGTAGTTATAATAACCGTCGTTTTTTATATTTAAATATAAAAGCGTTATAAAAATATTACTATTAAAGTATTATAAAAGTTTATAAGTCTAGTTTAAATATCTAGGACTTAATAAAGCTTTATTTAGTACTTAATAAAGTAGTTCTTATAAACTTTATTTTTATATAGTATTAAAAGTTTATTATAAGGCTTCTTTACTAACGTCGATTTTAATATTAAGAATTATTTTTTTATAATTAGTACCTCGTTTACTACGTACTCTAGCGTTTTATTAAGAGCTATTAGGAATTAAAAGCTCGAGAACCTTTATAATATATATAAATACTCGTGGGGAGGAACGTAAATTACGTAAAGCTATTTATAACTTAGTTATTATACCCCCTTTTTTACCCCTACCCCCGAGCTCGTATAAAGAGGTTATTTTAAGAATTAATAATAATAATAAAACTATAATAGCCTCTTTAGTCTTATTAACCACACCCTATAGTACGCTTATTAATTACTTAGCGTCCTAAATAATTAAAAATCTAATTATAATACTATCCTTAACTATAGAATTATCTTAAGTACTAATATTTCCGAAATCTAAATCTACTTCCCTAAGTACTCGAATTAACTTATTATTAACGTTAAAAAGTTCTTATAACTCTTAGACTACTAAATTTACTTACTTACTTATAATAGCTTACTCTTTATATATAGGATTATAAAAAACTTCTTTATTAAACCTAATATTCTTTATAATAAATACCTACTTAAGCGCGGGTACCTAAATCCTATATAAGTTATATATTTTTAATACGTATCTAACTAAGGATCCTATATACCTATAGAGAAGTATTTTAAACTCTTTTTAATATATACCCCTCTTACGATCCTTATAAAAAAAGTATATATAGTAGCTATATATATAAAAACTACTAAGATACGGGGTTATTAGTTTAGAATTACGCACTTAGTAACCTATTTATTACTAACGTTAATACCGCTTTTACTAATTAATTTTTATTATAATAAGCAAATCTTTATTATTAACCTCCTATAGGGTAATATTATAAATAAAGATTATTACTAATACTATTTCGTTTTATAAATTCTTAAAAAGGTTTATAGTAAGGCACATCTTACGAGCTTTAGTAATTACTAATTAACTTACTCTTTTTATATACTTATAGGTTCTTTTATATATAAAAATAAAAGCTCTATTCCGATCTCTAGCTCGCTATACTATATCTTATATACGTATTTAATATTAATAATTAAGAGGGCGGTCTTATTATTATTTTTAAAAAAATAGATTAGAATCCTTTTTTAATAATAAATCGCTACTTCGAGGCTTTATAATATAAAAAGTACTTTTTTTTTTATTTTAATCCTTAAAAAGAACTCCCTAAGCTACTTAGTATATTCGTTAAAAACTATAAGTATATACTATTATTTACTAAGAAATAGCTCGAAATAGAATAGATCTTAGTATATATAGTACTATAGCTATAAGGCTCTTTTTAAGAGTAGTCCTCTTAAAACTATTAACCTAGCCTTGAATAATATATATACTTTATACTTAACTTATAATAAAGATTTAATATATATATAACGAGTCTTATATAATAATTAATAAAGAGTATTAGGTCTAAAATAACCTATTTTAAAGTACTATAAGAGCGTACTATTAGACCTCTTATGGGTACGTTAATATAAGTAACGGAATTTTCTTTAGCTAATTAGTAGTATTATACTAGCTAGGCTTTATAAAACATACTTAAGAATTATAAAAAAATAGTAAGATTAAAAAGGCTTATATTTAAAAAAGACTAAGTTATTTTTTTAAATAAGCTACTTTTTAATAGTACTTTTCTAAAGCGTTCCTTATTATAAAGTATAATCTAGACTATAGTACTAGAGTACGCTTTTATTTAGTAAAGTTTTTAAAACTATATTAATATAAAATCCCTTAATATAAGTAACGTTCTAGAGCTTTAGGTCGTAAGTTCCCTTCCCCTTAGGGCTATTTAAAACGCCCTTTATAATATAAGTACTACGTATAGTAATAAATAATATAATAGTTCTTAACTTAATATAATCGTTATTATTAAAGGATATATAACTCTTAGGTTTAAAAAAGCTCTTATTATTAACTAAATATATTACTCTATAACTATCTATTACTATACTTTAAAATAGAAAATAAATACTACTTATAGGAGTACTAAAAATTACGTTTACCTCTAAATCCTAACCTTTTATAAGTATAGTAACTACGTAGCCCTCGTTAATATTTACTAATAAGCTCGCTTTAAATTAATTAAAAAATCCTTTTAAAAACCTAAGTTTCTTAGGAGTTCTATTATTCTTTAGCTATTTAACTTTTTTAAACTTATTATAAAATAACTTCTACTTATTTAATTTAATAATAATAAGGACCTCCTTTACTTAGCCCTTTAGTATTTATATTAATAACTTACTAACGTTTTAGTTTATAAGTACTTATTTTAACTTTTAATAAGCCGTTAGCTTTTATAAGTATACGTAATTATAAGGGTATATAATATTATTTTTATTATTTACGTTATTAACTATATTAAAACGTTTTATAAAAATAAAATAAGCCCCTCTTTATTCTAAAGGCCGCTTAGTATATACGTCCTAAATAATAAAGCTAAATATATACGTAATTTCCTCGAGGGTCCTAGTATTCGTTCTAAAGGCTATTAATTTACTAAAAGTCTCGTATATATATTAACTCTATATAAAATTAAGTCTAGACTTAACTATAACTAAGAAGTTAAGTATAGTAATCTCTTTATTAATTTTTAAAATATTATACGATTTAGCTTAGAAATAAGTAGATTACTACTCCTTATATTAGGGTTATAAATTAACTCTAGTCTTTATTTTATTAAAGGTTTAATAGTATTTTTCTCGAACTATATTCTTAATTATTATTTTAGAGGGCTAAAGTTCTTATTTTAGTTATTTAATAAGTTATTATACGCTAAACTTAGAGCTACTCTTAATAGCTTTTTAAAATACGTATTTATAAGAAGTAATATTAACTAATTTTACTAACTATTAAACGAGGAGTTTAATATATATATTAATTATATTACGTTCTTAAGCCTTAAGTTATTTATATTTAGTATCGAGCTCTTATTATTTTTAAATATTCTTAAGTATATAAATCCTTTTTACGAGTATAATATAAGAATAAACCTAATTATATAAAGTAAATAGTAAAGCTAGTTTTATAAAAAAAAACCGGATTAGTCCTATAAGTTACTTATATTTAAGGAGGTTAAAGGGGTTATACTAAGAGTTAAGTTTAAAAGTTCTTAATAAAAGATTTTTTAATTTTTTTAATCGTACTTAAACACTTTATAACGTACTTAATAAGCTCGTAGCTCTTTTTTATTATAAGTTAAAACTAATCGTCCGAATTTAAAAAGTAAAATAAGCCTTATAAAAAGGTTAAAAAGTATATTAGAATTTAAAGCGTCTAGGTTAATATATTTCTAAACCCCTACGCCCTTATTTATAGTATAAAAAGTATTAAACTATTTAATTTAACTATTATAACTAGTTAACTTAGCTTAGGCTAAAATAAGTACGAGTATATTAGTTATTTTAAAAAGATTATAAGAATCGTATTAATAAGTACGTTATTATAATATAAGGTCTTAACTAAGAGCTAAGCTTATAATTATTATAAGTTATAGTACGTAGTAATAAGTATACGGAGTATAATAAAAATAGCTTAATTATTTAAATAAAAATAGATAAAAAGAAAAGGTTTATATATACGATATCTAAGATAGACACGTAATTCAGTACGTAACGGGCACTTCGTGAGATACGGATTACGTGATATAGGAGGAGGGGTAAGCTCGTTATATAATCTAGTAACAGGTAAGAAGAAACAGAAACAGCCTTAGTCAGATAAGACCGAGCGATGACCCAGGCTTTTATTCGCCAGGACACGGTGATCATGCGACTTTCTGTATCGCCGAGGACACAGTCTGGCCAGATCGGGCGACTCGCTTTCCCAGCCTTTTTCTTATTCGCCTACCTCTACGAACCCAACTTTTATGCATCTATGGGGTCGGTGTGTAAGCCTGAAGTGAAATGCGGCACAGCTTGATTTGTTCGAACATATTCCATACGGAACACTTTATAATGGTCTGCAAATTAAATCAATATTTAGTGATAAGTAATTCATTTTGGCCTTCATCCTGGTCGTGTTTCAATTCTGTGGATCCTACAAACACCGCACAACTTGAAGTCGCGCACTGAAATTGACTAGGCATCAAGGGTCAAGGGCTTTGTGTGATAGTTCATATTGAACCCATCGCTACAGATTGGTTAGGCCGTCGACTTGCGTTACCGATATGTACTCCGAAATCAATACATAAAAGTGGCCAAGGTGTTCTTCGATGATTCACAGAGTACCATTGCTATCCACCGCTCGGGACAGTGGTTGGGAACTGTTTGCTGACGGCTGCCTCTATAGTTGATCAAAATCCCAGTTGAAACCAATTGTTCAGAGCGTTCGGCCAGGTGCAAGGTAGGCAAACCATCACCTGTCGCTACATTGACATTAGCCCCTTCCTGGAGCAGTATTAACTCGATACTATCAAGATGGTTTGACCAAACCCATTGGGGTAGCAGCGTGTGATCCTCATCATCCCGTACTTCTATTAGTATCCCTATTATAGGGATATTAGTTAATTAGTTCGAACTATAGGTTAACGAAGTAAGTTAATTAAATTATTTTAATATACTACGTAAAGTATAAAAAAGAGGTTCTAATTATAAGTTAAGTAGTTTATAATAATTATAAATAAGGCCCCTTATTAACCCCTACGTAGCCTTAGCTATATACTAAGGTTAAATTAAATTCCTAATTTAATACTAACTTTTTTTTTATTAATTTAACTATTATTATTGTTATTATAATTAGAGGTTTAATTCGACCTCGGGCCCGTTTATTAAGTCGTTTCTTTTTACTCCTTTTTTTTACTCTTTTTATATAACCTATTCTTTTATTCGTATTATTACTTTTTTTATTAATAAATTACCCTAATTTATTATTAAGTACTACTTTTAGAAAAGCGTTAATAAGGTTATTATTATTATTAATTTAATAGATCTCGAGGATCTCTTATTATTTATATAACTATTTAAGGGCTATAATATCTGTTATAAGCCTCTTTTTTTTCGTAATACCTAGCTAAATAAGGTATTTATATAATAAGTATAAATTAGTATAAATAATTATAGGGATTATAAAAAGGTTAAGTCGATTTATAATCTTTTTAAATATAGTTAAAATTATATAAATAAGGTTAACGCCGTTAACTATACTATAGACTTTAAACGCGAGTACGTTATATATTATTTACCTATTGTTTTTAATAAATAGTAAATCATATTACTCTAAATCGTAAATGTATCCTTACTAAGCTTTTTATTAATAAGGATAATAATATATCTTAATTATAAAATTAAGTCGTTATTATTTACGAATAATCCGTTAATAAATACGTAAAGCCTCGTTAAAATAAGCTTAATAAGTTAATAAATAAGACCTTAGTTATAGTATTTTTATTATTATTATAATCTTTAATTAAGAGCGTTAAAATCGCTCTCTATAAGCTCTATAGCTTACGTAGCTTTAGTATAATTAAAAATAGCCTTAGGCTAATAAATACTCGTAATATATACTCCTCGGGCGAGCTTAGCCTTATATTATTCTTAATAATTAGGGGATTTTAAGTTAATAAAAGTAATTTTTTCGCCTTATCCTTTTTATTAAAATACTATCTTATCCTCCTTAATTATTAAAATACTTTTATTAAACGTTAATAAAAATTCTAATATTAAGATCTTTTTTAGTTTAGTTATAAATTTAGTTTTATAAAGCTCATTATCCTCCTTTTTTATAAACTTAATATTTAATAAACCTAGGGTATTATTTATTTATATTTTTATAATACTAAAGGGGTCCTTTATATATATAGAAATTAAAAAATAAAGATTATATATTAATATAATTATTAATAATTAGTTAATATAAAAGTCGTAGTACGTTATTTATTAATAAGTACCCGATTTAGCGAGGCTATATAATAGCTTAAGTATTTTAATAATTATACCTTTTAAATACTTATTAATTATCTCCTTTAGGAAATAAGCAAGGGTCTTTTTTATAAACCTAGTCGCTAATTAGGTATACGCTTACGTAATATTACGACTCTAAATTTAGTATCTTTTTTATTATAATAATATTATTAATAATATTATAAAGCGCTAGTTATAGCGTTAAACTATAAGTAACTAAATAAGTAGCGTCGCTTTTTTAACGTTACTATACTTTTATATAACGTGCCTCGATTTCTTATATAGCTATAGGATACCCTTTTTTTTTATTTCTCAAACTATATACGATTTAAAAATACGTAAATTTGTATATTTAATTAAATTATAGAAAACAAATTAATAGACCCCTCGATTACGTAATATCTCTATCTTTACTAAGTCTAATCTTTTAAAAAGTCTCTTAACTATTATAATTATACTATTTTTTTATAATTAAGTTATAAGTACGAAATCGGCCTTCTTTTTTATTATATAAAATATATTAATTATAACGTCGTTAGTAATAAACTATTATAATAGTACTTTTTATTTAGGTTTTTTTATATATCTTAGTAATATAAGTATTATCTCTTCTTTATTATTATTATTTATTTATTTTATTACGATAATTTTATTAAAAATAATCTCTTACGCCTCTTTATATTACTAAGGGGATTCCCCTAGCTCTTTTGTTTTTTATTAAACTACCCTCTCCTCGCTAAGATTAATATAATACGGTCATACTACTATAATTAATACTTTAAATAGTTAATCTTAATTTTTAATAATAATATATAAACGTTCGTTAATTAAGATTAATTTATATAAGCTTAATTACTATTTAGTAATTTCTTTTTAAACCTTAATATTTAAATTTAGTAATATATCGAGGTTAGAGCTTATATTTAGCTTATTATAAGTAGTAATAGCCTTATTAATTTAGCGCTTCGTATTTATTTTTTAAAGTACTTTTATTATCTTATTAATTACCTAAGCTTGCTAAGCTATATTTAGTAATAATAATAAGTCTATTGTCGATCTTTAGTATACTCTAAATACGAAAAGTATTAGAACTAACCCCTTCGGGCCTATAGTATTATTATAGTACTTAAATATTATTTAAAAACACTCTTTATTTGGAATATCGGAGTACTCGTTACGTATAATTTTAAACACTCTTTTTAATTATTAATAAACTCTTTTTACTTTATTTATACTATAATAAGCCTTAATAAGTACGATTTTTAACTATATACTATACGTAATAATATTATTTCTAAATTTTACTAATTTAAAACTAGTACTTATATTAGTCCTAATCCCGTTTAGTAGCCCTTAGTATATATTAATCTACGCTCTTTTAAATATTAACTAAATAGTCTTAATAAATAGATCCCTAAGGAATTAGCTTTTTTAAAATAATATAGCCTTATTAATAATATATAGTACTAGGCGATTATTTAAATAAAAAATATTAATAACGATTTCTTAGTTAAAATTAAGCTCGTTATATAGTTTAAACTTAAATCTATATAGGCTTTAGGCGTTTATGTAGTACTAATAATATATTTTTATTAAGTACTCTAGAGCTCCTATTTTTATATTATTCCTTAATTATTTAAAAAGGTTATATAGTTTTATAACTAATAAGTAGCTAAAGTACTTATATACTTACTTAAGCTCGCCCTTTATAAAATAGTTAATAAATTTAATATCTAATTCGAGCTTTATAAACGTATATTCTTATTACTTTTTAATAAGTATAAACTACTTATTATTTCATAATCTATTCCTTATATTATTAAATATAATACTTAACTAGTCTATATTTTTTAGGTATAGTAAAAATAGTATATTTATAAATAAGATATAAAAAACTATCGTACTTAAGTATATATTAACTTCTATTATACTTAGGGCGTAAATCCTTTTACTTAGGCTAAAGCTAATCTTTATAATACTTATTATTAACGTATTTAACGTAACTAGGGATATTTTTTAAAATATATAAAATTACCTTTTACTCCTATTTAATTATTATAATACCCCTATATTTAAGATAATCTTTTAAAAAATATCTAAGCTATATTATTCGCTAGTATAAAATACTTATATAAGCTTAGCGTTTAAGTAATAAAAAGGTATAGGGTATAAGGGACTCTCGTAATACGGTACTTTAGAAGAACTACTAATACTTATAAAAATAATATAAAATACCTCTTTCGATCGGGTTAATACGGCCTTAATTAATAGAGTTATAACTAAGAAAAAAGGGTAATATTAGCTAGATTAGAAAAATAAAATTCCTAATTATTTTATATTATTACGTTTAAAAATAAATTATTAAAATAGCTCTAGTTCGATTTTAAAAAGTATATATATAATTAAAGTAAAAATCCGCGCTACTGAGCTCTTATTTCTAATCGGGGCCCTTCTCTTTATATCTTCCTCTAATTAGCTCTCTTATAAATCTCTATACTTAATTAGCTTTAAAAAAGAACTACTAGGACTAATCGTCCCACCCCATTCTAGTAATTTAAAGAGTATAAAAAGGACCCCTCTAAGTACTCCTAGAATTACTTAGTACCTTACTTTTCTTTAAGTATTAAGAAAAATACTAATTTTTTTTTAAATATTAATAAAATAGAATTTAGTACTATTAAATCTATTTATTTATTTATATTTATTATTTAAGGGATCTTCCTTTACTATTTATATATAAAAGCCTACTTATTAAAAGCTTTTATTACTTTTTATTTATTTAGCTTTATATATTTTCTAAAAACTAACGGGGTAAAAAAAGAGTAGTTAATCTCGTTAATTTTATTAAAATCTATTTTATTAATATAAGGAGTAAGATCTTTTTTATTTTTTAAATTTTCTATTATATACGGATCCTCTAGGCTACTAATTATACTTTTACTAAGTTTTATACTTTCGGATTTACCCTTATATATAACGAGGAATTAGTTAAATTACTTAGGGCTACTTTTATTATTTACTACTCTTAACTTTTTATATTACTTATATAAATTAATACGTTCTTTTTTAAAGTAATTACTTAATTAATAGCCGTTTTCTTTATATATAAAATACTTCCCTTTTTATTATCTCTATTTTAAATCTAACTAGTAGCTAGTTAAGGAGTTTATTTTTCTAACCTAGCGGTTACTATACTTAGTATTTCTCCCCTTATTTCTATATATATAGTCGACTTAGTATTATTAATAAGGGCTGTTATATAATTATAAGTACGTTTAGCGGGGTATTTTTATTTTAATATTAAAACTAGACCTTAGCCTTAAGTAGAGGGCTTTATAATACTTAGGAGTTTAGTATAGGGTAACCCTCGCCTCTAGAACTCTCTATATAGTAATATAAAAAATATTCTATTTTTTATTTATTTATTCTCTTATTTAGCTACGTTTTTATTAGTTTATTAATATAATTAATAAGTTCTTTAAAGATTTTTAACTTCGACTTTTTTTTTATTATTCTAACTATAGACCCGAATAATAATACTTTTAGCTTAGATAAGAGCTCTAGACTTCTATTTTAAGTCTCGAAGTAACTTTAAATTACGTTAATTATACTTAGAAAGTTAGTTTAATTAATAGTATATACTATTTAATAATAATAATCCGTAGCCTTATTAATTAGTACGACGTTAATTACTAAGTAATATTATTATTTTTAAATTTTAACCTTTTTATAATAGTTATAAAATATCGTACGGGTTTTTTTATAAAACCTCGTATTTTCTTTTTAAATATAGTTTTTCTTTAAAAAAAAATCTTTATAAAGTTAGTAAATTGTTTTATAATAATAATCGTTAGGTCGGTCTTTTTATATATCCCTTATATATTAAAGTAGTTATATTAACTTTACGTAGTTAATTATATACCTCTCTAGTTAATAAGTAATAAGCTACGTATTAATAACGTTACTAAGTTAGTTATTAAGATTAATAAGATCGCTAATAGCCGCTCTTTTTATATAATTTCCGTAGTTTTTATTATAGCGGGCGCTAATATATTATTATTAATAATTTTTAATAAGAAGTTTAGTTAATTTACTTTTTTACTAAAGTCGTCGTATTTTATTATTACTTACTTAATTTAATTCTAATCCTATAGTATAAATTCGTTAATAATAATTATTATAGTAAGTATTTCGTAAGCTCTTTGTCCTACTACTTAGGCTAGTAAAATACTTTAATAATAGAAGAATTTAATAACCCTTTTTATTACGTTTAGATTAGTACTTATAAACTACTCGTTTTTTTAATTACCTAGGTTATTAGTAATTTTATAAAATAGGGGTTACTTCTTAAGCCTTTTTTAAATATAGATTTTTTTAAA
The DNA here is from genome assembly GCA_030869315.1 of Colletotrichum cuscutae. Lineage (NCBI taxonomy): Eukaryota > Fungi > Ascomycota > Sordariomycetes > Glomerellales > Glomerellaceae > Colletotrichum > Colletotrichum cuscutae. Next base: position 897,936 of record MPDP01000068.1, read on the forward strand.
ATAAACTAATACTACGTCGACTTACTTATTATAAAAATTATTAAAATCTCTATATGCTTACTTTTTTTAGTATTTTAGTTTAATCTCTATTTACTTATATAATATAAGAATTCCTCCCCTTTAGCTATATACTAACTCGTTTTTTATTATTCCTTAACTCGTATTTTAATTTATAATAACTAGCGTATTTAATCTTATTAAGGTTATTTTAGAGCTACTTACTAACCTTAGTAATAACGTATTATTATTAATTATTAAATTTATTAAGGTCTAGGACCTTTTTACTTCTTTTTATCTCCTCGCGCCGAGCTTTATTATTATTTATTCTTAGTCTTCTTAATTAAATATTATATTAATAATCTTTTTTTAATTACTTAATTAATTAACGTTAAAAATAGATTTATAAGTAGCTTAACGATACTTTAATTATATAGTATTTCTTTTTAAGTTAAAACCCGAGAGGTATATACGTTCGTTAAATAAATTACTAGAATAGGGTGGGGCGATCAGTCCTAGTCTTTCTTTTCTCTAAAGACGATTGAGTATAAGGACCTATAAGAGAGCTAATTAGAGAAAGATATAAAGAGAAGGGCCCCCGATTAGGGAGAAGAGCTCGGAAGTACAGATCTTTATTTTAATTATATATATACCTTTTTAAGATCGAACTAGAACTTTTTTAATAATTTATTTTTAAATATAATAATATAAAATAATTAAAAAGTCTACTCTTCCGATCCGGTTAATACTACCCCCTTTTCTTAATTATAACTCCGTTAATTAAGGCCGTATTAACCCGATTAAAAGAAGTATCTTGTGTTATTTTTATAGGTATTAGTAGTTCTTCCTAAGTACCGCACTACGAAAGTCCTTTATACCCTATACCTTTTTATTACTATTAGTTAATAATTTATTTTTTACTTTTTTAAAATTAATAATTTTTATATTAAGAGCTAGTAATATAAAAAAGGAGCTTCTTAGTAGTCTTTTAAAGTATTCTTTTTTTATTATAATAATCGTAATTTTAATAAGAAGCTACGAGAAGATCTTTTTAAAAATAGTAACCTCCTTATTAAACTAACTTTTAATACTTATAATATTTATAATTTATAAATTACGGTTATTATAATTTTTAAATCTCCTCTTTCTTTATTATACTATCTCCTATACTATATTCCTAAATAATATTTAGAAAATAGTTAAGAGGGTTATAAAGAAATTATTTATATTTTTAAAATCGTATTCATAAGCCCCTCGGGAGTAGTTTTTTTATATATTATAGATCTCTTAGTTTTATAATACTTATACTTCTTATTACGTCCTCTAAGTATATTATACTTAAGGATCCTTTTTTTTTAATTACGTAGTACTTTTTTATATTATACTTCTCGAGCTCGTTCGTCGCGCTAATTAATTAAGTAAGTAGTTACGTAAATAGTCCCTTTTATTAAGTAATTAATTAATTTAATTAATTTCTAATTATAAACTGGCCGTAGGTAAGTTTATTAATAAAGAAGAATTATATAAGGTTAATAATAATAGCTCGGTCCCCTCGATATTTTATTAATTATTAAGGGTTATTTTAATATAATAAACGTCGGCCTTTTATAAGTAATTAAGGGCTATAATCTCTCTACTTCGTTCTATTATAAAAATTTCGTATCTTATTACTTACTTTTTATAAAGTTAAGTAATATAATTTTCTTATTATATTCTATTTAAAGAGGTCGTCTTTTTTATACTAAATATTTTATTAATTTATAATAATAAAAATTAATTATTAATTAGTATTAGTATTTTTATTATAAAAATATTAATTTATTAGTTCGAACTATAAGTTAACAAAGTAGGTTAATTAAACTATTTTAATATATTATATAAAGTATAAAAAAGAGGTTCTAACTATAAGTTAAGTAGTTTATAGTAATTATAAATAGGGCCCCTTATTAGCCCCTGCGCAGCCTCGGCCGTATACCGAGGTCGAATTAGACTTCTAATCTAATAACTTCTAAGTCCGTACTAAAAACTATAAGCAGCCTCAAAGCTACCGTAAAATCCCACGATGCCGCTTTATATTGTGGTAATAAGCCGTTATTATTTAGAAAATTAACGTTAAACCCCTATTAAACAAGCTGTTCGGCTAGTATAACGTATCTACCAGCTATTGCTATTATAAAAATACCGCGGTCCTGCCTATCTACAAAGTTCGGCTTACTCGAGCCACTAATCAGGTAGTTAACGGCAACCTTGTTCTTTACGGCTAATGCTATTATAAAGACTTGCCCGAGTTCATAAGGCATTGCGCTTATGTCGGGATTGTCGATCTAAAGAAGCTTCTTGGACATAAACCGTACTATTACATAATTCTACTGCTTAGATCTGTTATCTTTAAAGAACCTTGGTAGCTTTGGATCTTAGGATAAGGTCTTAGAGATCGACGCGGCGCGCGTTTATAGACCGGAGTTATCAGATCGTAGGATTACCAAGCTCCCACTTTCTCTCCTCGATTAATCCGACACATCGCTCTCAACTACTTCCAGTCGCGATGTCTGTAGCTTGATAGATTGGAGTTCTTCCTGTTTTTTTTGGTGATGACGTTCGCTTTATCGTCGATGCGACTGACCGAATCAGCCACTTCGGGCTCGAGAAGGTACACTTTTATGAAAACATTTTAGTAATGACGACTGTTCAAGGGCTTCTAACTCCGAAGATATATCGACTGTGAGCTGTGGAGGAAAAGAGAGAGACTCTAGCCTAAGAACGAAACATAGTTAAAAAATAATACTATATCACATAATTTTTTTCAAGTATAATTCTTAAAAGGTCGATCTGTCATGTTTATAAAGCTAGAGAAAAAACTACTATCTAAGTTTATATATATATATACATTTATATATAGATAGATATTACGTACTATTTCTTTTACTTGTTTAATCGCTCGTGCGCCTATATTATACAAACAAACCCCTAGAAAAGCGGGCCCGAGGTTCAGTCAATATAGATTATTTTCTTTATTTCATAATTACTTATTCTCTACGTCTAGGTAATAGTGTTTTCAAACTAACTAGTTCGGCCCTACTTAATATATTGATTATAGTAACTAACGACATTACTAATTTAATTACATAATATAGCTCTTAGTGACTGGGCACTTCACTGTTCTAACTCAGTTATGAGTTAAGAATCTGGGATACGCAGGCATCGTTGTTTCACTTGCTCGAATTCAGAGATATACTAATGTCATTGTCTCGAGGTTATTCCATCATTATCATTAAAGCTGAGTCGTCCTACTCATATGTCTTCAATCAGCGTACTGCTATAGAGATGACCTTCTGATAACCATGGAAGCATGCAGGTATATGCCAATATCAGACTTGAATCCCTTAAGCAGAGCGCTTCACAACGAAAGCACCACGCTCAATCGTGTTGATCAGAATGTGGCCACTCTTGAAGTAAGGGTAGTGGGACCAGGTGCCGACGAAGTCAATGGATCCTCCAAGGGGCTCATTGTCGTTCTCGGGGTAGATGTCGAAGAATCCAACCTCGGAAACACCGCCTCCGGTGGGGTCATCGGGGAGAGAGGAGACGTCGAGAATGCGGAGACCGGCACCGTAGTGGCTCTGGAAGGCGAGGCCGTCGATGACGAACTGGTTGTGGTCGATGCCGTAAGCCTCGCTGCGGTAGTAGCCAGTCTGCTTAGGAGCCTCAAGAGATCTGATATCCCAGAAGTAGGTGATGGGGTAACCGCTAGCAGCAGGACCGGTAGCATCAACCTCATCGTACTCGTCGTCGAGGACGAGGTACTCCTGCCACTCGGTGTTGGTGACCCAACCCTGGTGGGTGTCTATATGTACAATCAGTCTTAGTTCATTTCAATGAGGGACAAAGCAAGTCGACGTACAGCTAGCACCCTCGTAAGAGGTGCGAGAAATGATGTTGGTCTCATTCTTGTTGGTGACATCGTAGATGGTCAAAGTGTCCTCGTTGTAACCATAGCAGATATCACGGCCAAAGTACTTCTCGTCAGGGCCACGGTAGACGAGGCACTGAGCATCGTGGACGTAACCGTCACCAGCGGCACAACCGGGGGAGGTAGGGTTGGCGGGGTCGCTGAGGTCAATGAAGATCAGACCGGAGCGGCAGGCGCTGGAACGGGGCTGGGCGCCGACAGCAACGGCGTACTGCTTCTCCTCGTTGATGACGATGTTGTGGGTGGAACCGGCGGGAAGGCCGTTCCAGTAACCGGTAAGGTCACGGGAGTTGCTGAAGGTGACCGGGCTGGCGGGGTCAATGTCCAACAGCTTTCCTCAACGGTTAGTATTCTAGACACTTGAGGCACGGTGATGTTGATGAGCTTACCTTGGTCAGATCGAAGATCTGGACACCATGGCGGGAGGCCTCACTGCCGATGACGACGTAGTTCTTGTATCCGCGGAGCTCACGCCAGATAGATTGGGTAGAGTACTGCGGGAGGCGACCGAGGTAGACGAGCTTGCCCGCAGAGGTGATCTCAGCAAAGGCGGCACCATCAGCCTGAGCGATAATGGCAAACTCGCGACCGTCGGGGCTGGTCCAACCCCAAGAAGAAGATCCCTCGCCGGCGGTAGAGCCAAGGTCGGAGTGGCTCTTGAAGTCGTAGAAGTCGACCTTGTTGCACTTGAAAGTGTTGTTGGCGTCGCCAGGGATGACCTCGGCAACACCGTTTACGCAAGAAACGGGGCCCTCCTCCGCGAGGCGGCTCGTGTACTTGGTCGACTCCATCTCTCCGGCCTCTCTTTGGCGATCCCATGACGCCTATGAGTTGCGAAGGTCAGATCAAGTGCTGTAAGCAAAGCCACCGGTGTCAAATACCTTCTTACGGGCCATGAGGTCCTTGTGAATGACACCGCTGTCGTAAATCTCAGAGACGAGTTCACTGGGTGCGATCTCCTTGGCCGAAGCTCCAGAGAGGAGCGCCGACACGGCCAAGGTTGCCAAGGTAATTGCCTTCATCTTGAGTGATTCAGGAGGGGTCCTGAGAGTTGTCTTAGGCAGGGGTGATTGACGGTTGAACAACGATGATCACTTCACAACCTAAAGAGCGGAGAGGTGCAGAGCAAGATCTTCTGCTGATCGAACGGGCGACGACGCGATTCTTTTATCTTCCTCCCATCACAACTTGGCGTTCTCCTTCCCCTCAATTCTTCTGTCGGGCTTCGCGGTATCTCTCCACCGCTTTACGAGTCAAAAACATGATTATTGTTCTTTGTCCTGCTAGAAACAGAAGGTCAAGAAACAGCGGTTGGAAGGTGGGAGCAACGAGCTTCAATGTCGCGATGCGGAGCACTACTGCCCAAAGAAGCAGGTGTCTACCGGACCAGGCCCGCACGGTACTTGGACGCACGAATCAGCGGCTCCGAGGCCCCGGCCCGGCAGTCCACCATCCTTCGCCGCAAATTTACTTACATACCCGCCCGGACTTGGCAACAGGCACTGCCATACGGGCAAACATCCTTAAAGGAGGCGTTGTAAGCTTCTTGGCGCATCGTATCTGGCGCCTTCCGCAGTCTTGCCAAGCGCACCGTTGTAACACTCCCGCAGATTGTACCGGCATCACCACCATGCAGCGCCAAGTCACGGCGTCATTCTGGTCTTTTTGTGTCTCTTCACCTTCTCGAAAAGATTGATTATGTACCATTTGATAGATGGCGTCAAGAGATTACGTTTGTGCGAGATATCGACCGTTGTCGAATCGTCTATCTAGCTCCCGCAAACGTCCCCAGATCAGCGAGCTCTTTACTATATCTGTTCATGGATCGTTCAATTCCGCACCAATCGCTTTCTAATTGATTCTACCTTGATGGCCCAAGTGTTTGTCGCCAGCTCTTTCCGAATTCAAGCGCGGTGGCAGCTGTCCACGTGCAGTCAGTGCATGTAATAACCTGACTATGTACGGATACATCTCAACTTTCAATACTTAATTAGGAAACGTAAAGGAGCCTCGGTTATTATTATTTGCCCCTATAGGGAGTTTCGACCAAAATTCTATCTAAGATAAACACATATCATTACCTCACTAGTAATTTTGCTTACCAGAACATATCTTCGCTTAAAAATTTCTAGCTTACGCTAAATATTTATAAAAAGAATCTATCGGATTAGAAGTCTAATTCGACCTTAATATACGGCCGAGGCTACGTAAGGGCTAATAAGGGGCCCTATTTATAATTATTATAAACTACCTAACCTATAGTTAAAACCTCCTTTTTATACCTCACGTAGTATATTCAAATAGTTTAATTAACCTACTTTATTAACTTATAGTTCGGACTAATTAACTAATATTTTTATAATGAAAATACTAATACTAATTAGTAATTAATTTTTATTATTATAAATTAATAAAGTATTTAGTATAAAAAAGACTACCTCTTTAAATAGAATATAATAAGAGAATTATATTACTTAATTTTATAAAAAGTAAATAATAAAATACGATATTTTTATAATAGAACGAAATCGATAAATTATAGCCCTTAACTACTTATAAAAACTAACGTTTACTATATTAAAATAACCCTTAATAATTAATAAAAATATTAAGGGTACTAAGCTACTATTATTAACCTTATATAACCCTTTCTTATTAATTAACTTAGCTATAGCCGGCCCGCGATTAGAAATTAATTAAATTAATTAATTAATTAATAAAAGGGACTACTTATATAACTACTTACTTAATTAATTAGCGTAATAAATAAGCTCGAGAAGTATAGTATAAAAAAGTACTATATAATTAAAGAAAAAGATCCTTAAGTATAGTATACTTAGAGGACGTAGTAAGAGGTATAAGTATTATAAAACTAAGAGATTTATAGTATATAAAAAAACTACTCCCGAGGGGCTTATAAATACGATTTTAAAAATCTTAATAATCTTTTTATAACCCTCTTAACTATTTTTTAAATATTATTTAAAAATATAATATAGGGGATAGTATAATAAAAGAAGAGGAGATTTAAAAATTATAATAACTATAATTTATAAATTATAAATATTATAAGTATTAAAAGTTAGTTTAATAAGGAGGTTACTATTTTTAGAAAGATCCTCTCGTAGCTTCTTATTAAAATTACGATTATTATAATAAAAAAAGAATACTTTAAAAGACTACTAAGAAGCTCCTTTTTTATATTACTAGCTCTTAATATAAAAATTATTAATTTTAAAAAAGTAAGAAATAAATTATTAACTAATAGTAATTTATTTAACGAACGTATACGCTTCTCGGGTTTTAATTCAAAAAGAAACGCTACGTAATTAAGACGTTATTAAGCTATTTATAAATTTATTTTTAATATTAATTAATTAAATAACTAAAAAAAAACTACTAAGATAGTATTTAATTAAGAGGATTAAGAGTAAATAATAACGAGGCTTAGTATAAGGAAATAAGAAGAAGTAAAAAAGTCCTAAACCTTAATAGATTTAATACCTAATAATAATATATTATTACTAAAACTAATAAGTAGTTTTAAAATAACTTTAATAAAATTAAATACGCTAGTTATTATAAATCGAAGTACGAGTTAGGGAATAATAAGGAGCGAGTTAGTATATAATTAGAGGAGAAGAATTCTTATATTATATAAGTAAATAAAGATTAAACTAGAATATTAAAAAAAGTAAGTATATAAAGATTTTAATAATCTTAATAATAAGTAAATCGATATAATATTAATCTATTTTATAAAAGTTTATATTTAAAAAAGGCTCGAGGGGTAGCCCCTATTTTATAAGATTATTAATAACCTAAGTAATTAAAAAAATAAGTAGTTTATAAGCGCTAATCCGAATATAATAAAGAAAGTTATTAAATTCCTTTATTATTAAGGTATTTTATTACCCTAAGTAGTAAAACGAAAAGCTTATAAAACGCTTATTATAATAGTTATTATTAACGAACTTATACTATAAAATTAAAATTAAGTTAACTAAGTAATAGCGAAATATAACGATTTTAAGAAAAAGGTAAATTAACTAGACTTTTTATTAAAAATTATTAACGATAATATATTAGCGCCCGCTATAATAAGGGCTATAGAAATTATATAAGAGGAGCGGTTATTAATAATCTTACTAATCTTAATAACTAGCTTAGTAATATTACTAATATATAATTTACTATTTATTAATTAGAGAGGTATATAACTAATTATATAAAGTTAATATAACTATTTTAATATATAAAAAATATATTAAAAACCGACTTAATAATTATTATTACGAGGTAATTTACTAACTTTATAAAGATCTTTCCTAAGGAAGAACTATACTTAAAAAAGAAATATAAGGTTTTATAAAAAACTCTTATAATATTCTATAACTATTATAAAAAAGTTAGAATTTAAGAATAATAATACTACTTAATAATTAACGTCGTACTAACTAATAAGGCTATAGATTATTATTATTAAATAGTACGTACTATTAATCGAACTAACTTTTTAAGCATAATTAATGTAATTCGAAGTCGCTTTAAAACTTGAAATAAAAATCTAGAGCTCTTATCCGAGCTAAGAGTACTATTATTTAGGTTTATAATTAGAATAATAAAAAGAAAGTCGAGGTTAAAAATCTTTAAAAAACTTATTAATTAAATTAATAAATTAGTAAAGACATAGCTAAATAAGGGGATAAATAAGTAGAAAAAAAGATATTTTTATATTATTATATAAAAAGTCCTAGAGGTAAGGGTAACTTTATACTAACTCCCTAAGTATTATAAAACCCTCTACTCGAGGCTAAGGTCTAGCTTTAATATTAAAATAAAGATATTTTACTAAACGTATTTATAATCGTATAATAGCCCTTATTAATAATACTAAGTTAATTATATATATAGAAATAAAGAGAGAGATACTAAGTATAATAATTACTAAACTAAAATAATAAACTCTTTAGTTAATTACTAATTAAATTTAAAATAGAAATAATAAAAAGGGAAGTATTTTATATATAAAAAGAACGGCTATTAATTAAGTAATTATTCTAAAAAAGAACGTATTAATTTATATAAATAATATAAAAGGTTAAGAGTAGTAAATAGTAAAACTAGCCCTAAGCGATTTAACTAATTCCTCGTTATATATAAAAGTAGATTTAAAAATATAGAACTTAGTAAAAGTATAATTAGCGGCCTAAAGGATCCGTATATAATAAGAAATTCGGAAAATAAAAAAGATTTTACTTCTTATACTAACGAAGTAGATTTTAATAAAATTAACGAGATTAACTACTCTTTTTTTACCCCGTTAGCCTTTAGAAAATATATAAAGCTAAATAAATAAAAAGTAATAAAAGCTTTTAATAAGTAGGCTTTTATATATGGATAATAAGGAAAGATGACTTAGATAATAAATATAAATAAATAAACGGATCTAATAGTACTAAATTCTATTTTATTAACGTTTAAAAAAGATTAGTACCTTTTTTAATATTTAAAAAGAAATAGGGTACTAAGTAATTCTAAGAATATTTAGAGAGGTCCTTTTTATACTCCCTAAATTACTCGAACGCTAAGCTTATATAGATATTTTATACTAATAAATAATACGGCTTAAATATTTTCTAAGGGATTATCCTAGATATAAGGGTATTATAATAGTTAATTAGAAATAAGGGGTAATTTTACGTACTTTAAAAAATATCCTTAATTACGTTAAATACGTTAATAATAAGTATTACGAGGATTAGTTTTAGCCTAAGTAAAGAGATATACGCCCTAGGTATAATAAAAGTTAATATATATTAAAGTACGATAGTTTTTTATATCTTACTTATAAATATATTATTTTTATTATACTTAAAGGATATAAACTAGTTAAGTATTATATTTAATAATACGAAAAATAAATTATTAAATAATAAGCAGTTTATACTTATTAAAAGGTAATAGGAGTATACGTTTATAAGGCTCGAATTAGATATTATATTTATTAACTATTTTATAAAGGGCGGGCTTAAGTAATTATATAAGTGCTTTAACTACTTATTAGTTATAAAATTATATAACCTCTTTAAGTAATCGGGGAATAATATAAAAATAAGAGCTCTAGAGTACTTAATAAAAATATATTATTAATACTAAATAAATACCTAAAGCCTATATAAATTTAAGTTTAAACTATATAACGAGCTTAATTTTAACTAAGAAATCGTTATTAATATTTTTTATTTAAATAATTACTTAGTACTATATATTATTAACGAGGCTATATTATTTTAAAGAGGCTAATTCCTTAAGGACTTATTTATTATAACTATTTAGTTAATACTTAAGAAAGCGTAGATCGATATATACTAGGGGCTATTATATAGGATTAGGACCGATATAAGTACTAGTTTTAAGTTAATAAAATTTAAAAATAATACTATTACGTATAGTATATAGCTAAAACTCGTACTTATTAAGGCTTATTATAGTATAAGTAAAGTAAAAAGAGCTTATTAATAATTAAAAAGAGCGTTTAAAATTATTTATAACGAGTACCTTAATACTATAAATAAAGAGTATTTTTAAATAGTATTTAAGTACTATAATAATACTATAGGCTTAAAAGAGCTAGTTCTAACGTTTTTTATATTTAGAGTATATTTAAAAATAATAATAGCCTCGCTATTATTACTAAACATAGCCTAGCGAGCTTAGGTAATTAATAAAATAATAAAAGTACTTCGGAAAATGAATATAAAGTACTAGATTAATAAGACTATTATTATTTATAATAAGCTAAATATAACCCCTAAGTTTAATATATTATTAAATTTAAATATTAGAGTTTAAAAGGAAATTATTAAAAAGTAGTTAGGCTTATATAAATTAATCTTAGTTAACGAACGTTTATATATTATTATTAAAAATCGAGATTAATTACTTGAAATATTAATTATAATAGTACGACCGTACTATATTAATCCTAGCGAGGAGAGGGTAGCTTAATAAAAAAAAGAAGAGCTAAGGGAATTCTCTTAGTAATATAAAAAAGAGTAAGAGATTATCTTTAATAAAATTATTATAATAAAATAAATAGATAATAATAATAAAGAAAAATACCTATACTACTAAGACGTATAAAAAGACCTAGATAAAGGGTACTATTATAATAATTTATTATTAATAATGTTATAATTAGTATATTTTATATAATAAAAGAGAAGGCCGATTTCGTACTTATAACCTAATTATAAAAGGATAGTATAATTATAACGGCTAGGAGACCCTTTAAGAGATTAAACTTAATAAAAGTAAAAATATTATATAATTAAGGGGTTTATCGATTTATTTTTTATAATCTAGTTAAATAGGCAAATTTATATATTTTTAAATTATATATAGTTTAAGAATTAAAAAAAAAGGGTACCTTATAGCTATATAAGAAATTAAAATACGTTATATAAAAGTATAGGGACGTTAAGAAGGTAACGCTACTTACTTAGTTATTTATAATTTAATACTATAACTAGCGCTTTATAATAATACTAATAGTATTACTATAGTAAAGAGGATACTAAATCTAGAGTCGTAATATTACGTAAGCGTATACTTAATTAGCGACTAGGCTTATAAAAAAGATCTTTACTTATTTCCTAAAGGAAATAATTAATAAGTACTTAGAAAGTACGATTATCGAAGTACTTAAGCTATAATACGGCCTTATTAAATCGGGTACTTATTAATAAGTAATATACTACGACTTTTATATTAACTAATTCTTAATAGTTATATTAATATATAATCCTTACTTCTTAATTATTATATATATAAACGACTTTTTTAATATTATAAAAATATAAATAAATAATACCCTAGGTTTATTAAATATTAAGTTTATAAAAAAGAGGATAAAGAGCTCTATAAGGCTAGATTTATAGCTAAATTAAAAGAGATCTTAATATTAAAATCTTTATTAGTATTTAATAGAGGTATTTTAATAATTAAGGGGGATAATCTAGTATTTTAATAAAAGGGGTAAGGTAAAAAGATTACCCTTATTAACTTAAAATTCCCTAATTATTAAAAATAATATAAGGCTAAGCTTGCTCGAGGGGTATATATTATAAGTATTTATTAGCCCGAGGCTACCTTTAACTATACTAAAGCTATATAAGCTATAGAGCTTATAAAGAGCGACTTTAATACTCTTAATTAAAAACTATAATAATAATAAAAATATTATAACCGAGGTCTTATTTACTAACTTATTAAGCTTACCTTAGTAAGGCTTTACGTATTTATTAATAAATTATTTATAAATAATAACGACTTAATTTTATAATTAAAATATATTATTATCCTCGTTAATAAGAAGCTTAGTAAAGACGAATTTATAATCTAAGGTAATATTATTTACTATTTATTAATAAAAAGTAAGTAAATAATACGTAGCGTACTCGTATCTCAAGTTTATAATATAGTTAATAATATTAACCTCGCTTATATAATTTTAATTATACTTAAGAAGATTATAAATCGACTTAACCTTTTTATAATTTTTATAATCGTTTATATTAACTCGTACTCGTTATATAAATACCTCGTTAAGCTAAGTATTATAAAAAAAAGAGGCTTATAATAAATATTATAGCCCTTAAGTAGTTATATAAATAATAAGAGATCCTCGAGATTTATTAAATTAATAATAATAATAACCTTATTAACGCTTTTATAAAAATAGTACTTAATAATAGATTAGAGTAATTTATTAATAAAAAAAAGATAATAATATAAATAGAGAAATAAGTTATATAAAAAAAGTAAAAAAAAGGGGTAAAAAAAAGGGGTAAAAAAAACGACTTAGTAAACGGGCCTAAGGTTAAATTAAACCTCTAATCGTAGTAATAATAATAATAATAATTAGATTAATAAAAAAAGTTAGTATTAAATTAAAAGTTTAATTTAACTTTAGTATATAGCTAAGGCTATATAGGAGCTAATAAGGGGCCCTATTTATAATTATTATAAACTACTTAACTTAAAGTTAAAACCTCCTTTTTATACTTTATATAGTATATTAAAATAGTTTAATTAACTTATTTTATTAACCCACGGTTCGAACTAATTAACTAATATCCTTATAATAAGAATACTAATAGAATTAGATAGCTTCTACATAGCTAGAAGTCTTTTATTTATCATCGGGAATTAAGTATTAGAACTGCAATTATTAAATTTCTTAGGCCAACTCCTTTTTAACCTATTCGAGCACTTGGTAATACGATCTAAGTCTTTACTCTTATAGCAACTCACTTGGCTTAGGGATTAGACCATCGGCCCAAGGATTAGCCCCACTTCAGTAAAGTCCCCGCTAGATAAGGTGCAGCCATCCGGAGCTTATAGGGATGATCGAGTTCCAAAACAGAAAACTTGCTCAACTTCAAGACGACTTCAAATTGAATTTGCAACGACACATAGAAGCCAAGTCTTTATCGATTTCTGGGAGAGGAATGTTTTTTTTATGAAAGTCGATGCTTGTTCGCATTGGAAGCAAGCGTTCCCAGGGCTCTCCTTCTTTAGAAGTCGGAACATAAAGCTGCATCAGCGTTTAAGAAAGTTTATATTGCCTCATCAACTTAATTATGTCTATAACAAATAACAAAACTTGAATCTTTAATCGGAGAGTTTTATCAAGCTTGGATTTCTGGCGTTTGTTATAGTGTCATAGACTTAGGAATAGTTTACCGCGTCGCAAATATAAGATAAGTCAGAATACCTCCATTCGGTTTAGAATATACTACGTATCTTCTATCATTACAAAATATACTATATCGTATAATTTCCCTTAACAGCATAATCTCGTTAAGGTCGATCTTTTATACCTATAAAGCTAGAAAAAAAACCACCACATATAATTAAGGTTAGTATTTTTTTTTAATAATAGTAACGAGGGCATTTCTAATATTACATGATTATAAGATATAACCAAGTAGAGGGTAGTAAACTAAGCTTATTAACCGCAAGCTTATACAGTACGAAT